>JAJHJA010000821.1:0-191125 GCA_021202915.1 Heliconius himera
TAGGGTTCCTTTTTTCCTAAAACCGGAACCCTAAAAACTAGCCGTCTCGATAAAGCTGTTTGTTTCTTTATAAAACGTAATGGAATTTCATCAAAATCATCTTAAAAATAATAAACAAAAAAGTTAAAAACAAAGGAACTAGCATTAATAAAATACATTATTTGCATTTTTTTATCAGTTATATCATATTTTTTATCTTTGTTTTTTTACTATTAAGGTTGAAATTTCTCAGAAAAAAACTAAAATTTTTAATAAGCACCTGGTGTAAAGGCACTCCGTTCCCATTAAGACATTTCCGTTTCCCATTTTCCTCTGAATGTTAATTTGCACAATATATTTTTATTTGTAAGTAACAAAATAAACCAACAATAAATCTCGTGGGAACGATATGGTTTCTGGAAAAAGTCACATTTTTATATGCATTTTTAGATATATGTTGCAAATCACACAAATTGAACCATATATAAATTGCATCTGTTATAAATATTGCTTTAAGTTATTGGCACAGATTTTTATTTCTTTTGGATAATAATTGAAATATATAATAGTTTCTACTAACACGTTTTTTGTGTTTTGACGAAACTATATCGTATTTAGTTATAATTTATTATACAACAAATCCAACTAGGAGAATCATGTTTAATTAAAATTGTCTCTTATACATGCATTCAACTAGGAGAGGATGTTGATTTTATGTTGAAAAAAAATTCAAAAGGCAATTTTTGAAAGTATATTGCTGAGACGGTATGTTAAAATAATGAAGTTTGTATGAACGTTTTTGTTTCTTTGATAGCTTAAAACTTTGTGCAAATATTAATAACCCACGCAAGTGACGTCGTTAGTGGAAAGTTACCAGGCAAGCAAGCTGCTATTACGACAAAGTTATTATGAAATTAAAATAGTTAAAAATAGTATATACTGCTACATCTCTATCATCTATTTTAGACAAAATATTAAAAAAAACATTTTTTACTGTATTACTACTAGTTACTTATTTTCTTATTTATTTACTTATTTTAGAGGCCCGTCGTGGCGTAGCGGCACAAGGTGTGACAAAAAAAATGCAAAATCGACTGGTTGTGGGTTCGATCCCCACTCGAGGAGATGAAATATTTACTTAAATTTATATTTCCATTTCTTCGCTCTGGTCTCGAGGTTAAGCGCGGCGTTGAGTTCTGCCCCTCAACACGCAATGCCTCCAGAATTCGGCAGAAACTGGGGAACGGAGTGTCTTAACACTAAGTTCCCTCTGCCTACCCTGCTGTGTGGGGGATACAGCGTGAAGCTAATTTTTATTTACTTATTTTCAAAAAATAAAAGGCTTCGGCTTTATAGTCAACTTTATAAGTAATATATGAAAATTAATTTAAATTTCCAGCAATACCGTTGAAAAGAAAATTATATGTATGAGAGCTACTTACATTTACGAGAATTCTTAAAATACCTAATTATTTCTATTTACAAAGCGTCTTTTGGGTTATTTTTCTATGAATGTAATATTTACTTCAACTATAATTTCAACTGAATCTCAAAATGTAATTTTATATGTCAGCTTGCCTTTTTCTGTGGCTTCTCTGGCGTTTACAAAATGAAACAACCAAAAAAGAGGAATTCGAACCAGTAACCCCTAATATTAGTGCATTAAATAATGAAGAATCATACTTATTTATAATGTTTAAAAAGGTTTTAAAACAATTTTGTTTAAAAATAATGAAGAATCTTTATAAAATTTATAATAGTATAGATGACTAATCACTGTCAATGAAACATATTACATTATAATTATATGTTTTGCTTTTATTATCTCAATATTTGCATACAATTCCTTGAGGGCCACCAATTTTTTGTTCTTGTAGCATAGTAAATCAGCTTCACGCTGTATCCCGCACACAGCAGGGTAGGCAGAGGGAACCTAGTGTTAAGACACTCCGTTCCCCACTTTCTGCCGAATTCTGGAGGCATTGCGTGTTGAGTGGCAGAACTCAACGCCGCATTTTGCCTCGACACCAGAGCGAAGAAATAGAAATATAAATTTAATTAAATATTTTGTCTCCTCGAGTGGGGATCGAACCCATAACCAGTCGGTTTTACAGTCACACTCTGTCCCGCTGCGCCACGAATGGCCTCAATTAATTTCAATTTATTTTTTCTTATATATATTCATTATAGTCTATTTTTTCCTAATGAATTAAATAAGTTTACCATGTTTTTTCATTTGAGTTTATAGACATTTATTCTCAATAAGACCTAAGCCAAGTGGCTTATTTGAGAACATTATTTTAAATACAATAGTTAAGTTGTCGTTGTCAATTGTTACACTACATTTAATTTAATTTAATTTTTTTGGTGAAGTTATTATTTTAGTATTTTTTTACACGAAATCAAAGCACTGAGGCAAGAAAGCGCCGATAAAGTAAAATATTAAAAGTAATTCTACGTCTTTAACTTTTATAGAAAATAAGCTCTAACCGCTGGAAAGATTAGAAGGCAACTGAAGCCAAAAGAAAATACTGAAATATTTATTTTTACGTTACTAAATGTAACTATAAAATCTTTATTTTATTTATAATTAAAGCTTCACAATTACGCTGTATTTTCTTCAATATATTTCATTAATATAAATATGTATTTAAAATTGACATTATTAAACTGCTACCATTTCGTTTCTTTATAAAAGAAAACAACAAATAACAATTAAATTCACAACCATTATAGAAAGTATCTGCAGACGTAGAACGAAACGGCCCGAAGCATTTATTTCGATTGTTAGCGATCTCTCCTAAAACGGCTAGCCGATGTCAATGTGCCATAGGAGCGTACGCGCGAATCCCCGAACACCAATGAAATATCAGCTCGACTGTTCCCAAACAACGGCAGATAGCCGTATTTTTGAAAGCCCTCAGAGCGCTACAATTTTATTTTTACGCCTGCAGCACGCTGATAGGATGAAAGTTTCAGCGGATACTTTCACCAGACGCGGCTCAAACGTAAATTGTGGCCGGACGCGGTGGTGGCCAGACTGAATTCTTTATTAATATGCATTAAAATGTGAAAGTGGATGCAATATGCAAATTTGAATTAGTGTTGTATGGAACTAGTCTAGTTAAAATGTTCTGTTCTTCGTGGTTTTAATAATATATTTATATTCAAAATTTATATAGGTAATGTGATTATGTAGAGAGTGTTCTGGTGCTTCTACGACGTAGTATGTAGTCTGTATACTAATGAGATAAAACATCAATTGCTTTGACTTTTAAATTGTATATCATGGTGACATACGTACTGGAATATTCAAAAATACAAGATTTATATATTAAAAAATAAACTTGTGTAAAATATAAACTTGAAATAGACTATTCAGTACTGTACTACGGTGATTAAGTAACTAGAGAGTAAATTTGGGAGTTTCTGTTAGAAACAATCGTTAAACTTGTCGGCAGAATTAATTGCAGGTACAATATTATAAACCGCGCTCTTTCGAATTAATTTATTCCCAAATCCTAGAGACCTTTTAACAGCCTTTAACTTTGTTATCATGATGAATAATAATTTAACCAAAAGGAATATAAACAGTAACAAATTATTTTAACATCTTCGAAAACAACTCATTTAATATTCATGAATTTGAAATTAATAATGTACTGACAGTATTTTTTTGTTAATTTTTTTATAGTTAAAATAATGAAATATAGCGGTATTTTATATATATTGATATTATGTAGTGACTTAACTTAACTTAACTTAGCTTCACGCTGTATCCCGCACACAGCAGGGTAGGCAGAGGGAACCTAGTGTTAAGACACTCCGTTCCCCACTTTCTGCCGAATTCTGGAGGCATTGCGTGTTGAGTGGCAGAACTCAACGCCGCGCTTAACCTCGACACCAGAGCGAAGAAATGGAAATATAAATTTAAGTAAATATTTCATCTCCTCGAGTGGGGATCGAACCCACAACCAGTCGGTTTTGCAGTCACACCTCGTGCCGCTGCGCTACGACTGGCCTCAACTCTATGTAGTGACCTATATATAATTATAATAAAATACATGATTTATGGATACATATCATAAGTGATACAATATGATATTTGTAATATATAAATATTAATAATAGCATAATATTATTAATATAATATTGTAGTATAGTAAATTAGAAAAGTAAAAAGAATAATAATATATGTATATGCAAAACGCCGCGGTTATTGCAACGAACAACCGCGACGAAGCAACGAAATAAGTTGAATTTATCTGCAACTAGCTCCACCGAGGCTTGCAAATCCCTAGCCAAATTTAAGAGGAAGCGTGAATTGGCAAACTTTAATTGAAATAAAGTTAATTTCAATTTCGACTCGTATTTAACTGATTAAGTAATTTATTTGATGCAGCTTCAGCTTATTGGAAGGAGGCAGCCGGTAACACATAGCTCTGCAAAGCATTTAGCACGAATTCGATCGTACTAATACCACCTAATACCGCCTGACCGGTGCCGGTGGCGCACAAACGCGGGTTGCGTTGTAAAATGCCTTATGCAAATCGCTTGTGATTGATGATAATCCCAGCACATCTGCACTGGGAAACAATACACTTTCAACGCTAGCTGTTGCAATTTAATGGGGATTCCCCCAGTGGAACAACTTCTATCGTATTTTTACAAATGCTCGCTCGTATATTATTATTAAACTACTTTTGGTTTAGTGTATTTACAGTTTTCCTTTATTGCGGTTAAATATAAATATTTATAAATTTAATATTTAAAGTAAATGTCTATTATTATTGAAAGGCATTATAAAGAAATATTAATATTCAAATTTGTAAGAAAGTTCTATATAAATATTTTTCTTTCTCTTATTGTGAATTCTTTTACAAAAACGCCTTTTGTGAATGTTACTATTGGAATTTTATTTTTAAACCTGGCTAATTCTTTTATTTCCCTGTACGTACTGCTCTATATATGTATATATGGCAGTTAGAGCGCGGAGAACCGGAAGCTAGCCGCATTTTGTTATTGTCCCATATGGCGGAACATAGAGACAAGCAAAACGAACACGCTTTATAGTATATAATTCCCCCTGCCTATTAACTTACTATACCATCCCAAGGCATGATGCCAAAGCTTTACAAACTGCATTTTTTTCGACTTTGCTTAGTTGAAGTTCAATTACATCACAAAATAGATTTTTACTTGTTTTAATATATTTAAAGTGTTATTCCACACTTAGAAAAGAAGAATACTTTTTTAAAAAGACGTATAAAAATTTAAATTGTTATAGATTTGCTAGAACAAAAAAATAGAATTTCAAATAACAAATTGCAAAATTGCAAATTTAAATATTTTTGTAAACTACTTAGATATTTGTTTCCTTTCAAACTTTTACTTCAGACCGCTATAGAAACGATGGGTGAATCATTTTATACAGAGTGATTTTTTTCAAATTGAAATAGCTTGCACGCTCAATTTGTAATTATAATAAAACATAATATATTTTGATATTTTATTTTCTATAGTTATTAATGAATGCAATAACTTATGAAAATATAAGTTAAGTTTATCTTAATAGTACAGGCGTTGAGTTAAGTCACTCAACATGCAATGCCTTAAAAATTCGGCGGAAAGTAGGTAACAGTCATCTTAAAATTAGGTTCCCTCTTCCCACCTGCTATATACAGGATATAGTATAAAGCTGAAAGAAAAAGTATCGTGTACACTTATACAAATCAGACTTCCAAACTGTTGCATTACACGTCGAATTCCAATAAAGTCATGTATTACAAAACTTTTTATTCGTGCACACGAACTCACCTCATAGCAATATACAGGAATATAATTCGAAAAATATTAAAAATATTGTCACATACTCAGTCATGTAAAATGAAAAATATTTATTTATGTTGTTCTTCGTAAAAATACCACGTTGGTAAAAGATTTACGTGGCTACGTGATTTTAGTAAACCACAATAAAATATTAAAAGCAGCATTCTAAATAAATGGCCGTCAGTGTGTAGCGCGGTCGGGCGGAAAGGCGGAAGGTACGCCTTCGGAAACAGGATGGTGTAAGATAAAGAGAACATTTCCTATGGAACATCTTGGGAGAGATTTAGCAAAATTTCGACGACCTCGTTCCTTTAACGCGCCGCCGGGTAAATACAATTCGTTGTTTTTCATATAATTTTTTAACTTTTTTGTCGAATTTTTTTTTGAGGCCGAGGGATTGTAAAACCGACTGGTTGTGGATTTGATCCGCACTCGAAGGAGATGAAATATTTACTTAAATTTATATTTCCATTTCTTCGCTCTGGTGTCGAGGTTAAGCGCGGCGTTGAATTCTGCCACTCAACACGCAATGCCTCGAGAATTCTGCAGAAAGTGGAGAACGGAGTGTCTTAACACTGGGTTCCCTCTGCCTACCTTGCTGTGTGCTGGATACAGCATGAAGTAATTTTTTTTTGTTTTAATTTTGTCAGCCGCCGTAGGTACCTATCGTTAGTTAGTGTAATTGTGCGAAATGCTCGTTAAATCTGAATTAATCTAATCTAGCAAGCCCACAGCTGGCGTTGCTGCGCTCCAGCTGCTAGGATAACGTTAAACTTCATTAAGTATTATATCTTTGTACTCGTAGATATGGCAAGTGAAATTTATGTAAATATATTTTTTTACATTGATTGGCCTTTGTTTTATTTTAGTAAATATATAATCTCACAAAAGATGAAAAAAAAAGTTTTTTCTCTCACATGAACATGTAAAGTACCATATATACATGTATTCTAGTGGCTTACGCGTAGCTTAGCCCACTAAAATATACGAATATACATTTGATAATATTCAAAGGTATTGTATTGAGGGATTATTGATTATTTTAGTATACCAATACTGTTGTTATACACATCATAAACAGTAATTTTAATAAATAGTTGGTGATTTTTATTTATTTCTTTTACCAAAAATTGTCGTATTTAATACAAACATGTATTTATTTTATATCTACTTAGGTAGGCACGGTTATTCTGAAATCACAGACAGTTAGTTAAATACATTTCTTAATTGAACCAAGTCACGCACACATCATAATCACAAACACTACTATTTGTTTACTTCATAATACAAACACAAACACACACACATTATATCATGTTGTTCATATTAACATACCCTAATATAGCCCACTCAATACAAATCCCTACAATCCCTTAAGACCGCGCACACGAGGTTTATTAGCGGCGCCATTGGCTTACTTGTCTGTATATCATTGGGTAGCTAGGCTCTAATCATATTAGATGGCCTAATAGTCCAAGGATTACTCCAAGTGCTTAATTAAATCGATGTAAACTTATCATAATAGTTTGTGGGTTTATTATCACTAGTATATATTATAATATAGGGATGGCGGCGCAGGGGCACAAGCGTGTGACTGTAACGCGGCAGTTGTGGGTTCGATGTCCACTCGTGGGAGTTATTATTATTTATTTCCTAGTAGTCCTAACGCTAGGTTCCCTCTGTCTACGATGCGGCATAAAGCATGAAGCTGACAAAGAAGGACATATAATGAATTACTTTGATGAATGTTTACAATACAGATACAAAGAACTTTTGCTACAAAATTGAAAATCAGGAAAGTATTAGCCGAGTACTTATAACTCTGGAGACGTTGCGTGTTGAGTGGCGGAACTCAACGCCGCTCTTTGTCTCGACATTAGAGCGAAGTAACGAAAATATTAGGTAAGTATTTAATTTCCTCGAGTGGGAATCGAACTCACAACATGTCGCCTTTACAGTCACAAACTTGTGGTCGTGTGCTGCGACTGCTAATTACTCAAGCGTACAAATTCGATTCAATGGTGCGGAAATAATTTTAGCTTTATACCAGAAATAAAATGTAACATACATTTTATTCCAATTAATGATAGCGGTAATACAAATAATATAACATTTTTAAATACATATTGTTAATATTTTTGTTAATTGACATCTTAATATAATTTATTCGATTTTTTTCAGTTTCATGCTGTATCCCGCATATAGCAGTGTAGGCGGAGTGAATCTATTGTTAAAACACTCCGTTCTCCACATTTTCCGGAATTTTCGAGGCATTGCCTGTTGAGTGGCGGAAAACAACGCCGCGCTTTTGCCTTAGTATCAGAGTGAACAAATGTAAAATAGTAATCTATTACCCCGAGTGGAAATCGAACCCACAGCCGCCACGTTACAGTCACACGCCTGTGCCTCTGCGCCACGAGGCCTCAGTTTAGTGAGGTAATATTTTTATATTGATTATTATGAGAAAAATGTTCCGAATATAGACTCTAATTAAGGAAAATTGTTAACTAAAATTTATATTTTTAAACAACAAAAAGAAATTGAACAAGAAAAATTCTAACGTTGGTATTTTCTTTACAAATTCGAAACAATATAGAGCTATATCTTTACATTTTCTTCGAATGGCCGGTGGTATTTACTGAAAAACTTGAGCTTTTACGTCACGATGAACAAAAGCGGCCGTAATAAGTCTGCAGAACTCCGCGAAACAACTGAAACTACCCCAAACAAAAAATGAAAAAGTCTATTGATGTCCAAATAAAATATAGTTGTAAAGGAAACGTTATTGATATTGTGTTGTAAAAGCTATTAAGTACTTAAAAAATCTTTTAGTTCCAATTTACAAAGCAATTTTGACTAATAGTAAATATATATAAAAGTATAAAAAAATATTTATTTTATTAGAGTTAACTCTACACTGTTTTATTGTATGTCATAATTGTCGGCACGTTTCAGTGAAGTTGTGTTTAAGGGTCCAGGAGATAAGATAAGGCGGCCTCTAGTAAGATATCTCCTCTAACTATTTACAAGTCACTTTGCAACTTACTAGCAATATATAATACCAAAAATATCTGTTTTGTATAACTAAATCAATTGGTGGTAAATGCAATTGCATTAATTAATTGTAATGCTTGCATATTCTGAGAAGAAATAATTAAAAAATATTTATCAGTTTATATTACATTATGGCCATTTTGCAGCCTTTAGTCTTCGCCTGATCAGAATTAAGAGAATGTTAAATTAAATATACTTAATATTTAATTACATATATTTTATAAATAATACATTTTAACATCAATAAATTACGAAAGTTATTAGCAATTATAATAGTATTTATATTCCTAAAATTATAAAGAATTTTTCCGCTTCATAAAAATGATAAAACCATAAAGTCAACGACTATTTTTAATGTATATTAATTTTGTTACGATTATATTAAAAAAGCTGTAGAAAGGTCTTTTACCGGAAGCCAGCGACATCAGTATTCCACGTAGTACTCGACTCGGGGAAACAAATTCCCAAAATTGAATTTTATAAAACGAGCAGTATACGAGATAGATAGAAGTTTAAACTTGAAAAGACATTTTTATCCAATGATTTAATTTTAAAGATTTTAATAGGATTATATGCATTGAAAATTTCTTGTTTTTATAAAAAAAATATTTATAAGCTTGTGTTTTGTTTGCGATTTTTTGTTGTTTCCGATTTTATAATTCTGTCAAGTTTTATTAAATGTTTGTAGTTTGATATTTTTTGGCCCAACTTAATAGCATCTAGGTGTTATACAAACTTTATAACAAATAGAAATTACAATAAAATATGAATTCCTAATGTTTTGCTTTGTATAGACTTACTGATTAGTAATTTAAAAGGTCAGTTTAAAGTATGCTATATTTAAAATTTTCGCACGAAGTTTCATCGTAACGGTAATTCATATTTTTTTAAATGTCCTATAATATAATAAATAGATCTGGATTTTATGGCAGAATAATAAACAATAATGATAAATAAGATAAGCACATAGGTTATAAATATAAAAATGTCAATACCAAATGATTATTACAAAATTAAAGCGAATGGTAAAAATATCAAATGAATAGTTGAAGGTAGAGATTTGTGACCTAAAAACAGTATCTCTGAAATATACTGACGTCAATAAAGTTCAGCTAGACGTTTCATATCTTTCGAATGCAAAGATTTGCTAACTTGCGGTTCTTGGTTTGTGATATTGGCGTTTGGATTGAACTCCGCCTATGTAAGTCGTTTTTTAAACATTTTGTACGAATTCATTGAAGTGAATTGGAATATTGTAAGTATATACACAAAGGTTTTTCAATTTATACTGCAAAATGCTAAATTATATAGTAACTACATTTTTGTCTGTGTCGAGTTTTTCTGTTTGTCCGGAATAATCTTTTTAATAGGACTTTCACTGAAAGATATAGGGAGTCGAGCAAAATATTGTCTAATTTCTTTTCTGAAATTCCCGCAAAATCGAAATTTCCTCTGAGAAAACGTGCGCACCTACCGCCTATCTATATAGATATAAATTAATTTAACATTTTTCTATTTTTCTTTAAATACACTTAAATAAATAATCATATGGTTTAAACAGGCGCAGCTGCCCGGTGGCCGATAGTCTTAAATATAATAAATCTAAAATAATTAATATAAATAATTAATATAAAATCTCTGAATACTTACAGGATGAAGATATCAATTAAACATATAGATTATAATTGTTTAAATTTCTTCTACAAAATAAAAGATGAAATATAAAAATTACACAAATATGTTTAAAATTTATTCGAGATATGTTCATTTTGCACCTGCAGACTAGGTTTGGTACTGGCTGTATCACAGACGGCTCGTTCTCTGAGATTCAATTTTAAAAATTTGTTCCTCTCACTGAGACGCACTCTGAATACAAATAGCGCTGAGATATTACTAGTGTTGGCCACATTTTTAAACTGAATTTGCTTTGTTCAATGTTGTATATTATTTCCCGGGTCAAAATGTCGTTATTCAGCTTTATTGTATAGAGCTTGTTCAGAAAACTTTCAAATATATTTTGTATGTAAATAACGTAAAGTGGGTAGCGGAAACTTTATGTTATTTTATATTGTAAGCGTTACATTAAATATTGATACAAGATGTGCACACTTAACTAAGCTTTCGTATGTAACATACAAGAATCCTTACCATCTGAAAATATCCAAATGGTAAGGTTTTTTTAAATAGATTTATTAATAATTTGGGATTAATTGCAATGGTTTAAGCTATATGGAAAATATTTTTCTATTTAAAAATTTATTTATTATTTGGTAGAAAAAAATATAATCCTACATCCATATTATATAGAAATATGATGTTAACGTATATATAAGCATTTCTAGGAAAGTTATAAATATATGTATGTATTTGTATTTAATTTAATTATTCATTCATAAAAACATATACTTAAAATATGACAAAAAAATATTGTTTATGTCATTATTTGCTGCGAATAAATGTACACTCAACCATAATAAAATCACCCGTATATCTCTCTCTAAGTCTTGTATCAGTGAAATGATGAAAAGTAAATGTGTTGTCAAGAAAACGTGACGTACACCCTTATCGCTTGCAAATATTTGCGCTTGTGAGCGGGCGGGTGTGAGCCGAACGCAGCAGAACGTGAGGTATTGAAATTATTATTTCTTACAATTATTCTTCATACTTACTTGTCAAAGGATAGTTAAAAGTGAACTATTAGAATTTATTTATTCCACTGGGATTCGTAGGACGATAAACTTGCAGTTGGCGGCTATGTGTGTGGTCTTACTAAAAATATATTATAGAATTGTATTATATAAATGTATAAAAATATATTGAAGTTTTGTAATTATGTAATTTTTGTTTCAGCTTCACGCTGTATCTCATTTATCTACTATCGTATATTATACACATATTACATGTATATAAAAATGTTTAAAACAAAGTTTAATTAAAAAAAACAGATACTTGCAGATTCATGCAATGGGATCTTAGGCCATTATAATTGAGTCGTATTTAAATATATGAAAATGAACGAAGAAACCTTACATATTAAGCTATTGCTAAGTATATCTATCTACACTCAGCAAAGCTACTAATATTTGATATTCAAGAAAATATGCATTAAAGACATATATATTAGTTTTCTCTACAATTTTATTTTCTAGCTTTATGCTAATATAATAAATTCAATTCGTTTCATTTCTATATATTCCTTCGAAAAACCCAGCGGTAAATACGAATATCAGTTATAGTTTATCAGGCATTTCATTTGGACGAATAATATATATAGAGTGCGGTCCGCGTACACGCTGCTAACGGAAATTGAACGCGAACTCCTATCTGGTACTATCGGGTATGGACAGCGCATGACAGGGTGGCTATGTACATTGTAGGTTGACTGACACTCTATCTGCCTATCAGTTGCGAGCACAAAGACATCCATCTCGCGCTGCAACAACTTCCGCTGACGGGTTTCAATTACGTTCAAAGTTTATCGCTGCGCTACATTCGTTTTGATTTCGGTGATAGAGTTATAGAGACAGATGTGTGGGTGGGATGGATTGATTTGGAGGTGAAATTTATTTGTGTTGTTCAAATGAAAGGGGATCGTCGGTTTTGTATTTTTATCAGCACAAAACTATATCTTCTCAATAGGCCAGTCGTGGCGCAGCGGCACGAGGTGTGACTGTAAAACCGACTGGTTGTGGGTTCGATCCTCACTCGAGGAGATGAAATATTTACTTTTATATTTCTATTTCTATTTCTTCGCTCTGGTGTCGAGGTTAAGCGCGGCGTTGAGTTCAGCCACTCAACACGCAATGCCTCCAGAATTCCTCAGAAAGTGGGGAACGAAGTGTATTAATACTAGGTTCCCTCTGCCTATTCTGCTGTGTGTAGGATACAGCATGAAACTGAGTTATATTTTGTATATTATCTATTGTAAATTTTTAAGCAAAGGAAATTTTCGAACCTAGTATTAAGGCACTTCGTTCCAATTAAGACCCTTTTGTTCCCCATTTGCGCTGAATTCTGGAGCAGTTGTATTGTAATCTCCAAAACTAATTTAGTCTAAATTTTACACATGACATAACATAATTTAGTTAAAATTTACCTTACCTACATCATTTTTATTAGGAGACAAATAAAAGAATAGTTTTTATGGAACAAATCTTTTCTCTTATACGAATGATGTAGAAGTTTCCTATATAAACAAAAGTTACGACGGAAGCCACGTATCAGAGTAAGGAAAGATTCCCTAACTATCAACAACTTTCAATAATCCCACTAACTTCATTGTAACGAACGTTATTTTGGGCAGTTAACTAGCCTTTCCTGTCGTCGCCATAAAGCCATGGTATCAAGAGGAAAATAAATTTTGTACTAAATTCTTTAATTTGTAGCTTTTATTGTTATTTTAGAACTAAGTCTAATGTTGTTATAACGTTTATTTGTGGCTAAAATGTAACAAAGACTTTATTTTTTATAGCTTCACGCTGTATTCCGTAATAAAATAAAGGGACCCTGGGGACCTAGTGTTAAGACACTCTGTTTACCCACTAAGTTGCTCCCCACTATCAGCCGAATTCTTGAGGTATTGCGTATTGAGCAATGGAACTCAACGCCGTGCTCTACCTTATTACCAGAGCGAGGAAATGAAAATATTCTGTTTAATTCCCCTAATGGGAAAAGAACCGTCGTGTTTAGAGCTTATGCTCCTACGATGGCCTTAAAAACACTTAGAAAATTCTAATATCATCATGATTTTTATCAATTAAATACAGGTTGAAGTGAATAAGTGACTATATAATATTCATAAATATAAACGGCTTCTTTACACATTTGTAATATAACTTTTCTCGACATTTTTTAACCGAACATCAATTAGAAAATTTTAATTTTAATTTTGTTAGTTTTATGTTATACTCTGTGGTGTTTGATTGAACTTTGAAGTCAAATGTTAAAGTAATTAATTAAGTTAGCACCTCTTTGATGCCAAAATAGGTTGGCCGTAAATGTTGCTAAAAAATTTAGGGGATGATTAGTGATGGTCTGTGTAGCTTTGTGTGATTTGTATTTGTATAATAAACAGTTGATGGAATATACATTATATACACTGGCTTACATTCGTTGTAAGGTGAGGCCAGTCGTAGACTAGAGTAAACGTTACAGGTTGTGGGTTCAATTTTCACTTGAGGAAATCTCAAGGTCCACGACTCAACACGCAATGCTTTCATATTTCAACGGAAACTGGGAAGCGGACTGTCTTACCACTAGGCTGCATCTGTCTAACCTGTGTATTTGATATCTCAAACACCTTTGAAAATATTATTTAATAAATAATGCCTTGGCTCGTGATGTGTCTAGTGGTTAGAATCGTTTATAGTTGTGATCGTGAAGAACCCAAAATCTTTCAGAGATTCAGAGGTAACAGTGTTAAGAATTTTATTTATGCCATTAGAAGGTATCGCTTGAATAAAATATTTGCCATCAGAAGTTTATCCAAATAACTGAAACACGACAATAAAACATTGTCATAACTCGAAGCTCTTCCGAGGAAAAGCCAAGAGTGCGTCCTACAACGACCAGACCGCTGCTTTATCAGTCATCGTTGAACCCTCCGAGACGTTTATGTGTAATCTTTCTTAAGGTACTTGTAACGCTTGTTTTTATTAAGATTGTATTAGAATGGTGATTCGTGATGTAGATTGATTTGTAAGTTCAATATAAGTCGTTGGAACGAACACACTACCGCAAGGCGGCCGATATGTTAAATAAACGCACGGCACACACCCCACAGTCGTGTCTCGAACCGTAGGCGGACACTACTACATACACCAGAGTTCCAGGACATAAAATAGCACCACACACCCGTATGAAACGAGCAAACCCTACTACATACACCGGTCTGGGACATAAAATAGCACACACCTTCTAATCGTATACCAAGTCATAGAAGTGGTACATAATAAATCAATGACCAACGCCATATAATACATAGACATACATAGCTTACGTACCGTGAGCGTACTGCGAGACGGCGTCAGCCACGATGTAATTAATGTTAATGTCGCTATAACAGTTCGCATAGGCCACTTCAAGCAGCATTTAATATTATAATATTGGTGAAAGATAACTTTGAACCATAATATGTGTTGCTCCTACACATAAATTGCATTTATAACAAAATCGATCCTAAAAGATCGTGCCATTATAGGCTTCGAATTATTATATTATATTTATAATATATTTGGTACGAGTCTTTATGTGCATCATATATATTAGTACCGTAGTACTTGACTGTTTGACGCGACCATTGGCTTCCGAGTTCTGCACCCACTATATATACGAAACGACGCACTATGGGAAATCTAGGTCTGTATCCGTCGCGACGGTTGCGACACTCAGGACGACAATACATGAACTTATCTCGATTAATATGGTATTAAAAATATATAGATTGTACTATTCATTATTAACTATGTTATTTATGTGTATTGCCATGCATATTTTATTTTATTTTATTTATTAATTTATTTTTAATATTTCATACCCCAGGTACATACTGTTCCACCTGCTACATGTGGGATAATATATGAAAGTGAAAAGAAGGGCAAGATTTTG
The DNA here is from genome assembly GCA_021202915.1 of Heliconius himera. Classification (NCBI taxonomy): domain Eukaryota; kingdom Metazoa; phylum Arthropoda; class Insecta; order Lepidoptera; family Nymphalidae; genus Heliconius; species Heliconius himera. The sequence goes on from JAJHJA010000821.1 coordinate 15,469, forward strand.
TATATTTTTAAGGTTAAATAATTGCAATAAATATAATTTTATTTTACTGACTTATAATAGTATTTTTTAAGTAAAAGTAGATTTTTGTCCATTTACACCGATTTACTTACTTATGTTTACCACAATGTAAAAATTACAACATATTAAAATTACGTCACATTAATAAAATGTTTGATTTCATCATTGAGCATACCTTAATCTTCGTTATTGTGAGAATATATAATACCTGATATAATCACGAAGAAGAAACCAAATTTCAGATATAGAGAGAGACTAGGGTTTCATTTTATTAAATTCGCTCATAGTATTATACTATCTATACTTATAATAAAATTGTAACGGATCGGTATCTTTACTCGGAAGATATATGACAAAAAATGTTATTGGGGGCCTTTATTAATATAACAGAACCCAAAACATTGATTTATAATTTTTTTTGTCTGTTTGTTTATGCGTTTCTCACTCGGGTAAATGAATTATAATTTATTTATGTTTTTATTTCTATGCTTTACTTTTTTTTTGCTAAATTTGGATTCAGGTTCAGTTTGGTGGAACTTAGAGACATACTTATAGTAAAAATATTATAGTATTATTATTTATTAATATTTTCATTTCTTCCAACAAAACAAGGTAACAAGGTAAAGCGCGGCGTTGAGTTCCAACATTCAACACGCAAAGCCTAGAAAAATTAACGGAAAGTGGGGACACCAGATTCTCACTGCCGACCCCGCGATGTTCGGGTTAGGCCTGCAAAATCAATAAGGTTCGTGAAAATAAACAAAAATATAGAAGAGGAAAAATAAATTGAAATGATTTGAATTGATTGAAAACGTCTTTTGTTATTTGTATAGATCTTATCCTTTTTGCGAGGTTAACTTCGAACAAACACAGATGCATTTCGGCTAATCAGGGTAATGAAGCTGTTGCTATAAACATAATTTTCAGTAAAATTTTATCGTGCGAACTTCTTTCGTAATTTTATTTTAATATTAATAATCGATTGTGCTTTGGTGTTGAAAATGCTATAAAATTATGAAAATTATGATATATAATTTATTATAGGTTTTAATTTAATGTTTTTCTTTGAAAAAGTGTATACAGAGTGAAAGTGTCAGCACCACTTTAAATGAAACCATAGTTATTACTTCTCCATAAAAGCGTAATAAATTAATATAATAAATAAAAAAAATATTCCCAAAAATGAAAAAGTGATTTTTTAAAACAAAATAAATAATAAAATTATCGTTTTAAAATATAACGCCATTTGTCAAGAACGACGCACGCACACATAAACCTATCAAAGGGAAACCGCCGCATTCCGAAATCGAGTCGTAGATATTGGCAGCAAAGTCCAAAGTTGTTTAACCTTTAGAAATATTTTTGTAGTAGTTTGCGTTTACTTTATTCGCATCTTTGCGTAACTGCGTCACACGAAATGCAGATATAGATAAACATCGTGAAATAAAAAAAAATCGTACTTTTAAACTGTGGAGGTATCTTGATTAAATTCTTTAGGTATGGGTTTAAAATATTTTACCCTATATGCTGTTTTAGTAAAAGGAGCGCTGCCTCTTCCACTCTGTATAATTACTAATAAATTAATGTTTGTTTAACATGAAGATATTTTTAATGTTCAATAAACAAAAGTTTATAACTAAGAAGAAAGAATAAATTATGTAAAAATTGAACCTTCATATATAACGCTAAATATAAGGGTTCTCTAAGTTGTATAATGTTTGTTGATTAAAGAATTAAATACTGGCCACACACTTAAATTAGAATTTGTAGAATAGTAGCACAGTGCAATACGAAATTAAGGCAAGTTCATAATGAATATTTATAGCTTTAATATCCTTCGACTGGATAGTGGAGCTAGTCGATTAACAATTCCAGTTGTATGCAGAAACGGCTATTTTTATTGTGGGTGTTCGTTTTAGTTTTTAAATAAATTTTACTTTTTCATATAAGCGTTCGGAAAATAAACGATAGCGCTTATTTTTTTTTTATTTTCAACACATTTTTAGAGCAAGTAAGCTTTTCGGTCTAGCTGTAACTAAAAAAAATAATCTCAACTAAATATTATAATTTAAAAAACTTCATTTTAATTCGTTAAAATGTGCATTTCATGAGGAGCCTCTTTAGTCTACACTTAGTCGCAATCTCAGGTACTACTCAGATCTCCTCTCCCTAAAATAGACAAAGAACCCATAAAATGCTGAAGTTTCTTCTTATCTCTCTTTGGTACCTTCAGCTGGTCTGACTCTGAAACACCTTTTTAGTAAAACCAAGCAACCTAGCATTTGGGCTCGTTAGACATACTCTATTTGTTTCCCCTGCAAAAAAGAAAATTTTATTATTTTAAGTTTTTTTTTTTTTTAATTTAATTTTAATTCTGTAATTACAGTATGTATGTTTACGCTTCCCAATGCATATTTTCGCTAGTAAACTATGTCATAAGATGTTACTGTTTAGGGTCTGATGACTGGCCTGACTGTTAACGCGACAGGCTGTGGGTTCGTAAAGATGAAATAAAATATTTTCATTTCTACACTCTGATATCGAGGTGGTGCTCGGCGTTCAGTTCCGCCACTCAACATGCAATGCCTGCAGACTTTGGTGGGAAAATGGAAACGGAGTGCCTTAACATTAAACTCTCTCTGTCTACCCTGCTACATGCAGGATACAGCGTGAACTGAAAAAAAAAATTAAACGTTAATATTACGTTTAAGATTAAGCCAGGACACAATATGAAAGAAGTGCATAAGATATTCGTTTCTTCAACAATATATCCAAGCCTCGTGTACATAGCAGTATATTCTAGAGTGCGGTGCAATATGTTTGTTTGTTCCGGACCGTATCTTCCTTTTTATAAGATGTCCCTGCGAGTCAAGAGTTACGAGTCGATTCACCCTATAAAGTTTACAACTCCTTGAAAGCTAATACTTTGGTCTTAAGCTGAGCGCCCACAATAAGTGTCCTCGGAGATTCAATATAGGTAGTATTAGATAAAAATATATTATACTTATATATATATTGAAGCTATCATGGCGCAGAGACATAAGGAAATTATGAATTATTTATTAATATTTTAATTTCTTTGCCCTGGAACCAAGGCAAAATAACGGCGTTTAAGTCCGCAACTCAACACGCAATGCCTTGTAAAATTTGGTCGAAAGTGAGGAACGGAATGTCTTAACACTAAATGATTCTACATCATGAGAGTGAGAAATAAAAAACAAAATGCATTTATATACTTACTACGTACTAGGTAAAGTACTCGTCAGAGTCCAATACTATCAAGAAAATGAAGAGGGACGATAAATTAGCCTTCCATAGGGGCGTCGCAACTACTTACTTACGAGCTTTTAATGAAGCTAGTGTTCATGGGAAAAAATAAAGTAGTAACCGTATTATATATGTATATATTTTTACTTATTATGCCAATATATGGAATATTATATATTTGTTTTCAGCTTTACTGAACATCCTGCATGCTAACACACTCTGCAACGCACTTAGCGCCGAATTCTGGAGACATTATGTGTTGAGTGGCGGAACTCAACGCTGCGCCTCGACACCAGAGCGAAGAAATGAAAATATTAAATATTTAATTAGAGGCCAGTTGTGGCGCAGTTCTGGTTGTGGGTTCACTACCCACTCAAGGAATTGAAATATTTATTTATATTTATATTTTTATTGTGCGGGATACAGAGTAAAGTTGATTGTTATTAGATTTTTATTTAATTACGTTGAGTGGGAATCGAACCCACAACCTGTCACACTTTGTAAGTTACAGGCTTCTGCTTGTGTTGAGTCGCATTTAAATGTAAAAAAAATAATGGAAATTACATGGAAAAGTCGTACTAATATTTGATATTCAAGAAAATATACATTCTACAAAATTCTAAGATATTCCTACAACTTAGAAAACTTTACGACATATTAGTTTTCTCTTATACAATTTTCAAGCTCTATGCTAATAATTTCAATTCGTTTCGTTTCTCTATATATTACGGTATAGAGCAAATTGCTATCTAAGCACATAAAATAGACCAGCTTTGCTTCGAAAAATCCAGCGCTCGACACCAGAGCGTAGAAATGAAAATATTAAATATATTGTTTCCTCAAGTGGGAATTGAACTCATAATCTGTCGCGTTACAAAACACCACCGACCAACACTAATGATTAATTTTTTTTTAATTTTCTGAATATAAAGATATAAATAAGATAAACAGAATGGTGAACACTAAACTAAAAAATATTTCCTGATGAAACTTACCATAATATATTTTTTGCCGCCATTTTATTAAAAGATAGCGAATTGAGGCTTATATAGTGTGACGCGAGTGAATGGTGCGAGTGCTTTATTAGGGCGTTGATAACCATTTATATTTCGAACTTTACAATTTTGTGAACCCCATATAATCGATACGATAGTTCTATATTATACTATTTTGAAAATAAAATTATCCATTTTTTTAATCACGTTCATTATTAAATATCCTACTTTCTGCCGAATTTTACATTGTAAAATGAAATTCTATTGTAAAATTAAATAAAAGTCTCGTGTTAATTCTTTAGTCCTAGACGAACGAGGTGTTTTTAAAGTGTTACAATAGATTTTTTATTGCTAGTTTAATATAAACAGTCATAACTTATTTTTAACATTTTTAAAGTGTAGTAAAGTAAAGTCAATCCACACTTAGGAAAGAAAAATACTTATTGGAGTTCTGACTACTGAGCCATACGTTAAGCATGGTCTGGTCTCCGGAAGACGCGGGTTCGAGTCCCGCTACGTTAAAAATTTTATAAGTTTTATAAATAAGTAATCATAACTTAATCTCTAATAACTTACTTGTATATATTTAAGCTAAATACTACAAGTTATGGTAACGTAACTTACATTTTAAAAATATAAACATGATTTGTGCTTCTAAAAGCTTTTAAGCTCAAGCCCTTTATATTATAGAACTAAACCAGCTCTCAAGATTATGCGTCATACGCATAGGTGAGTAGAGTTTAGTGTCGCTAAAGACATACTTATGTTTATTATAAACTATCCCGTTCCTTCTTTTATAGCTAAACTGAGTGAAATTATGCCTATTTCTTTTTCTCTATGTCGTTTTATATAAACTACGGATTTTTAAATATTTTTTTTTCTTGTTTCTAAAATTGAACTATCAATAAATAAAAATAAATATCAAATTCACGCTTTTTACCCTGTAGCATAATGGGCAGAGAGAACCTAATATTAAGGCACTCAGTTATCCAATTTTTAGCCATTCTGAAAAATTGCATGTTGAATATACATTTTTTTAAGCTGAAAAGCTTAACACTGTATTCCGCACATAGCAGAGTAAGCAGAAGTAGCCTAAGAACTTAATGCTAAGACACCTATTAAACCTAGAAGTCTAATCTACGCCTGCGAGGCGTAGACTCTACTGAATATCGTTGGTCTCTTTCTAACAGTTTCGCCAACTCAGTGGCCGACGGGAGCTCGCGGATGGTGCTTGTATTGTACTATTAGAGGTAAGTACCGCTATTTTTGTTTTATCGAAGTATAGCACGCCTGCGAGACGTATGTTTAGGCTTTGTATAACTTTTAACTAAGTGTGTGTGATTTTATCTTTCTTTGTTTTTCGTATATTTTATGTTTATTTTCGCCGTAGTTTCAGGTAATATATGTCAAGGTCTAAAAGATTACACGAAGACAATAATATTGTAATTTTAAACTAGAAAGATATAATCATTCTTTGGACAATTCAGATTCCGAAGTTGAGGATAACCAGATTATCGACGACGTTTAAACCAAAGAGGAAAATAATTGTGTGATTGAAAAGGTTTCGTCTGTATAAGAATCTTGTCCCTCTGACATTGACACGGGGCTTTTTGCAAAAGCTGAACACGAGGCTCCTGCTTACCCTGCTACACGGGATACAGCGTGAAGCTGAAAAAAATAAACAATGTTTAATATAAGACAAATGCAATGTTTAATATAAGGCCACTCATGGTATGTATGTATATTACCATAATTTAGGCCCCCATCAATCCATCTCAAGTTAAGTGCGCTTCAAATGGCCGTTAGTCATAAGTACGTTTTATCTTCTGATATTGACACTAATATTCTACTCTGCATATAACGTGTTGCACACGTAACTAACATGTATAGCTACTATATTAATATTTTTTTAATATAAAATCAACTTCACACTGTGTGCCGCACACAGCAGGGTAAGCAGAGGGAACCTAGTGTTAAGACACTCCCTTCTCCATTTTCCGCCAAACTATGGAGGTATTGCGTGTCGTGAAACTCAACGCCGCGCTTTGGCTCGACAATAGAGCGATGAAATGTATTTTACATTATATATGTTAAATTAATATTTGATTTCCTCGAGTGTGGATCGAACCCACAAACAGTTGCGTGTACAGTCACACACTTGTGACTCTGAGCCACGACTAGCCTCGTAATATGATTCTTTGTTTAAGTTATTCAATATATTATTAATATTATCAATATGACATGTGATCTTTGGGCTGTTACACTGAGGCGACATGGTATTACTATTACAATTAATTCTAATATTCTATTGTAATATACGTAATGTATGATGTAAGAATAGAAAATATAAGATTATGGATTAACATAAGTTGTGTTTGTAATCATATATTTTCTTCTTTAGATTCAGATGACGTTCTAGTCATTTTAGTGAAGATATAATTTTTTAAATTACATGTTTACTTAAAAAAATCATAATTTTGATGCCGCTGATGCCGCTTAAGCTTATGAAATTCGTAGTAAGAACTTAAATAATATTTTTTAACACTTGATTAAAAGAACGCAACGGAGTATAATTTGGGAAGTTCTATAATATCATACTATTTTAAGTTTACAAAAACACCAAAATCTACCAAAGATCAGCAAATATCGAGCACAATGTGCACATGTGAGTTAGACGTACAGCAATATAACGTGATTTTCTAAATCGGACAGCTCTTCTCTGAGTGCTCTCTGGCGCGTTGGTAAAAGGTATTACATTCTGACCCTGCCCCTTGAAAACGTGATGCTGATATGTTTGGTACGAACATGTGAGATAGATGGCTATCCTCGCCAAGCTTGGAAGTCGTTGATGTCCAAAGTTACGTAGCATTGACTATTTTAAAAGTTAATCTTTAAAATATATATGTATATTCAAATATTTCAACAGCAAAAATTTTTTTTTCAGCTTTACGCTGTATTCTGCATGTAGCAGCAGGGTAGGCAGAGGGCGCCTAGTGTTAAGACACTCCACTTCCCACTTTCCGCCGAATTCTAAAAGCATTGCATGTTGAGTGGTGGACCTTAACGCCGCGATTTACTTCCTAGGGAGTGAAGCCTTATAACCTGTCGCGTTTCAGAGTCACACGCTTGTGCCTCTGCGACATGAATGGCATCATGGTTATCATAATATGGACGTAATTCGAGCTAAAGCAAATGAAGCTGCAGGGACAAGCTAGTATATAATAAAGTATGAAATATCTATTTATAAATATTTTTTTAGAGAAAATTACGTATCTGCCATTCGACTTTGCATCTTTATTTTGCTTTGGATATCATAAATATTAAGGATGTATGGTCAGCTAAAAGCGAGCTTTACATTTTCATAGAAATAATATTTTCTTTGAAGTATTGGATACAATTGCCATCGTCGATATACTACAAGTATTGACTATTAATGGCCAGTACATCGTTGTTATTTATATTATACTTTTTGGTTTTTAGCTTCACACTACTTATCACGCATATAGCAGGGTAGGCAGAGGGAATCTAGGGCTTTCTAGGAATTATCTACGTATTTTCGAGGTATTGCGTGTTGAGTGGCGGAACTCAAATCCGCCTTGTTACCAAAGCGGTGATAGAAAAAAATTAATAACAATTTATTTCCCCGTGTTAATTAATAATAATTCATTTCCCCGAATGGGAATCAAACCCACAACCGTCGCGTTCACAGTCAAACTCTTGACCCTTGGTACTTTAGAAAAGTTTTAATAAGAATTTACAAACCATTTTAATAAGAATTTACAAAAATTATTTACATATTGGGCTGTTTTAAAAGATTTTTTATAAATTTAAAAAGAAGAAGACGAAGATAAAAAAATATTTTAAATATTGCAATTGATTATAAAAATAACACTTTAGATTATATAACATTAGCTCTTGGCATAGTAATAAAATGAGTAAGTATTCACATTAAACAGGCATTTAACATATTCACTAAGTTCTTTAAAGTGGAATAGTTTAACGACTTTTTATTTCACAAAGCATTCGTAGAATATTTTTTCTTTGCTATTAACTCTGTAACATCAAAAATGGGTTAATGGAGGGCAAAATGACGTCATTCATCTTAGTTGGATTCCTCTTAACTCTTACGCGCCGCTCCCTACTACCTAATTTCCTTCATTATTGTTTTTTTCATTTCGCACAGGAAACAAGGATGGTGTAGTGATTTACTATGTTATAACGACTACGCTTGCCTTTTATTTATATTTTCTTTGTATTTCTTTAGTTTTGGTTGAGGGTTGGGGTGCTTTTTTTATTTCTTTTAAGGTTTCACACATTGGATTGGATAGAGAAATTTAAAACTGGATGTGTTCTATTTCGAATACTCTTTTTTAGCTTCGTGTTAAATCTCGCAAATAGCAGGAGAGGCAGAGGGAACTTGGGAACTAAGTGCCCCAAATACTTATCCATTTCCCGCTAATTTCTGGAGGTATTGCGATGAATTCAACGTCGCGCTTTGCCTCGACACCAGAGCGAAGAAATGGAAATATAAATTTAAGTAAATATTTCATCTCCTCGAGTGGGGATCGAACGCACAACCAGTCGGTTTTACAGTCACACCTCGTGCCGCTGCGCCACGACTGGCTTCAATTTACTATTAATAACGAAATAAAGAGTTCTCTCTTAACCATTAGAATGAATTTAAATTTTAGCTTTGTTTTAATTGTTTATTTTTGCATACAAAATCAATACTTGAAGAATATTCAAAAAAACTTAATAGAAAGTATTTTATATTATCTTAATAATAGCTTAATTATTTTTAATGAAATTATACTTAAATAATTAGTTACAGGAGAGCATCCTTAGCCTGATTTGAATTGTTAAAGTAATCTTATACTATAAGATTTTGTAATTAAATATCAAAATTATTCATTTAATTTGTTAAGAGTAGATGTTCAAATTGTTTCAATAAATTTTAATTTAGTTGTAATTTGAACGCAGTACATGCTAAGTATACTGGATAAAATTTACATTAGCTTTTTACTGTTCGCCACTGGTTTCTTTGTCGCTTTTGCTTTGTGAGATATATATAAAGACTTATTATTATTATTATTAATTATGTACATAAATGTGAAATGGGTGCCAAGTTAAATATTTAATAATGCGTTGTTGTAATTAATAAATATTTTTATTATTTTATCTCCAAATTCCAATAAGCTAATACTATAGAACGATACGAACCGAAGAAACCTCACCAGTATTACAAAAGATTGCATCTAGAATTTGTCGCCATAGTTCATGTCTCGCAATATTGAACTGCCAAGTACCGATTCACAATATCTACTTATTATATCCCTTTTTATTCTTGTCTTTAGATCGGAACATTTATTACTGTCTTATTGCTTGTGGAGTGCTTGGGGCTGAGAGAGTGTCAACAACGGGTTATTATGTTGAAGCTGGCGAAATTTAACAAGAAAAGAAACGTTGTGGTGCCAACATTTAGACAAATGCTAACGTTTGTTCTTGTGGAAATGGAATCTGTTAAAATAATTGTAGTAACATTTAAGCGTCTGAGACTTTGTGTAAAAATATTTGTTTTATAATATTATTTTTGACATTATAGCGAAATTGTAATGAGTCTTTCGGTGTACCATGGCTGTGAGTTCAAAGCCTACTCTGTGAACATTTGGTGCTAAATATAGAATTATATGTATAAAAAAGAAATTTGTGTGAAAATTAGTCGCTTTAGCTCCAAGGCCAGAAACATTAACATCTACATGTATATACCTTCATAAAATGTATGCTATTTAGTAAGAGTAGCAGTGTATATTTATAACTGGCCCAAACGCGGCTTCGCCCGCTTCAACTTATGCAATAGTAGTTAAACAAGTTATAATTATTTATTTGAACACTGGCAAGTAAATTTGCTTTAAAGTTAATGTTTTAAATATTTAAGTACTTAGTATATTTATTCTGATGTTCCTTTGTTTCGTTCGACGTCCTGGAATTTCAGTCAGATGCAGTGGAACTTAAATTTTTGGATGATCAAAAGAAAGTACTCAAAAAGCCGAAAAATATTTTCTAATATGTTACATTCATCTTGGTTAAGTGCGACTGTAAAACCGACTGGTTGTGGGTTCAATCCCCACTCGAGCAGATGAAATATTTACTTAAATTTATAATTCTATTTCTTCGCTCTGGTGTCGAAGCAAAGCGCGGCGTTGAGTTCTGCCACTTAACACGCAATGCCTCCAGAATTCGGCAGGTTCCACATCAGATTTTAGTTTTTTTATGACAACAAAAAGACCTCATGATATTGATCAACGTTTTCTAAGGCGTTATATTAATATCTCGTATAGAAAAGATGGCTGCTAGGGTTCCAGGTTAGATGTTAAACGTTTGAAGTAGATTACAGCATTTATTGCCGAAGACTAGCAGATATGACGTATAAAATTCCCTTTTACTACCTCTAATGCTTTTTGTTGTATTTACGGCTTATATTGTATTTTAAATTTCAAATGAATCGTTTAATTATTTAAATACCTTGAATTCGACTCTTAATTGGTCATACAGATTATCCTTGGTCTCATTAAGATTAAATATACCTTTTAATAACCGTCGTACATTAATAAAATCTTCTTAAAACAGAATGAATAATGAATGGTTGGTCAAATTATTATTTTCGTTTCAAGGATATATTCGTTAACCATTGGGGGGAAATATTTAAATGAGGAATAGAGTGTTTTATTATTACAGGTTACCAGGTTCCCTCTGCCTATCTTGGTGTGTGTGGGATACAGTGTGAACTTAGAAAATATAGTTATATAAATAACGAGGACTAAATAAAGGAGAACACCTTAATCTTTATTCTCTTTCTTTTGGTATCAAGATATTTACTTTTTTAAATTATTTTTATACCGTTAAGCTGTACCCCGTATGTAGCAGGGTAGAGAGAGAGATTCTAGTGGCTAGTCACATTCCGTTTCCTAATATCCGCCGATTTTTGTAAACATTGCGTGTTGAGTGGCTGAACTCAACGTCGCGGTTTATCTTGATATTAGAGCAAGGATATTAAAATATGAAATCATTTATTTCTCCAGTGGAAACCGAACCATAAACTATCGTATCTAAAGTCACTTGCTGTGCCACTGTGTCACGACGGCCTTAAATAAAAAATAATGAGCAGATAGGTATTTAGTAGTATTCGCTTTATAATGAAAAAGCAAATATCTATTATAAAGATGTGTGTAGGTATTTCAAATGAACTAAAATGTAAAAAGGCACAGATAAAACACATAAATAACACAATAAAACACAAATAATCGGGCAAAAAAGGTGTTTTTTCACAGATACAAAGTGTTGGGAGGCAAATAAGAATTCTTGATGTAACAACATAATGTGTATAAAGGTACTTTTGGAAGGGATTTATGGAGAAGGCCTCGGTTGGTTTATGACGACAATACCGCCGCCGAGTGCCGCGAGCGCCACCTCATTTCCTCACTGAAAGTTATAAAAACATATTGAAAATGAGATTCCCGTAGAGGATGTCCCAGCGAGTATTATCTTGTTTGTGATTTGCCTGTTTTTATGCATGCATGAGAAAAATAATTGTGTTTTAGACGTCTTTGACTAAAAGGTGATTTTTACTAATTATTATTTTATTTGTCAATTTGGCTTATGAGCTAAGATACTATTTTGGTAAAAAAGAAACTTGCTCTATTACTTTTTTTCAGCTTCACGATATATCTCGCGTTTGCAGACTAGACAAAGAGAACCTAGTGTTAAGACACTCCGTTCCCCACTTTTTTTGAGGCATTGCTTGTGTAATGGCGGAATTCACAACCCGCTTTGCCTTGGTACCATTGCGAAGAAGTGAAAATATGAATAAATAATAATTGATTCCCCGAAAGGGAATCGAACAGACAATCGTTAAGTTTATAGTTACACATTTATACCCCTGTGCTTGTGCCAACATCCTCTGACCATAATAACCATACATTATTAGAAAAATTGCTCCACTTTTATATACATATATGGGTCACATTTATATTATGTACTGGTAAAAACCTTTTTTCGGTGTTTGAACAACCTAAACATGTAACTGTACACGTATATTCGCAGTTACAAAGAGAATCACTTCAATGATGGCATCGTTGAGACCCTATTTTCTTTCAGGTCGCTTTGTTTTCAGCTTATACCTACGGCTTTTGTCTAAATCACTTTGTTGCCAGTTTGTCGAAGATAAAAGAAAAAAATAATTAGTTTTACGAACCTTTGTATATTTATATGCGTTTTTTATATAATTTTCTTTTATAAAGATTTTTTTTCAATTTTTTTTAAATACAACGATATTTTTAATTTAGTTTGTATTTTTACTGAATAACGTTACATAAATGCGACCACAGTTTTCATTAAAATTTTAAATGTCTGATCAAAACGCAGCATTGTTTTCAATTTGCACAATTCTATTTGTGTATAGAACAATCAGAAATTATTAACGAAATGTAATTTACACATTTATCAAATAATCATAAAAACTTAAAAGAGAAAAGTCAATCATTGTTCCATATATTTTTTTTATCAGCTTCACGCTGTATCCCGCATACAGCAGGGTAGGCAGAGGGAACCTAGTGTTAAGACACTCCGTTCCCCACTTTCTGCCGAATTCTGGAGGCATTGCGTGTTGAGTGGAAGAACTCAACGCTGCGCTTTGCCTTGACACCAGAGTGAAGAAATGGAAATATAAATTTAAATAAATATTTTATCTCCCCGATTGCGGATCCAACCCACAACCAATCGGTTGTACAGTAACACTTTGTGCCACTGCGTCACGACTGGCCTCTGTTCCATATAATTCTGTAAAATATAATTTGTTCCATAAAAAATATGCAGCGGTTAAAATTAAATTGTACATCGAAATAAAATATTTTTATTATACTACAAATAATAATACATATACGAAAAGTTGTAGAACAAGAGAATGTTTGGCTTAAGGGTAATCAAAATATACCTACAATTTTATTGAAAGAGGTTAAAATTCGAAACTACTAAACTGAAATTATTTGATTTTCGTTGTTGTATTCATTTATACAACAACGAAAATCAAATAATTTAATTTTTTTATTCAATATACGATCGACATGACTGTTAAATGAACAATAATGGCCGGTGGTTCTTTTCCAACAAGCTCGACATGCTTTTAAAATAACTTTTTAATTAGAACTATACGAAAGGGTAATTTTGTATATTCTGTATTAATTCTATTTTAAAATCAATACATACTAGTATGTCGAGGTTCTATTGGTTTCATATTAATTGGTTGACCGTATTGAAATATTTCTCTAATGATGACAGTTCTATATGACTATTTTTTACTTCTTGTTGTGTTTATTATACGATACCTTTACGCGGAGTTTCAAGGTATGTTTATATATATAATTTTTTCAATTATATAATCTTTGATATATAGATATAAAATTTTGTGGTGAATTAAAATCATATAAATCACGATCATTTAATTTAAAATTAAAATTTGCGTAGTAAAAACATTGAATTTATTTTAGTATTATTTTGACATCTCTAACATTTTTTTTTTGATATATTATTTTTTTGCTCTTTTCTAGTATCTTTTTGTAATTGATTCTTAAGTCTGTTTTAGAGAGAGCACAAGGTCAAATTCTTTTCCAAGCGAGGACTATGCAATACTAGCTCTACATATATGTTCTTAGACAACGATTCACCATTTACAAATAATAAATATACAACTCTATAAGTATTACCGTCAAGGGTCAGTCGTTAATGTCGTCGCATCTAAGTTATTATATTTCATTTATGATCACACATTATCGCTCAAAGTGCTATTAAGCCCTGAGGGGTAATTCTGGGAATAAATAAATCCACTAAAACTTGAAATGATGGACTCCCCTAGCTTTACCCTGCGGCGCTCACTGTGTGTAAATTAGAAAATTTATCTAGTGACAACAAATTGTTTACTAATTCTATTTACTCTGACAATGTTTTAATTGGCTAGTCATGGTGCAAGAGCACCAGTGTGATCGGTTGTGGGTTCGATCCCTACTCGAGGAAATGAAATATTTAATAATTGCATTTCTACGCTATCGCCACTCAACAATCCTTCTGAATCCGGCGGAAAGTGGGCATTGGAGTGACTTAACTCTAACTTCTCTCCAAATACTCTGCTACATGCGAGATACAGCGTGAGGCTGAAGAAGTCTTAGAACAGAATTCGACAGAAAATGGGGAACGGAGTAACACTAGGTTGCCTCTGCCTACCCTGCTATGTGCGGGATACAGCGTGAAGCTGATTTATATAATTAAGTTATAATTATTAATACTGCGAGGACTTTCTCGTAATTGTTCGGTCAATTAGCAGATGAAATAATAATAATACTCGTATTTATAAGGGCAATAGTCAAATTGTTAAGAGTTTGTTAATGTTATTAAAGATTTGAACTTAGGAAAATTTTCATTTATATATTTGCAAGAAATATAAAGTCAGTATCAAAGAGAGTTGCCGCCTTACACAGTATAAGGAAATGTATGTACCGTTTAACAATGAAATTATACTAGAATAAATGTTATATTTACTTGACTTGCTATTAAGTAAATATAATATTTTTTCTTAAACTTGAGAAGGTTCCTTGGAAATGCTCGTTCAAATCCCGCTACGTTCAAAGTATTTTTCTTTCTCAAGTGGAATAACACTTTAAAAAAAAGATAAAAAATATATTCAAGTGATTGGTTGGCTTGTAGCTGTATGAGGTGATCTGTAAATTTTGTTGTAATATGATTACACTTAGAAGTTTTACTTAGTTGTCCTGTTGATGCACAACAAACGGATTTCCTTGCATACTGCTTTGGAGATTTGTGTTATATGTGTAATATTTATTCGAAGAAGAAAAAGAAGTGAAATATTTAAGATTTTCGTTTCTCCGCTCTGGTGTCTAGGTTAATTCAACTCAGCATTCAACATGCATTGCTTCTAAAATTCGGCGGATCGGAACAGGAAGAGAGGAACGGAAGTGTCTTAAGAGGAACGGAGTGTCTTAACGCTAGCTTTCCCAGAAAAAAAAGATAATAAAAAATGGGCTAATAAAAAAAATATCACACATCCTCTCCATAAATAACTATATAATGTAGTATAGTAATGTAATTTCGACATTATACCTTAGTAAAAGGGAGTTAAAAGATTTTCCTTCACGTAATATTATCATAATGATAATAATTATATTGGAACTTTGAGGGATTCAAAACTCCACCGAAGTACTATTTGCTTATTATTTATTAAGAAATATGTATATTGAGGATCACGAGAACTGACAACTGTAGAATTTCTCCCCTACCTAAATGTGCCATAGCCCTTAGGCGTTTATGCGAGCTGTCAAGGGACACTCTGTACAATAAAATAGAATAACAAGATTGTTATTTATTCATAAAAAAGAGACAGTGGTGCTTCAAAGTCGAAGCGACAGTTTAGTCTAACTTGGTTATAAATAAATTACACATCACAAGTAAGTAATATGCATATTATTTGATTTATTTGATTTTATTGAGTTGTTTATTAATACAAGTATTTATAATGAAAAATATTACAAAGTTGCCATATATAAAAATAAAATGGTATTAAAGTTGCAGTCTCACTTTGAATAAATAGGCAGGAATTAGTAGGTGTCTCTAATAAACTAAAAAAAAGCTTCATCCTGTATCCCAAAAACACCAGGGTAGGCAGAGAGAATCTAGTGTTAAGACACTCCGTTCCCCAGTTTCCACTGAATTCTGGAGGAATTGCGTGTTGAGTGGAGGAACTCAACGCCGCGGTTTGCCTAGACACCAGAGCGTGAATGAAAATATAAATGTAAATAAATATTTCACTGCCTCGAGTCGAGATCGAACCCACAACCAGTCGCGTTTGCAGTCATACTATATGCCACTGCGCCACGACTGGCCTCAATTAAGTAACGTAATGTATAAATATATAAATGTGTCTGAAATAATATAAGTGCGTTTTGAAAAAATATATATATATATATATTCAGGTCGTTAAATATAATCTCATTTTAAAGCCCCAGCAGAACAAATCGCTTTATGTTAGAATTTAAATGTTAGTATTTCACAGGGGTCTAACGTCCCGCGTGTAATAAGATGATCTTTTTATTACTTTGAACCCATCTAATAAGCGAACACTGGTTGTTTACGCGCAAGCAATTCACACCTATATTCGCGGGAACCGGCAGTAAAACAACAACAATAATTATTTAGATTTTACGATTTCATTAAAATAAGATTTATGCTAAGAACAATTATACACAGTACATACAGTTTAGTAGGTCACGCAATGAAGATATACACAGAATGGCAAGTCTTCTTCTTCTTCCTGGCATTAATACCAGCATTTGCCAGGGTGGTTCCTGCTCAACCTACTCCACTTTGCACCGTCTTTAGCGTCCTCGGTAGTTAGATCATGACAGAATGGCAAGTACTAGAGACGATATCAAAGTGAGAATGAAGAAGAACGTGCTCAGATGGTTGGGGCAGGACTGGAGGTGGAGTGTTTCATTGTTGCAGGGGGACATCTCGATAAGCCTTCGACCAGAGAGTATCGACAATACTAGAGATGAGAATCACGTTTAAAGCAAGAGAACACTCCAGAAGGGAATGAAGAGGTTGTTATAGTGGATATATAAATCAAAAAAGTATGTATGCAGAGACTATAGTGTTTGGTATGCCTTTATCTATTTCTACACCGCTAGGAATGAAATAAGTTTTTTAATAAATTAAATATTCTTTATTTTTGCAAAAAAAAATATTATGGTTAGAGTAGGCAATTATAATAAACTTTTTTCCAGTGACAATAATATTATAAGACGAGTAAATTGTATAGAAAGATCATAGTGATACATAGTTTAATTAATTTAAAATATATGCAGTTCTATTTTTTGTGTTAGACACTTTCCGTCTTCGCTGGATACAATGGCTGTTATTCTTTCGTAACGAATTTGTCACCCTTTTCCTGTTCTGAGGGGTGAAATAATGCATTTGGCTTCACCATTTGTCAGATGTTTAATATAATATGGAAATGAAAAGATATATTTTTTAACGAATCTAGTAAAAAATCACTTGCGTTGGAAATATGCAACGGTGCTTTAACTTATCGGATCGGGAAAACGAAAACAATTTAAAAATTAATCATATCTTGAAATAGATATCGAACTTACAACCATCTCATGTGCAGTAAAGCACTATTATTTAGAAGTGTACCTAACTAAAGTTAACTTTTCATATATATATATATTGAGCTAAATGTTAAAACCGACTGGTTGTGGGTTCGATCCCCACTCCAGGAGATGAAATATTTACTTAAATTTATATTTCCATTTCTTCGCTCTGGTGTCGAGGTCAAGCGCGGCGTTGAGTTCTGCCACTTAACACGCAATGCCTCCAGAATTCGGCAGAAAGTGGGGAACGGAGTGTCTTAACACTAGGTTCCCTCTGCCTACCCTGCTGTGTGCGGGATACAGCGTGAAGCTAATTTATTTATTTATTTTATTTTAAATGTTAAAAACATTCAACAAATAACAACGTACAAAATGAAAACAAATAACGTTTGCGATCAAAACCATTGAAATCTATATTTATTAGTTACTTTATTATACCGATACTAGCAAATGTCATGTTTTGAAATGGATGTGAACATTTACTTTTAATTTAATTGACAAATTTAATTGAAATTAAGATTTAAAAGCAATTTGAGGCTATCGTGGCGCAGGGACACAAGCATGTGACTGTAAATACGATGGTTCTGGGTTTGTTTGCCCGAATTAAATATTTAATATTTTAATTTTTTCGCTTTTTTTATGGAAAAGGACAAGGCAAACGAGCGTGCGGGTCATCTGATGGTAAGTGATTACCGCCGCTCACGTCACCGTGCAACACCAGAGGTGCTACAGGTGCGTTGCCGGCCTGTAAGTTGGGTTGGGCGCCGGAACCCGGCGTTACCTGATGCGAAACGCAGTGGCATAAAGCCGCTACTTAACGCCGGTTTTAAATGCCGGGGGTGGTAATGATCCGGTCGAATCTGCCCATGCGTGTTGCCATTACTGGCGACGTGACTCTACCATACGTTTTTTACTCGCCTCTTACGACACCACCAGTACCAGGATGATCCTATTCTAGGCTGGGATCACACGGCATAACAGTAACGCTCTCGTGTCAATCGCTGAATAAAAGGAGAATGGAAGTATCTTAATGGTAAACGGAGTGTCTCAACACTAGGATAGATTCCCAGATTTCCTCTGGCCATCATTAAATGTGCGGAATACAGAGTGAAGCTATAATATAAAAAATCAATTAAATACATATTTGAATTATTTTGAAATATTTAGTTGTTTTGCTTTCTACTTATTTTAAAATACTTTAAAATGTTTTCATTTTAAATATCAAAAACTTTTAATTAACGAGTTGGGTCATTGTTTAAAATAATACCAAAAAAAGGAAAATTGCATTTTAAAAGAAATTTTAAAACTTTCTCACATAAAACTATATACATTAAAAAATACGAAAACATAATATTTTAATATTATATTCATAGTATTTGTATATCATTGGATACAAAGTTAATCTGATCAAATCAATATAGGAATAATTTGCGAGAGTTTACGGTCCATTTGAACAAAGAACACAATACCGTCAAGTCCTCACAGCCTTTATTTCAAGACCCTTTAGAACCATACTTGAGAGTCTGAGCTTCGCCTTTGGGGCTCCGCTTCCGCCCCTCCGAGGAATACCCGAGATAAGAGGAACGCTTTGGCGCCATTCATGTTTATAGCAGGGCAAATGGCCCTAGAATACGACGCACTTATTATAAACAAGTACACACAATATATTTAAAACGGCTTCACTGAACCCTTGGTGCATTAGAGTAATAATACTGAGTTCTTAAGTAAATTAAAAATAGGGAATAGAATTGATAGGGTGTTCAAATTGTATTAATTAATTAAACTTTATCGATGTATTTATTTCGTAATATGAAGGATATGATTACAGCTGGTTCGATAAAATTAGCATTTAAATTTTTTTACTCTTTGTCTATAAGAATAATTATTATTTAGTTTGCGAGATTTTCTTCTTTTTTATGTAAGTTTAGAATATAAGTAAGTAGAGGCCAGTCGTGGCGTAGTGGAGGTTGAGGAAATGAAATATTTATTTATATTTGTATTTTCATTTCTTCGCTCTGGTGACGAAGCAAAGCGCGGCGCTGAGTTCCGCCACTCAACACACAATAACTCCACAACTCGGAGGAAAGGGAAAAGCCTGGTGTTGATTTCCGCCGCTCAATACTCAATGCCTCGAAAAATTGGATGGAAAGTGGGGTACGGACTGTATACGCTAGGTCCCCTTTACGTACTCTGCTATATGTGACATACAGTGTAAAATTGATTAAAAAAAATTGAAATTGTATTTTTTTTATTATATTGTACAATTATATTATATATACTGTATAATGACTAAAATTAAATACACTTAAAACAAGAGAAATCTGATTCCAATCAATTAAGTATAACCAAATTTGCCAATTGGATTTCTGCTCATTTCATGTAATTGAAAACATTGAACAAATTTATAATTATATTTTTGTTGCATGTTTTTAAACATGTGCAATAAAAATATAATTTAAAATATATTAAGATATATAGTTGCATATAAAAAATAATATATATTTATAAATTAAAATATATAAAGATATAATTATTTTAATATGCAACGCCGCAGGCATAGCTCAGGATGTAATATATATAAACGAGGAATATTATGATAACTAACATTTCCTTTTAGAGGCCACTATTATTTTGTGAGGCTAAAGGACAGGGTGGATGGCTCTATTGTGTTAAATACAGAAACATAAACAGTTATGGCAGGATAATGTAGTCCTTTCCAGTGAACTGAATTTAGTAATAAATCTGATAATTCTTAATGTTAAGTATTTAGTAGTTTTAAATTATATAGATAATAATTAAATATATGTATCTGCAATTTGCTTAAATTTAATACTATAGTACTATTTGATTTTTTTTTTTTTAACTTCACGCTGTATCCTGCGCATAGTATGTTGCATAGTAGGGTAAGCAGAGAGAACCTGGGAATCTAGTGTTAAGATACTCCGTTCTCTAATTTTCACTGAATTTTGGAATCATTGCGTTTTGAGTGGCGGAACTTAACGCCGCGCTTTGCCTCGTTACCAGGATGAGGAAATAAAAATATAATACATTTAATTTCTTCGAGTGGAAATCGAAACCACAAACTGTTGCGTTTACAGACGCACGCTTGTGCTTACTTCACCACGACCAGCCTCTATTTATATTATATTAATTGATTTTCAATTACATAGATATCTTATATTTATATAGCCAATATATTTAAAGTGGTAAACATGTCATATTATACAACAACAAAACAAAAACGGCACGCTGCGAGGTCTGGGCGGCTGTCCTCAGGGGAACTTGCCCAACAAACTTTTTGTTTTATGAAACTGGCAATACTAATTTTTTGTTTTATTGCTCAAAATCTCTAGAGATTTATGACCGGAAAATTTGCATTAATTTCACATTTATTACGAAACCGGCTTATGATGTATTTGGTGTGAATTAAGTGCGAGCCTAATAAATTTTAACTCGTGGGATCCGCTGATTTATCAATGTGTACTTATATATAAGATAATTATTATATAATAATTAATTTATATATAAGGAAGGTTCTGCCACTCAACACGCAATGCCTCCAGAATCCGGTAGAAATTGGGGAACGGAGTGTCTTAACACTAGGTTCCCTCTGCCTACCCTGGTGCGTGCGGGAGGCCATCGTGGCGCATGGACACAAGAGTGTGCCTGTAACGCGATGGTTGTGGATTTGAACCTACTCAAGGCAATGTATGATTACTTCTTAATATTTTAAATTTTTCGCTCGAGCGCCAAAGCAAAAGCAGGCAGTAAGTTCCGCCACACAATACGCACTGCCCAGAAATATGGCGGAAAGTGGGGAATGGATTGTTTTAACACTAGGTTCCCTCTGACTACTCTGCTGTATGCGGGATACAGTGTGAAGCTGATATATATTATGTATTTTATATATATATATATATGTGTTATTATTCTGACGTTGTCGCGTGAGGGTACGGTACACTAATATGACTTCATTAGCCGTCGCTTATTCGCATCGTATTGTGTATACAACGTTTTGTCATCAGCAATTAATCTTCATTAATGTAAACGTTCCGTGGTTGGAGGCGCTACACCGTTACACCGGTAAGTTCAAAGTTAAATACAAATATTTCGAATATCCTTGTTTGGAAGATTTAGGTGATTTTGGAGACTGTACAAGGAAGGAACTGATTGTTTTCTTCCTTGTTGTGCTTGTTTGCAGGTTAAACTACGGTTAGATCAGCGTACTTACATTTTTTTCACACACGCTTTTGTGCCACGTAGTGCTATTTTATAAACATATTTGGTTGTTTTTATGTTTTAATAGCTTCACATATCCTCTCCAGTAAGGAGTTGAGGTCGATGTAGTGGTTATTGGTTAGGTTTACACTAATTTTAATAAACGATCATCAAATATTGTATATTAGTGTTTGTATATTACAATAATTATAGCGATCGTCCGCGTTCATGTTCACAACTTCGATTATTGCGAAGGATATGGTAGTACACGTATGTCGTACATTAAATAGTGGACCAGTTAGACAAACAGCAGTAATTTGATGAAAGTTTAATTTATATATTGTTTTAAATAAATTTTTGTAATTTTAGTATTTAATAAATTGTTATCGGAATTAACCGTTGAAACTTAGTATAAAATAGTCATCATTGGGTAGGTAAGTTCAAAGTTTGACTGTAAAAGATAGAATGACTTTCTTATTTTCATAAATTCTGGTAAGAAGACAAAGAAGCAGCGTTAAGGCAGCCATGCAATATCTCGACAAAAAGACGGAAAGTGGAGAACTAAGAGTCGTAACACTAGGTTCCCTCTATCTAGCCTGTTATATGCGAGATAATCTTGTAAGTCGTGGTCGTCTCATAAGCACGGATGCATTCCTTGTCAACGATTGTGATCCATTGCGCATCTCATCACTTAGTGAAATATGTGAGAGGTGTTCCCATTCTTTAGTTGGTCGGTCTATCGCGCTGGTGATCGGTCACGTGATCTGTTGCCTTCAACATTCCCAACAACGGGGCCATATTTTTTTTCTCCACCTTTTCTCATTATTTTAAAGCATTGTCGCATTAAGAGAGAGAGATGTGTCTATATTTTGAGCTCAAAAAGTATGGACTCATTTGTGCTTTTCGGAGTTCAAGGTATTCGTAACACGCGACAGCCAGCACCATACTTCAAAATATTTGTTGCTTCGTTCTACTTTTGATGATCTAAGTAAATATAGGAAACACAAGGGCTCGCACAAGTCGCAGTTAAGTGTTTTAATGCGGGATATAGCGAGAAGCTAATAAAAAAAAACTAAATAAAGTATCGCAAGAAGTATTAATAATCGTTGAATACATAAGGAAATCTTGTAAATAATATTTAAAATGAAACTTTATCGTCGATTACATACATGAACTATATTTTATTTATATTAAACATGTAGAATGTATACAAATCTAAAATATCATTCCAAAATCGTTCTTCAGTTTCGAAAGCCAGGATAACAGAGAAACATTTATCTAAAAGCCGCTCCCTTCCGCTATCAAAACCGAATCAAGTAGGGCGCAAGACATAAATACGACCGCCCTTGCAGTTAGATAAAATGTAAGGGAAATTTGACTTACTAGTATGACAGCGCACGTACTTGGTCCCGTACCGCTCGTCAACGGTCTCGTAACGACATCTTCGCAGAATAGATTTCTTTCCTATAGACTAACCCTTGTTTAAATTAGTGTACTTTAAAAATAAATGTGAAAGTAAAGTGAGTTTAAATCAACCATTCAAATTTCTTATACAGTTTTTTTTCATGGATACAGTTTCATTCGTTATGTAACTATATATAAATATACTAGTGGACCCATGCGGCTTATCCCTCTTGACTCTATACGAATATTTATTAAATATATTTATGAAATTATTTTCAGTTTTCAAAATGAATGAATAAACAAAATAAGTAAAAGTAACTAAAGGAAATTCTTAATAATAAACAAAATACCTAACTAATTAAAATGAATAAAATATAATAAGTAAACGAAACCAAAGAAAAATATTAATAAAAAAAAACTAAACAAAACCAGCTATATTATCAATATATTATGCAGCACATGATCGTTCTACCCCCATATTTGAAAACTTTGATTTTAAAATATCCATTTCTGTCATATACTGTAAAAGTCAATTTTATCTGTATAAAGGCCACAATGTATCTAAGATTTTTGATAGGATAAAGAATAATACTCTACTGTTAAAAATAGTTTCGCAATTATCCTTTCTTTATTTTTAAATAAAAATAGTTACTGTGAGGTACCTTAAGAGATAGACACACTCATATTATGTGCTATAGGCTATATAACATTATTTGTCTATTTGTGATTTCAAACTGTTTTTGTAAGTTCATGTGGCTAGTTATATGATACACAAATATAAAAAAAATATTTTTATAATTTTTGTCTTTGTCTGTCTGTCTTTCTATTTTCTCGAGTTAACAGCTGAACTCATTTTTATGGGACTTTCATTGACCGATATATAAGGAAATCCAGAATCTCCACGGGATAGGGACTAGCCCGAGAAAAACATTTTTATACGTTTTTTGGGCGCGCGTATATAGATACTATATGAAATAACTAAACATTTTTCCATATTGATATTATAATTTTTGTCAGAAATAGATAATAAAATCCCATAAGATTAAAATTATTATTTATATATATAGATAACCAACCAACCGAATTGAAATAACCAACCATTCTTTCTAATATACACTCAAATAACATTAAATAAAAAGAAAAAAAGCCAAACCAAGAAATTTAAAAAAATAATCGAATAAGCGAAGAGAACCTAAGAAAAATATAAATTAATAATAAACAACAAATAATTACATAATAATTAACAGTAGATCGTAAATGTATGAAAATTTACAACACCGTCACGTTGTCTGCCCGGTGTTGGGATCATACCGTGGGGCTCGTAGGCCAGCTCATTTTGAATCAGTGATATCTCCTAAAGTATTTATTAGAATGTTGTACAGTAAACTATAATTTTAATCTAGATGAAATGCTAATGGTGACTATTATATTTATTTTGATAAGGATGAATAATAAAATTATTGAAAATATATTAACAATAACCTAATAATTTATATTAAATATATTAAAATGGTTACTGTGACTCAACATTCAGAGATAAACATACAGTGGAGTTTTTTTATTTTTTAAAGGATAATACTTTTGTAAAACATTGTTTTTGTATCTCATAAGGTTGAGACAGCGCACGCCATATAAGCGTTTAGGAAGCGTATTTTAGGCAACCTTTTCTTAAAACAACAAAATTCCTTTTTGCAGCAACGGTTGTAATTAACACGGCAGAATAAATTGTATGTGAATTTCATTTTTATTTCAATATATTAGTTTATATCGAGAATATTACAAATATGAGAAAAAATTAACCTATGTATGTCCATCCCAAGACCCTCAAGTATCTCTATATTCAATTTTATCACAATCAAATCAACGGTTTGGCTCTGTACTCCGTAGTTACTTTCGAATTTATAATATAGGTATGGATTAATGGAATAAAACATAGCACATTTTAAAATAGATCTTTTTACTGATTGTACTGATTTTTTCACAAATAATAAAAAAATAGAAAGCTTTTGCAAGTATATTTAATTTATTATAGAGAAACCCAAATTAAAAACCCAAAACTGAAAATCCCCATCAATACTATGTTTCGAAGTAAACACCAAAGTTAGATAATATCTAATAAATAAATAATATGTATATGATAATAACAGATCCAAATTTAAAAGGTAAATCTTAACAAGACATAATTTCTAAGGTGTGGGTTCATCTTGAGATAAGCGGGAGCAAACAGCTGCTTCAGTAATTAAGCACATCTGCCTACATTCAATTTTGAAGCCCGGTAGACGAGAGTTAGCCCGCACGACGTAGCGCCGGGTCCATTTGGGAGGGTAGAGCAAATTGCTAAACTTTCAATTAAAGAGTTGTTATTCAAACCGCTCCCGGTTCCTCGACGGAATTATGTTTTATTCCGAAGCGAAAACTCTGATGGATACTTGTTCCCATTATACTTAGCACCAGTTTCGTTCTCAAATAGAACAGTCGCGATTATTTCCTTTTATAATTGTCAATTTCCAGTTGGCCAAACTGTATTGTAAAATAGAAAATTCGCGTGAAATTTTCACACCAATATTTCAAGTTGCTTAATGAGATTATTTATGAAAAGTAAATTATATAAGTACTTGAAATATATGTAAATATTATTTAAATTGTGGGTAATTTGTGGGAGTTGTCTACAAGAGAAAACGTATTTACGTAGGACCATATACCTAACTAGCGACTCGCTCGCGGCTTCGTCTACTTGAACGATACAATTTTTTATTTAATAAGCTAGATTACTTTTGTTTTTTTAATAACATTATCATTTTAAAGACAATATTCTTACATGGAAAATAAATTAAATTTGAAGTCAATTCTATAAAACAATTGATTTGTAGTAATTTTGTCGAACAAGATACTTTATACTAATATAAATTTAACAATAATAATAATATTGTACACTATATGAAAAAATGAAAAGACAAGTACTTACATGGGAAAAAGAAAATCAGGTGGCTTTATCGCTTTAATTTTTTTCATTTTTTATTGCCAGTCAGCTTTAAGGTATTGGAGTAGTAAAGAAGGTAGGCGGGTGTACTTGCATCATTCTAATAACCTATATATATATAAATACATACATATAAACATAGCATCAAAATTAAATCAGCTTCACGCTGCACTCCGCACACAGCAAGGTAGGCAAAGAGAACCTAGTGTTAAGACACTTCGTTACCCACTTTCCGCCGAGTTCTAGAGGCATTCCAGCTCAGACACCAGAGCGAAGTAATGGAAATATAAATTTAAATAAATATTTCATTTCCTCGAGTGAGGATCGAACTTACAACCAGTCGCGTTAACAGTCATACTTAGTGCCTCTGCGCGACGACCGGCCTCTGTATAATTAATAGTATAATTAATAATTATTCTCGTTCTATGTACAATTTTTATCTTCTATGTACAATTTTTTTATTGTATATATAGACTTAATACTTACAATATGCTTTAGTTATAACAAACATAATAATTTTACAATGTCAAAAAAACATCAAACAATCCCCAATACGTACAAAACACGTATCACAAACGCAGTCCGAAATTACTTTCATAAACAATCAAAAATGAACACACAAAGCCAACACACACACACCCACACACACACACACACACACACACACACACACACACACACACCAACACAGTAATCTAAAACAAAAACCCAAAACACAAAACAACAACTTTATAAACGGCCTGATTCCAAAGTGGCGAATACCTAAAAGTACCAACAAATGCAGAACAGCATCCACATTCGCTGAAAGTGTAAACGAATAGTTTGCGGCAACATTCGTGTCCGAGTTAACAGTTGCATAGCGACTGAATACTAAAATGTAAATAAGGACGAAGGTTCTCATCTCATGTGAGAAATGCTGGCCTGTTTGCTCGACGACGACGACGCGACGTTTACACATCTATCCTATAAACGTAGTGCACTACACGAAGCTCTGTAATATTAATATTGATATACGCTCTTGAATGTGAATTTCTCATAACGTTCACATAATCTGTTTCCTTAAATGTAATGGGTATCTGTGTTGGGTGTGTGTGTGTTCTTTCAGTAAAGGATTAAATTATAACGATACTGATATATTGATAGTCTTTGTAGTGATATGATTGAATAGCGTTTGGTGAGGATTAGTTAGGAATAATTAATTAATTTGAATTTTTTCCGTGCGTTAACAGTTATATTATAGCTTAGTGTTGGAAAAATTATTGTGTAGAAAACGTATAAAAAAAATTACTTAGTGGAATTTGAACTCGTCCTCTTGGGAAACGTTTAATCCCTCTGACCACTAATGTATACGATTTCATCAAGCTAACATAGCCTTCTCTCTTAGCCAATAGTCATTTTAAGCATTTATCTTTGGGTAGCGGAAAGAGTCTAGCCCAGTTATACGTTTATACGTTTTCTTAATAAGTATTTTTCTTTAATTATACGTTAATTTATATGTTATCTTAATAAGTATTTTTCTTTCCTAAGTGTGGAATAAAACTTTAAAAATGTTAAAAACATATTAAATATTTTCTTTTTCTATGCTCTGGCGCTAGGCAAAGCACGGCATTGAGTTCCGCCAATCAACATGTGATGCCTCCGGATGGAATCAGCAGTAAATGAGGAGCGGGAGCGGTTTCTTGACAATGTCTCCCTACCCTGCTAGATGCCAGATACAGCGTGAAGTTGAAATAAAATTAAAAAAGAATCTATCTACTAGAAGATTTAATTAAATAACAACTTTGAAAGTAACACTTCCCACGAGATGGGTACGTCACTTTCTAACACAATATTATGCAAGTTTCGAAGTCCCAAGAATCCGGATGCACAATATGCATTGTAAAGTTCCAAACACTATTATCTTCGACCTTAACGTAAGAGAAGTTAACTTTGAGTCAAAGATTATATAACTTCCTTACTTAAATAAGACTCTCTTGTCATCTTAATTATTTTACATGAATTATTCTGATATAATTAAAAATTTTTTTGAAGTTTTTTATAAGTTTCTCGCTGTATCCCGCACACAGCAGGGTTCTTGCGTATTGCGTGTTGAATGGCGGAATTCAACGGTGTCCTTTCCCTTGACACCAGAGCGAAGAAACAAAATTATAAATTTAAATTAAAATATTTAATTTTGTCGAGTGGGGATTGAACCCACAACCAGTCGCGCTTACAGTCATACACTAATGCCTCTGCGCCACGACTGAACTTTTAGAAGTTTTAAGGAAAAAATGCAAAAAAATGTAAAATTTCGTACTCCACGTTTTATAGTAATGTGAGTGCTTACAGTATAATTTGTGTAAAAACGTAAACATGGAAAGTTTTGTCTAAAGCTTACCGTTTTACATTTATCGCTCGTCTATAAGAAAGTTGAATGCTTAATCCCAAAATATCTTCAGCGCGCGGCCCCTGTTGTTTGCAAATAATAATATTAGTCTCGGTAAGTTTAAAAAAAATCCCGTTAAATTTGCATAAACCTTAAGGCACTGTGTTCACTTATATCATTTTTTTACTCATTTCGACCATTTTGCGAATGTCTTAATATAACTTTATACTACTTTAGAAATTTCGAAAAGCAAACATTTTAACACTACTATAGATAAGTTTATATTTTAGAATTATATCAATCTAGTAATCTAGTCGTGGCTTCGCCAGCGTAAACTATGTTCATTTTAATAAGCGAACGCACTAAGATAAGATTTACCAACATTAAACCACAAATATTTGATATTCTTGGCATGAGCTAATTACAATATGTTATATTAACCCTTAAGAGCTATAATGAATTACATAACCCACTAAGACTAAAGTGGGTGTAAAAACATCTTATTATTAAAAGTAATGAAATTATTAATTATTTGTAAGATATTTTAAATAATTTACTTTTATTACTTAGTTTGGATCTATGTTAATAAATGTATGTAGTTGTTGAAAAAAAATTGAAAATATGACTTTAACAGTATGTTTTATAACGAAATGAAATTCAAATACAAACCAAAGTTTTTATTTCTGTTAAGTACAATACGTTGCTCTTAATCTGGCCAAGCTTAATAAATTATATATTAAAAAAATATATAGAATTTTTTCCTTACAAGTGTGACAAAAAAGAAACTTTAAATTCTTAGGGAACTTTTAGTTTCTCAGTCATTTTCAAATATTATTTTCTACTTTCATTTACAAAGTGTTCTCGTAGAGATGAGACAGAAGTTCCTCTTAATCATCAACACTTTGGAGATCATCTTGATGAATGAATATTCTTCTAATAAGTTCTCTTCGTCAATCGCTTAGTAGGCAGATGCTAGTATAGCTTTGATTTTAATTTTTTGTAGATACTAGTTACTACTACTATCGCGGACTCATAATCCAAAAAACAAGAAAGGTCTACACTTACGTTGTTAAACAATAGGGCACTATGACTATTATGGGTGTCGATACACCCAGGAGGCAAGCGTGTGGTAAAAATTGCTCATAAAAGCGACCTCTTCTCTCACGCTTTTAAGGGTTACACATAACTCAGAGGGATACACAAAAGTGCAATGCGTCACTGCCTGGGTGTTTTTAGACCCATTTAGCCTTTAAGGGTTAAATATTTCATATTCTCTCTGAGTGGGAATTGAACACACAGCAATCCTGTTCACAATCATCGAGTACATCTGCGTAAGACGATTTTGTTTTATAAATAAATACTACTTCGAAATTATCAATTTTTTAAGCCATCATACAAATGCATGTATCATCCAAAATAACATTACAAAATTTGAGATTAACTTTCCCAAAAAAAGAAAAAGGGTGAGGTGTCATAGAAAATAACTATAAAAAGTATCGAACATTGCCTTAGTGAACTTACAACTGAATCCCCAGAGGTTTATGTCTTTTCGGATCAAGCGGCTTACCGAAGGAAGCGAGAGGAAACTCCTTTCCCTCATAAATATTTACTTTATGAAATAACGCGTCCCACGCTCAGCTTAGTATTACATACCGACTGGCAGCAGGTGATAAGTGCCGTACGACAAGTCCTCTCTAAAATGAATTATTCCTTCGGAAAGTAATTATTAATATCCTCAGATAGAAGGTCTCGGGCATATTAAATAGGTAATTTCTTTCTCGTTTGTAATTTTGCGAAAATAATTCTTATCTTCTATGAAAGAAAATTCTGTAATGTGAACACTGAAATCTAATTTCAATTATTATTATTATAATTTATTTCATTTCAGTCAGTCAGAGTTCAGTCTTGTAAAAAAAAATTGTTCAAGTGAAAAGTGTTTATACTGTTTCGGAGTTATCAATAAAAAGATCATTATCATCCTAAACATTGTCAGAAAAATTAAACTTCCCAACGAGTCTTTTTAATTTATTTATTATAAAACCAATTTAAAAATATTTACCATTGGAGTAAGTTATATGAAGCATTTTTTACTATATAATTTTACTGAACTCAAAATGGTATTTTGGGATCTCCCAATTGGAAATTCTCGATCAATATAATAAAATTCTTGAGTATTTTTATAAAATTTGTTAAAAATATACCTAAGTATATGTTCTTATTTTTCTCTTAATTTAAGTTAGTTTTTTTTTTGTATATAACTCTCTTCATCACAAGAAGTTACAGTTGAATTGCTAATATTAGTAAGATGAATTATTAATTTACATTAATTTGGATGGTTGGATTATCCATTTAATAGAAAATATACCTAATTTTTACGAATAGTTGTCATAATAACAAATTATTGTTTCACTATAGAATACACATGTCTTGTCCATCATCACATGCTGTATGAAGATAAACTAAAATATTTTATTTAAACTAAAAAAAATCTACTAATGTAAACAACCTTCTCGGGCCGCGCAAATTGAAATCTTTACGTAACTTTTCTCTGCTTACGAAGTGACAGTAACAAGCCCAATAATAACCTTATATCCGCTTAAAGAATTTCCTTGTATTTACAGGAGTAACGTCAATTTTTGTTGCTATAAAAAGAAATATAAGTAACTATGTGTTATGTACATATATTGTAAAAATGTTTATTAATGTCAATCATAAGCCGATTTATATAAAAAAAAATCCATATAGTAGGATAGGCAGAGAGTACCTAGTCTTAAAACACTCCATTCTCCACATTCCGCCGAATTTTTCGAGGCATTGCGTGTTGAGTGGCGGAACTCTACGCCGAGTTTGCATTGGTGACAGAGCGAAGAAATAAAAATATTAAGAAATAAAAATACATTCCCAAGATTGGGGATCGGACCCACAACCGTCGCTTTCCAGTCACACTCTTACGCCACGACGACCTCTACTATATCTATATTTTTATGCAAATTGCCTAATAACTAATAAATATTCTCAATACAATAGTTAAATTAATTTACAACCACAAAATGGAGCACAGCTAATTATATTCGATATGTAAAAGTACTGAAAGCCAGTAAAATGCATTACTCCAGCATCACTCGAGGTAACACTGACGCGGCGCAGTCCCCGTCGTGTTTTAATTTAATATTCACGCGATGTAACGGATGAATATAAAATTAAGTAAAAGAGCTCAGCTTTAGTGTTTTGCTTAGTGTACATTTTTGTTATATTTTGATAAAATTTCAAATTAATTAGATGTTGAGGAGGATAGACTGGTGTGGCTGTAAACGCGACGGTTATGGATTTGATTGCCACTCAATGAAATTAAACATTTAAATCGTTATATTTTACTCACTCTAGTTACGCGAGTTGAGTTTCTCCCATTCAACTTAATACACAATGCCTCATAAGCGACGGAAAGTGGAGAACGGAAGTGTTTTAACACTAAGTTTCTAGGTTCTCTTTGTCTACCTTACTATATGCGGGATATAGCGTGATGCTAAAAAGTTATGTAGAGGAAGCCTCTAATAAACGGTGCAATGAGATATAATATCAGCTGCCTCCGGTATTATTTGTAATTTTGTACATTTAACAGTCAAGGCAAGTACTTAATAAAATTAATCAGTCATACATTTATTGCTTACGGTCCGACAGTTAAGAAAATGGTTTTGAGATGGTTTTATCTAAGTTTTATTAAATTATTTAGATTTTTCAATAGATTCTCTTTGATTGGTAATATGGTTATGATCATCAGTAGTTGTCACATTATTTACAATAAAACTATGAATATTTACTAGACTGGCCTAGCAGCATAGATAATTAATCTGTCTTATTTTGCTATTCTGTTCCCAAGATGGGTGATAATTCCTAATTCGTCTTTATAATACTAGTGTAGATAAAAATATATTAAATTCAAAATCTTATATATATATATATATATATATATATATATATATATCTTATATATATATATATATATATATATATATATATATATATATATATATATATATATATATATATATATATATATATATATATATATATATATATATATATATATAGCCTTAACATAAGAACATTCTTGTAATTTATGATACGAATATACGGCAATTTTCTTAAAATTACAAAAAGACCAGACGTTTTTCTACTTACATTCATTAACTTGTTATTCAAAAGAACCTAACTTGTGTTTTTTCACAGGACGCTGAAAATTAAAAATGGAAAATGAATTCCAGCCACAAAAACAACTCACATATAGTAATTACGTAATGGAAGAAGAAACACGAGGAAATAGATTTTTTAATTAACAATTATATGGCTAGAAAACGAGAGTATCAAATTTTTGGTCTTTTATATCACTCTTTTGTTATACTAAATAAGCACTGTTTTACAGGAATTAATAATAAATAGCTTCGCGCTGTATCAGCACAGCAGGGTGGGCAGAGGAAACCTAGTGTTAAGACAGTCCGTTCCCCACTTTCTGCCGAATTCTGGAGGCATTGCGTGTTGAGTGGCAGAACTCAACGCCGCGCTTTGCCTCGACACCAGAGCGAAGAAATGGAAATATAAATTCAAATAAATATTTCATCTCCTCGAGTGGCGATCGAACCCATAACCAGTTGGTTTTACAGTCACACATTGTGCCACTGCGCCACGACTGGGCTCAGGAATTACTTCCTTTTAATTATACATTAACTACACGTTATATATCTGCAGGTTCCATAAGGAACCACAATAATGAAACAAAACTAGAAAAACAATGTAATTACCGCTTTTACTTATAACATTTCATAGCAATGGCTTATAAAAACAATCATCAATCATGCTCTCAGGAACATCTGCGTATTAGAGACTGAGCATATTAGAATGAACGATAAAAATGTACTGAAATTTGCACGGCGTATAATGTAATAAAAGGCGTAAAAGCGTGGTTCCTCTGGGTACAATGCTCGACTGCTGTACAATCCCTACCACGTTTTAATTTTGCATTTACGCTATATTTTAATGGATGCATATGAAACTTAATTAAAAAACGTGGTTGATATTACTAAGGTTTGGTTCTTGGCACTTTTAGTATCTATAATATATGTAATATAATATTATATACTACTAGAGGGCACGCGCGGCTTCGCCCGCTTATTAGGAGTGAATTCTAAAAAAAACCACGAAACACGTGTTCAATAACATATTTTTAACAGTCTGAATTTAAATTTTTATAAAAATCGGTGGTGATTTAAAGATTTTTCCATACAAACTCTCAACCCCTTATTTGCACCCTTAGGGGGTGAATTCTAAAAAACCAAGAAATACGTGTTCAATGAAATGTTTTTAAGAGTCTGAATTTCACATTTTATAAAAATCGTTGCCGATTTAAAAAAAAATCCATACAAACTTTCAATTCCTATTTCATCCCTTTAGGGTTAAAATTTTTCAAAATCCTTTCTTAGTGGATGTCCAGAATATGAAAATAAACATCTGCCCAAATTTCACGTTTCTACCATTAGCGGTTACGGCTCTGCGTGCGTCTTACCTCAGTCAGTCAGCACAAGTCCTTTTATATATATACATAACAATATGCGTGTTACATCTTTACTTATTTTGATATTTAGGAGCTTATATTTCAACTCAAATGTAATCAAGAATATATGAAATATGTGCTTTTTAATAATTTAATCGATAAATATTTATTTATAAAATATCACCTTCAATAATTATAGTTGTTCTCACTGTCAAAGTCTCTATAAGCGAAGCATTTCGAAAATATTAACGTTTTAACTCGTCGAACATTATAATTCAGAGTTTGTGGATCTAATAAGCAAAAATATGACCTCCTCGAGTCTTAGGTCCTTCGTCTCAATTTAATGGAGGTACCGCAGCCATTTACATTTATTACCGCTACCGCAGAACGCCTTGTTTAATCTTAGTGAAAATAAAATTTACGATCAGGTCTGTCAAGTTGCGAACAATTACGGTTCAAATGTATGTCATCATCTCTCGCCCTTTTGTAGTCGATGAGAGAGTTTTATTGCGTTGGGAATCACCGATCAAATCTTTTCATATTGTTCTGAATATGTTGACGAAGATTTTGTTATTCTTTACGTTTGTTATATAATAAATCAGTGGAAGAATCTTTTTTTAAGCTATTGTTTTAGTAAGCCTGTTAAATTTATTTTTGGTTTTGATTGGTGGTGTTAATAACGCGGTGAATTTCAAACAAAATGCACTAAATACGATGTATGAACGCTCGTTTTTGATTGTGTTGACTTTGGACGCCCAAATTTTTTTTGCTCCAAGAGACTGTCCACTCGATATTAATTATAGCTTGATTACTTCTATGAGATCTTGAAAACCAGATTTCGTTGTTTTGAGGTATAAAACCTTAAAAGAAAAAAGAAGGGACTTGTGACAAATAGGTATAAAATATGTAAAATGAGCAAAACTGTATTAGGAATTTAATTTATTAGAAATAATTAGGATTATTGAACTTTAATCATTCAAAATATATTTTTACAGCGAAAATAAAAGTAAATATGTATATGAAAATGCAAAGATAACCTAACGCTTTCATAATAACGCTATATACAATAGAACAAATCTGCTTTTACAGTGGCAGTAATAAAAAGGAACAAAATGTAGGTAGTTGAGCAGCACAATAACGAAACTAGATTCAGTGTCAAGCACAGAAAATTATATCTATTCACCAGTTGTGGATTAAGTGGAACGAGGACGCATCTTCACTCCGACTTACGACCCCGGGTCGACGACAAGCTTAAGCATCTCATTGAGAACATAATAAACACTGTGCAATTTAGATAGATGCTATAAAATGAAACGTACTTTAACTTAGATTATATTAGCTCGAATAAAAATATATATGAGTAGTATTGGATTGTAGGACGCTAATTAATTGAATTGCAGATATAACTTTTTTTATCTATGTATATTTAGATATGTATATTTAAATATATATATTTCTTATGAATGTTTTGTTTTTTATTTAGTGTTTAGAAAATATATTTTTTTGTATGAGTATATTATGACTTTTATTATCAAAAGAGTATATTTACGTGTAGATAAAGTGAGGAAATGGTTTAATATCCACGCTTTGTGTTCCAAGATTGGGGAAATTTGAACTCGACACTATCATCTCTAGTGAGTCCAGAACGAAATGACTAATTGATAATTTTGATAACATTATTATAATTAAAATAAATATTAAGAAAATATTTACGTATATACATATGTCAATCTAAAAACATTCATTTTTGGATAGTAAAACACAAATCCAACAGAACTTTTTGGACAAAATCTCTAGAGACAGTAAACGACGTGGACAATGCCAAAGTTTTTGAAAAAAGTTAAGGCGCATTAAGAGTTAAAACGTATAATTCAAAAAAGAGATCCGAATAGCGGAGACAGAAGTAAGAAGGGGCTGGATAATGTCCTCTGGCACTAATTAAAACTTTCAAAAGAGCAAGAAAAAGGGTTGAGAAATATGGCGTTCGACGGATAGTAATGATGCTCTTCGCGTACTAAATTTCCTTAGTTTTTCTTTCTACAGCTGCGGTTTATGATATTAAGGCCAGTGTAGATGTCCAAGCGTATTAAAATGTTGAAATGGTTCCACTCCTAGATTTCAAATGGTATGACTTTTAGTTTTTTTTTATTTTAGATTTTTGTAAATCAGTTGTATATTTATCTTTAGACTATATTTTTAAGTGATATTGAATGTTTTGCTATAAGATAATTGCTACAGAGGAAACAGAAGTAATTAATATGTCATGTTATTAAATAGACTAATGTTAGTACTGTTATTAAATAGATTAAAGTCGTTTCGGCTCTAATCCTATTATGTATTTTTATGATTTTTTGATTTCTTAACAATTTTCTATCGTGCATTAATAACCTTTTTAAAAACATTTTTATTATAAAAAATTGACACTAAATAAAAATTAAAGTTAAAAGTAAAGAATTGGTAAAAATTTCAACTTAAAGATTTCGCTTTACACGTTTTTGCTTACATCACGCCTATTGTTTCCAATATTTTAATCTCAAGGTAGGCAATCGTATTGTTTTTTTCTGAGATCAAAAAGGAACTGACGTATTAATTAATTCCCTCATCAATCATTGTCACTTTCTCGTTGAAGCTAACGTCATTCACATTGTTACAAGTCAACAAAATCTGGCGTAAAATAAAACTTTCTGTTGTTTTTTTCCTATTAGATGCTCTGTAGCATATATTTGATATAATATTATTTTATTATAAAAAAATAAACCTGTTTTTAGGTTTCTTTTTTGCAGAACAAATATTTCTACATCCTTTACAGCAGTTTAAAAATTCTTTTTACTAAACCTAATAAACCTAAAAAGGCAATATTAGGCAGCAGTATTTTAGTAAAAAAATAATTACGAAAACACCACTTAAAGATCAAACAACAGGTTCCCCAGCGGAAGTAATTGAGGAAAATCAATAAGATCTCAGTAAATGTTTATGTCGGTCCCTATGGACGGACAACGAGATGGGATGGAAACGTTTTGCTATTTCAAGGCAATCTTTTGACATCCGGTCTAAGCATCATGCAGGCAATTAAGTACGGGAAACTTAGTAATGGTGTAATGTTAACGATTTTTAAGTTAAAATCTTATTTGGAATTAGTTTTACTATGGTGCCTTTGAAATTTAATTTAAAATAAATAAAACAAATAAATCAGCTTCACGCTGTATCCCGCACACAGCAGGGTAGGCAGAGGGAACCTAGTGCTAAGACACTCCGTTCCCCACTTTCCGCCGAATTCTGAAGGCATTGCGTGTTAAGTGGCAGAACGCAACGCCGCGCTTTGCCTCGACACCAGAGCGAAGAAATGAAAATATAAATTTAAGTATATATTTCATCTCCTCGAGTGGGGATCGAACCCACAACCAGTCGGTTTTACAGTCACACTTCGTCCCGCTGCGCCACGACTGGCCTCAAACTGAAATTTAATATAGATAATTAAAATGTTATCTATGTTCTGGTTTGGCTTTTTTATATATTTCATGCATTTTCAACTTCAAATAAAAGGTCGAATAGTGAAATATATGAATTATTATTTATCATTGAAATACTAATTAGAAAATTTTACCATACAGATTGTTTCGAATTGCTTTTAAAGGTTGCAACAGTATATAAATTAATGTATTTTTATACGATAGATTTTAAATTGTAACTTATAAATATATTATGCGAATAAACGAATACACTATACCAAATTCATACTTATCTTTAATGAAAAAGAAGTATAAAAGAAAAATCTTTTCTAATCGATTTTTTCATTAAGAATTAAAACACCTTAACAAAAACATAAAAATTTAAATTTTGTTTTTCATCGGTATGTTTATTGAGACATAATTTCGAGTTCAATTACTTTCACCCCAAAACACAGGAAGCTCCGTTAAGTTTGTTTAAACCAAACAAGGTGCCGTGTGAAATCTCATTTGCGAGAATCCGCAGAAAAGTTAGGGGAGGCGGCGTCTTTTGGAAGCATTAGGTAACAGGTAGGTGAAACGATGTACGCTTACCTCTCACCACAATAAACTGAAGAGAAAGACTCTTATCTTCTTTTATATAAATTTCCTTAAATTTTATCGTACTTTTGACTTATCTGTATTTAGATAAAGTAAATACATTTAAATTATATTATTTAATAACGTATGTTCGTGAAATGTAGAAATCGTTAACAATATAAACAGTTATTCAAATGAAAACTTACAATTACAAATTCATATAATACACGGTATTAAAACTGGAAAATACGCTTTAACAAACAGCTGTTTTAATACATTACTTAAAGTAAATTATATTACGAGGTGAAGTGCGATTCTCCGTCACGCGACCTCTAATGGCATAATAAAGTTACCAGAAAGAAAACTTTGTACCGCAGCAAGCTCTTTTAAGTATTATTAACGGGGCTAGGACAGGTTCTTGCGTGGTTGTAGATTTATGTACTTACAAGTTTTAGACTGGTAGAAATCATTTAAATTAATGAAAATTAAGATTTTTACATTTTTTTTTTCATACATTTTTCATGTTATATTTTTTTAAAAGATTTTTTTTTCAGACTTTGAGGATGTGGTGTATTGGGACAGCATTTGATTGTTAAGGCGACAGTTTTGGATTCGATCCCCTGTTTTCATTACCAAGTGATAGGCAAAGCCCAGCGTTGGGTTCAACATGTCTCACGCTGTCATTCGCACATGGCAGGATAGGCACACGTAGGAACCTGGAAACTTAATGTTAAGCCACTACGTTCCCCTTAGTCACTTTTCGCCGACTT
Source organism: Heliconius himera (assembly GCA_021202915.1). Taxonomy (NCBI): domain Eukaryota; kingdom Metazoa; phylum Arthropoda; class Insecta; order Lepidoptera; family Nymphalidae; genus Heliconius; species Heliconius himera. The sequence goes on from JAJHJA010000821.1 coordinate 54,270, forward strand.
CTTGAAGCATTACATGTTGAGTGGCTGAACTCAATGCCGTGGTTTGTCTCAAATCCGCATTCTAATTCGAGTGGAGAGTGGGGAACAAAGATTCGTTCATATTTTTCTCTCTATCTTTCTTAATTTTTTTCTCTCTGGCTGGAACAGCGCTACGCGCGACTGCTTTATTCGTGGGTACTTTCATTTTCACCTGCATTAACCCACAACGGATTCCCAAATGGTATACCAACTCAATACATATAATATAAGTATTAGGTAGTTAAAAAAACAAATATATTTTGTCAAATAATTTAAAAATCTGATAGAATGCGTCGTCACGTAAATGTGATGAGTGGTGGATGGAAAATGTGATATCACTCACTTGCACGTGACCCACATCTTTCTTGAAAATTTCGCGTCGTACTTCTTTATATAAGACTGAAAACATAATCCAGTATATGTTATTATTGGACTTGATATTAATAGATGCCGCTTTTATGTACCTTATTAAATGTCTAATAAACAATACCTTTCATAGGTTGGTACTACTTTAAAAATTAAAATAAAAATCTATTAAAATATGGCATTTACATATTTCTGGCGAATATATATATATATATATGTTAGCGTACTCGTGTAAAAGAGGGTAGATTTAGTGTAAAAGAGGGTAGATTTAGTGTAAAAGAGGGTAGATTTAGGTGGAAAATAACTATAAAAGCAGTGGAATTGTGTCAATCGGGGGCACTCGCTTGTAAGTGACGGCCCCTGTTGGAAGGAAACTAGTGTGAAGTATTGTTAGTAGGTGATACATATCACTTATTGCAAATACATAGTATCTCTTTCAAAATAGTTTAGAATCATATAGACGATGTGTGTTTTTAACGTGTTTCTTTAAAACGTTACCCGCTTCCGATTTTTAACATCAGAAGTGGGATACGCATGAAGTTTTCATATCTTTATGTGTATCTTCGCCCAATTGGTATTTTGGATTGAAAGTTTGGTATTCTAAAAATTAAAAGTTATTTCTTATTATAAAATCTTTGCTGTTTGAAATTATTATCGAAAAATAGAAGGACTACTTTACTAATAATTTTATTGTTTTAGTGATTTTATTGTGGTGTCATAAAGACTCGAAAAATGGATCGAATCAAGGATGAATAATAAGCAAGTGTCAGGTTAGACCGAGCGAAAATACAGGTCTGTGCATAATGCTTTGAGAGTAAGTTAGCCACACTTTACAATTTTGACATGTGTGCTCAAAGTTGATCTTGGTACTCTTAAGTGAGAAAAATACTCTTTAAGAGGGAGACGACTTTAACAACTTGGAACGCTTAAGTGAGTGAAATGCTCTTTAAGGCCAAGTTGTGTTGAGCTATGAGTCTGGGTTCCTAAGTGTGGCACAGTCCCTTTAGGTTTCCTAAGTGTTGCATAGTCCCTTTAGGTTTCCTAAGTGTGGCATAGTCCCTTTAGGGTTTCCTAAGTGCGGCATATTCCTTTTAAGTTGGGTCATGTTGTCGAGCTATTTCAGTGTAAAGAATGATAAAATGAGCAAAATACCATTATGGGACTGTTTTATGATACAGTATAATTTAGGCGCACGACTAACTGCTGTTTATTGTCACAGTGATTTATCCCGACTCGTGGGGTGCCCGGGGCGGGCACCATGCAGGATGGCCGTGTTAGCGTACTCGTGTAAAAGAGGGTAGATTTAGTGTAAAAGAGGGTAGATTTAGTGTAAAAGAGGGTAGATTTAGGTGGAAAATAACTATAAAAGCAGTGGAATTGTGTCAATCGGGGGCACTCGCTTGTAAGTGACGGCCCCTGTTGGAAGGAAACTAGTGTGAAGTATTGTTAGTAGGTGATACATATCACTTATTGCAAATACATAGTATCTCTTTCAAAATAGTTTAGAATCATATAGACGATGTGTGTTTTTAACGTGTTTCTTTAAAACGTTACCCGCTTCCGATTTTTAACATATATATATATATATATATATATATATATATATATATATATATATATATATATATATATATTCGCCAGAAATATGTAAATGCCATATTTTAATAGATTTTTATTTATATACTGAAAAGTATATATATATATATATATATATATATATATATATATATATATACTTTTCAGTTTAGTTTAGAAAGTAGCCATTGGGAAACTAGTATTAAGACACTTCGTTCTTCACTTTCTGTCTAATTTTACAAGCCAACGCCGCGCTTTTGCCTTGGTACCTAAACCAAGAAATGAAAATATTATTATAATAAATAATAACTCATTCTTCCGAGTGGAAATCGAACCCACAGCCACCACACCGGTCTCTATTTTGTTTTCATATTTTATTATACATATCTAGTTGTGCTAGTACAATTACTTAATAGTCTTATATTTCATTGTATCAGTATCGTTTATATATCAAATAGGCATGTTACAAATAATACCTTATTTAGTTCTTATTGTAATTAATATCATAGACAAATATATTCTTAACGTCAACTTGTACAAGCCTACAACACTGTTGTTACTCCTAAGATACAACAGTATCTTTGAAGAAACAATATACAATGTAACATGATAATTCAATCATAGTGGTTGTAGATTCGAATCCCGATCACCGGAATTTGTTATTTGTATTTCCTTATCCTGGTACGCCAAAGTGCGTTCTAGAATACGGGCGGAAGCGAAGCGAAACACAGAGTGTCTTAACACTGGGTTCTATCTGCCTTTTCTGCTATAAACAGGATATAGCTCGAGGTTTTAGCTATAAATCAATTATACCTTATTATCGATACTTGTAATAAAATCATATCAGATTAGTGTACATGGAAGATATATCTAACCTATAAGAATAATAAAGTTATTGATGCCTTTAATAATACCTGTATAGAACCAAAAATAATGATTTTAATTTGAACAAGTCTGTCTGTTTGTCATAGACAAACTTGTTCACGCTGTTAACTTAAAACGACTTAACCGATTTAATTTAATCTATTTAATTGCAGTTTTCACTTATGTGTTTTGGCAAGCTTCTCTTTACATTTAGTGTTATTTTTTTTCGATCCATTTATGTATATAAAAGATGTACAATTTTAAAGGCTGTTCAACAAAATTACTATAAATATTTTTTTGTTGAAATGGCTGAAAAAGGTATGGATATTGTTTTTGTTTCGTTGTTTTTGTTTGATATTATTATTAAATTTATTGAGGTTAGTCGTTGCGCAAGGGCACAAAGTGTGACTATAAAAAAGAATGTTTGTGGGTTCCCCACCCGAGGAAATGAAGTATTTATGTAAATTTTATCGCTCTGTGGTGTCGGGGCAAAGCGCGGCGTTGATTTCCACCACTCAACACGCAACGCTTCCAGATTTTGTCGGAAGTGGCCTACGAAGTGTCTTAACACTATGTTCTCTCTGCCTACGCTGCGGGATACATTATACAGCGTGAAGCTGAAAAAAATATTATTATTAGAAAACGAAAGTTAAGGCGATTAATAAATTGATAAAAATCATGTAGTTCAAGAGGGTGAAGCAGCGTTGTTTAGGTTGCGGATATTAAATAAAATGAAACCTCTAAATATATTGCAAAATGTAAAATAAAAATAAGTTAAAGTAATCATTAAATTAATATTCATTATTTAGCCATCAGAACTGCATCAGTAATTAATTAAACATACGACGGCTATTTCCTAATAAAGCGTTTCGCGATGGAAATATTAATAAAAGCAGCGTGCACCCGGAACTCGCTTCGGAACCGCGCCGGCCGGCTCGCCTGGTGACAAACGACCTATAACTTTCATTTAGAATTCATTTAAACGGAATAAGCAGACACTGTCCAGTGAAACTCAATTGTGTTTTACAAATCCATAGTTTTGTTTCAATTTTAAACTATAGATATCGACTTACCTGTAAAATAATGTTAGATTTGCAAAAACACTGATTGTCAGGAGAGTCCGTAGAATTTATGTTATGTTTATATGTGAGCCCAATTCTATGAGATTTAATAAATATTTTCATTAGTTTATTATTTAACGAATTCTAGGTGTCTCATTTAAACGTGAGTTTTATTTTAGGGAAATATAAAATCCTTAGTCTGTCTTATGTGATAATTATACGGTATTCTACGATTTTCATTGTGTTTTTAAGGTTTTATTAGGTAAGAATTTCAATGAGTTAGTTAAAAAAAATCTTGTTACTTTTCTTCTCATATTAATAGTTAACATTAATCACAGCAAAGATTAAGGTTTTTCACAGATACTGTAAATGTAAATTAAACATTTAAGTATATAGGTAGGTACTAAATACAAATATATGTATTATTTTTTATAATATAAAACATTTATTTAAAAAATCAATTAGTCTTAATTGTCAAACAAATAATAATCAATAACCAATGTTGTACAGGTAAATTAAAATAATAAATATAAAAAAAAACATGAAAGTAAGTAAAAAGTCATTTTTGTATGAAATCATAATCAGAAAGAGAAAGAAGAATCTATTAGTAATTTGAGATTAAATCTTTATATTTTTCTTGGTTGGTTGATCTTTTCATTGAGGTTCGGTTGTTATGAATTTCTAGTGTTACTCTGGAGAATTTCTCTAGAAAAAGGTAAATTTTATAAAATGGGTCAGTGTTATTGTGTAGTTTTCTTAAGCTTTGTTTCATCCTATCTTCTTCCTTTCTTTATTTTAAAACCATACTTTATTATTAATTTGACTCATAAAATCATAAATATCAGTGTGTGATGTTTGTAGTCTATATATTTGTTCAATTTTGGTCATCCGGAGCGTAGATTTATTTTAAAAATCACGTTTAATCTCGGTACCAACTGCCAAGTAAGACTATTTTGTAAAAGCCGATTAATTTTTACAAAATAATTATAATTCGAGGGAATGGAGAGAAATATTAAACTTTTTTGCCGCATTTACATAAAACGAGCACACAATTCGATTACGATTTTGGCCTGAATTTGAGCAATTGTCTAACCAAAACCAAAACTTTTTAAATCCTTGATCGATCTTTTTTAAGTCCTGTAAGCGGTACAAAATTTAACAGACAACTGCTGACGTCGCTTGTCCCACGGCTTGCTATATTCATCCTATCCTAATTATCATAAAATGTGACGTAGAAGATTAAAACATGATATTTTTTGCTGTAGTAAAAGATATTACGTTGACATTACTATTGAGTTAACAAACATTATTTAGCATACTTAGCTATACTTTAGGCCAGTCGTGGCGCAGGGCTACAAAGTGTGACTGTAGAACCGACTGGTCGAACCCACAGTTCGATCCCCACTTGAGGAGATAAAATATTTACTTAAATGTATATTTCCATTTCTTCGCTCTGGTGTCGAGGACTAGCGCGACGTTGATTTCGGCCACTCAACACGCAATGCCTCCAGAATTCGGTAGAAAGTGGGGAACGGAGTGTCTTAACACTAGGTTCCCTCTGCCTACCCTGCTGTGCGGGATACAGTGTGAAGCTGAAAAAAAAATTTGCATACTTCTACTTCCTCACGGTGGTATTCGTTTCTGTTTTCTATCAACGGTTCATTATATTTATACATGTTTTTACTTTTATTTAGTTTAGATATGTGATTTAAACATCCTTTTTTTATATTTTTGTCGAACTACTTAATAATAAAATGTCTTTGACATCATTCAATGCAATGAAAATTCAATCATTCATCATGCTTATTTCTTTTACATATTTTTAGCCTAAGTTTTTAAGAGGTTTTTTTCTGTACATACTCTATATATAACCTTCAGGCTAGAACAACAAAAACGCTTTCCAAAAATCTAGGAATAAAATAAAACAAGTATTTTTTTCTGAATTGATATTTATTACCTTTTCCCGATGAGAAGTACTTTCGATTTTCTTATGATTAGGCCGTCTAATATTATGAGGATTAGCCTTTATAAGTCTTCGACCGCTAACATAATCCGGCTCCCTTGTATTCAATCTTCAAATATTATACTATTTCATGTTGAACGCATGACTTGAAACGAATTATATATAAAAGTAAAATAAATAAATATGCTTCGTCCATACCACACACAGCAGAGTAGATAGAGGGAACCTAGTGTTTACTGCCTAGTGTTCCGCACTTTCCGCTGAATTCTGGAAGAATTGCGTGTTGGGTGGCAGAACTCAAAAGTCGAACATCGTGCTTTGCCTCGACACCAGAACGAAAAAATCTAAATATATATTTAAATAAATATTTACTTTCCTCAAGTGGGGATCAAACCCACACCCAGTCGCGTTTACAGTCACCAACTTTTGCCCCTGTACCACGACTGGTCTGGACAAATTATATATCATTTTCTAAATAATGAAAATTCTTTATATTAAAATTTCTGATTTACATTAAATATTTCTATTTGTAAGTCTCGTTTATTATTACGAAGGTTATTGAACCTTGATTTTCTTAGAAATAATTCTAAATGTTATTCATCTTAGGTTTAATAAAAAAAAAAACACTTGTACGGGTTGATTCGATGTGAAACAAATTATTGTAAATCAATAAAAGCTGTTTGAATAGAAAATAGCGTGAAGTTAATATATTTGAAATTCTGACATATTTACAACCGTAATTATAAAAAATTATAGCCATTTACGTCATACGCAATAACGATTTATGTTTTTATATAATTACAATAATTATATATTAATATAATTATTCGAAAATAATCTACATTTACAACATTAACTGCACATAAACATATAATATATTATCATTTGTGCTATTCTATATTATTTCATTTACTATAATAAAAATTATAGATAACCTATTATAAATTAAAATTAATTAAAAAAAAAAATATTACATTTTAAAGAAAAAAATAATATTTTTTTAACAAAGATTCTTTAGCGTTTATATCGCCGTGCTGATTTATCATTCGGGTGATGGTCGACATAGCAAAGTGCTGTCTCCCGAGAATATATGGCCTCCTTGAAGCGCAGAAAGATGGGTAATTTCATTGAATTTATGAACGTATCACCGTTGAAATTGCTGGGTTGAAAATTTGGATGTGAAATTGTGATAAATATTGCTTTGTATTTTATTCGTCTTTTAATAATTATAATGAAATTTATGTTTATTATATATTATGTGTATATTTTTGAAGTCTTTTTAAATTATTGTCTATGCGCCTATTTGTACTCAAGTGTTCTAATAATAAAATAATTAAATGGTTATTAAAAAAATATATAAACTAATCAGCTTCCCGCAGTACAGAAGGGTAGGCAAAGGAAAACTAGTTTTAAAACACTCCGTTGACCGACCCACCGAGTTCTGGAGCCATTGCGCGTTGAGTGGCAAAACTCAACGCCGCGTTTTGTCTTTTGAAGATATATTGAAGAAATAAAAATATAAATGTAAATAAATATTTTATTTCCTCGAATGGGGATCGAACCCACAACCAGTCGATTTTACAGTCACACTTTGTGCCCTGTGTCACAACTGGCCTTTGGGCTAAATAGTTATTATTTTAGCTAAAAAGTTTTTGAATTGATTATGATTATTTTATTTGTTCTTAGAACTGCAATCATCAACCGAAAATTCTTCTTTGTAACTTCATTGCTTGAATACAATAAATAACTATAATATTTAATATTTATTTTATTCACCAATTTTTCGGAATTTGGTATTTTTTTGTATGATCCTCTATTGTTATATACAAATTTTTAGTTCTGAGAGTGTTACGTTACCTTATTCCGTTTTTAGAAGGTGAAATAGATAGGTATACAAAAAAGTCTTTAGTGTTATTTATCTTTAATGGTAGTTTCCTGCGCCAGTTCTTCTCAGGTCTGAGGCCTTAACTTTGGTAAACTAAGTAGGTGGAAAATTATTTGACATTAGGAAAATGAAGCATGTTACTTCTTATTTTGAATAAAATTATTCGAATTTAACTTGATTTGACTTTCTTTAAATTATTAGTTATCTTCACAATAATAGGCTTACACAATTGAAAACGATCGATGATTTATATATTCGTATATATGCTACATTCATTATTCTTGATAAATGCATATTGTTTTATTATACTATTCTTTCAAAAAGTGGCGCAACTATAAAGTTTTTGTCCTATAAAAATATATAGATAATTATAAGAAAATTTAAATTCAAAATTTTAATCATATTGGCATTATTACGAAAAAATAACTATTACGGCACTATAATAAGCGCAGCTTATTCATTAACGTTGGAAAATTTCACAATATTTTAAAAACGTATTTTTTAAAGATAAAAAATTAAATCAAGCAACAAAACTGTGTCAAGACCCAAGTTACAAAGAGAGGTTAAAACTAGTTTTATGAAATAAAACTCGTTTAAGTTGTGCTAATCGCTTCGGAAATTCATAAGCACTAATACTATTACGTACATAGGATCTATGTTACAGGCGAGCGAGCTAACAATTTCGATTTTTCACTTTGTTTCACTTATAATATTTTACTATAATATGCTGTTATTGTTAGTAACTCTCTGTTTTTCTTTTCGATTTACACTATACATACATTTCCCTCTATTTTTTCTAAATAAATCAGCTTCACGCTGTATCCCGCACACTGCAGGATAGACAGAGGGAACATAATGTTAAGACACTCCGTCCCCACTTTCTACTTTGTATTTATATTCTAAAATTGCAGAATTATATATATTTTATTTTTACTAAGCTCCCACATTGTTGAAAAGTGTAATGAAATTATAACGTTCTAAACTTGTTAGTTTCATTTTATTTTTCTGTACTGGATAAGAAACCACACTCGTCGCATCAGTCAAATGTATTCTCCTGCTTAGCAACGATTGTCTGTATTTCATTTTCTCTTTGTATTCTTATTTCAATATTCTGTTATCTAGTGCAGCCTGGTTCCGAGTGAATTATATTTAGCAATCATGGCACTGTTAGTCAAGATTTGATTATCTTTTACCCTCTTTTCTAGATAAGGCGTGGTGATGAGTTTAACACATAATATTTCGAAAATTCATTCAATTTGGAATGTGAGGGACGACGTTTCTGAACCCTAGGTTCCCCCGTCTGATATTACGCATATATATTTTTTCTTTTATTGATTTTATATTTTACGTTCAATTCATTAAGTAAAAAAAAATCAGCTTCACGCTGTATCCCGCACACAGCAGGGTAGGCAGAGGGAACCTAGTGTTAAGACACTCCGTTCTCCACTTTCTGTCGAATTCTGGAAGCATTGCGTGTTGAGTGGCAGAACTCAACGCTGCGCTTTACCTCGACACCAGAGCGAAGAAATGGAAATATAAATTTGAGTAAATATTTCATCTCCTCGAGTGGGGATCGCACCCACAACTACAATAGTCGATTTTACAGTCACACTTCGTGCCGCTGCGCCACGACTGGCCTTATTAAGTAACGCATAATATATGCAAATGATGTTTCATTATTTGCATATGTTATGCGAAATTCAGTTATTGCTATATAGTTATATATCCTACTATTAAACATTTTACAGAAACCTCAAAACGTAAAAAAGGAGATTAACAGCTGTATAAACTTAAATGACTGCAGCGTTGTGCCGCTGTAAAGATACTTTAACATGTATCACGAGGCCTTGCAAAAGAAAACAATGTACATTTCTTATTGTTGGAAAATAGCACGTTATTTAACACTAAGCTGCAAGCTGTTGCGCGCCATTTGTTTCACTGAGAAATCTTTGCCGTTTTTTCACTAAATGTGCTGTTTTAATATTTAAGATTTTTTTGCTATAATTTATTTGATTATACTTTTCATTTAGTTTCATTCATTATTTCATTCTAATTAGAGTAATAATATTTTTTTACAGATTTTTTTAGTAAAAACTTCAATACAAAAACAACATCAGGAGGTGACCTAAATAAAAGTAAGATGTATTGTATGTATTTTACTACGGCCCAGCCTGTGGCGGTATTGTGGACACTGTTGTTGTAGAACGACACTTTTTACTGCCTTCAACGCGACCATTCAGTGATATTATGCGCCCGCCATAGAGGTCGTTATACGACGGCGCTATTCAAATATGTAATACCCACAAAATAGAATACCGATACTGAATATTGTAATATTTAAAACATCCGCTTCCGTTCCTTTAGAACACGATCAAATGGAACGTGTATTTGGCTTCCTGTGATTTTGTAGAAAATTATATTTCTATAATTATATATTTATACAAATTAATTTTGTTGTATTCTTACTGCGGGTTTCTTGGACATTCGATTTTATTTCAACTTATCTCATCAATATAGAATTTTGTGTATTACTTAGTCTTTTGGCAAAAAACACATTTTGTCATCAAATACTAATTAAAAGAATCGTATTACTGTAAAAAGTCAAATTAAAAAAATTGTTTACACTCTTGCCAGTACTTGTTATCACTAGCTTGAAAGGTAGTTAAGTTGGGAAGAACCTGTATTAACCCAAAAGTTGTGTTTGTTAATATATCGACACTAGTATAATTTTATTGTTTCATGTACAATTAGTCATCGCATCAATGGAAAGTGGGGATCGGAAGTGTCTTAACACTACGTTCCGAGATTTCTAGTAAGCTAGGCTCCTTGCTGTGCGCGCTAAAAAAAACAAGTAATGCTAAATAATGTATATATTCGTTACTATAACTTTTGGTTTGGTTAAGAATTATCAAAATTCTTTATTTTTTTCCACATACGTCCAAATGTTTTATTCTATTATGTTATAAGTCATATTTTAAATAAGAAAACTTTTAATTCAATTGAATTCAAAATATTTTATATAGAGAGGGCAATTTTTATCTCTTTAACTGAAAAGGTTTCACAAGATAGGAGTGGAAAATTTGAATGAAAATTGTATATTACTTGAGGTTCAATTTGAAGCCACTTTGTAGTCTATAATGTTACTAGTAAAACGATTTCAAAAAATGTATCACTCGATTTTAGAAAAAAATATTCTCAATATATAATACCAGACAAGGCTACAAAATAGGCATATATGAAATTTGTGAAAGTATGTATAAGTAATCTTTGTACTGATACGATGACGTTAAAAAATCTGAATATAAAGTGCGTCTGCTTACTTAGATAAGTAACTACGAGAATATTTATAAAAAATATATATTAAAAAAAATATATGCATTCATTAAACTACGTCATACTTTTATAAATTAAAAGACATTACATTACAAGAATTTAAAAGAAGAAATACATAAACAATTTCTGAATACTTCGATACTCGTGCTCAATAAGATGAAAGGAATGCGATGCGATAAGAAAAATCAATCAAAGCAATGTCGATCAACTTAAAAAAATATTAATTATTAAGAACTCTGTATAAGCTTCGAAGGCTGAGTGGTTGATTTTGCACGATCTTACAAATACAGCTGACAGAATCAAGCGTGCTACAATAGTAAGATAACAAGTTGCAGCGACATCGCAGATAAGCTGGAGCCGAGATACCGCAATCTTGCATTTCGTTTCCTTTGTAAATTTGTTTGTTATGCTACGTATTCCATAGTTGCTAGCATTTTGTTAAAGTAAGCAACAAGACGTGTTTTAGGGTTCCGTACTTTAAAAGGTAAAAACGGAATCGTTGTAGGATGACTTTGTTAACTGTCCGAGATCGCATGGAGGTATCAAACTAAAATTAATTGTAAAAATCAATCGAAAAATCAAGCTTCTAAATGAACATAATCAAAAGATTTCCGCAGACATCGTTTTCGAAGCATTTTGTACGTAATCAAATACGGTACTTACGTGGGCAGTTATGAAAATTCATGCGTATCAAAATTTATAGTGTATATTCCATATACTTCCAATTATGAAATTAAAAAAAAATGTGAGAACTTGCAATATAAATAGAGAGAAGCCTGAAATAAATATATATTTGTATTACAGATAAAAACTATTACAAACTTATAATTGTAATTCATTTCATACAAAATGAGTGAACACACCGCATATTTAAGTTTGTCAACTTTGAAAAAATTAATTTCGCGTTTACATATAATCCTGAACTTGGTACGGAACCTTCAATGGGCGAGTCTGACTTGTACTTGATCAGTTTTTTAAATTTCCTTATATTTTATATGTTGCTATAAATATACATTGTTAGGCTTGTAAGCCTAACGTTATATGTCTATTTTATAAAATCAGTCCTTCACTGTAAGAGATTTTAAAGGCTCCTCCGTACTTAATGCACAAATTAGCAACACGTCTACTTCCGCCAGTAGCCCCCATAGTAATGACGTGTCAAACGGGATTGTATTTGCCTGTTTTATAACTTTATATTAGATACTATATGTGTGTATGAATTAGTGAATGTATGGAACGAGCGAACGTATGACGGATGAGTATATTCTCGTTCATTTCAGGGCTCATTTGTTTTTGTTTTAACAACAATGGAACTAGTTTATGATATAGATCGATAAGGACATTTATTTCTTCAGAAAATGGGGCACGGAGAGCTTTAACATTAGCTTCCATCTGCCTACACTACTTTGTGCAGGATACAGTGTGAAGCTGAAAAAAAAAATTGTGAAATTTTATAAATATATTCTTATATTACAATATATTCCTACATACTACATTGGATAATTGTCAATTACTATTTTTTATTACGTTAGTTACTACAAATATCATATAATAGTTATGGTTAATAACTATTATATGATATTTGTAGTTTATAATGATTTTTTGCTAAAATACTTTTAAATGAAAGTAAATATTATTGTTTAGTATTTTTATTCTATCAAATATATGTATGTATAATACAGGTGTTAGTCACGCACTCATTAAGATTTCCCATATTCTCTCTAACACTTTATTGCAAATGGTTCAGTCGCTGCACTAAGTACCATGTCAGTCAATTTCAATGGAAAAATTCTCGTCTAAAATGTAGGCTAGCTGTTCGTCGATATTCACGTAACGATCCTATGTTGCAGTGTCAGTCACTGATAACTGACAGGGCTTCAATAGGTAGTAATTTGTTTGACATAAGTAACGAATACTGTGTAAATATTTAAAGGTGACTAATTTCGAAAAATACATAAAGAATAGCCTAATTACCCGTTCGTATTTATAACTATTTAAAAATATTTTTTTTAAGCTTCACGCTGTATCTTGCATGTAGGAGGGTAGGCAGAGAGGGCCTAGTGTTAAGACACTCCGCTCTGCTTGCCGCCGCATTGTCAAGGCATTGCGTGTTGAGTGGCAGAAAAAAAAAATAAACAAAAATATAAATATGAAAACTAAATGTACTATTTTTATAATTTCATAAATTATATATTTAAAATACTGTTATGAAATATATTTTATTTCAAAATTTATTTCATAAAACTATTTAGAATTTTACATAGTCTTAGTGGTCTAACCAATTAAGCTATATATTCCTATACCAATCCCATCACGACTAAACTTCTATACAGTAACGACGTAACAACTTCTGATGTTAACACGGAATTTCAATATAATAATATTATCTGAAGAAACTTATCTTATATTCGGTATTAGTTTAACACAAGGAGAAGTCTCTAAGTAGTCAATTAATTATTTATATTACTAATTATTAACTAATATAATTAAAAACTATCTAACTAATGTATAGAAAAAAATGATATATTTACTTTATTTTAATTTTCGGATACGTATGTATCTCTTTTTTTATTATGTATGAATTTGGTACAATCAGGGATTTACTATTTATATTTACTATTTAAGCGCCGATGCTCAGTTTTGGACCGTTTCAGAAAAACTAATGTGAATTTATTAAATTCATTTTTTTAAATTACAGTTAATAATGATATTTCCATGTTCAAATTCTGGCCAAGGCAAAGAAATCAGTGACGATAGCATCACTGATTTCTTTGCCTTGGATTGAAATGGACCAGAATTTTGTAATTTAATCTTTTTTCTTTGCCGCAGGATTTTTCTATTATAAAATGTGAAACTAAAGTGACAATATTTTTAACATTTTTAAAGTGAGATTCAAAACTTAGGAAAGAAAAATATTTATTTAGAAAACGGGCGGGACTCGAGCGGGGTTCGAGTCCCGCTACGTTTAAATTTTTATACGTTTTCTAAATAAGTATTTTAAAATGATAATGTTATAATGACCATTAAGTAAACCACTTGCAATAAGCTATTAATGATTTGTGTTTAAAAAAGACAAAATACAATATTTATATATTCATTTTTGTTTAATTATGTTATGTAGAACTTTCAACTAAAACATTTCATTAGTCCTTATTCATATATAGCGTTATACCATTGTTTTCAAACATATTATATAATATGAAAATCTGTACGACCGCATTTGAACGCTACAATGAACTGCGCGACCACTATTTCTGGATGAGTTTCACGTTCAGTATTGTTTAAAGTTTGCCGTAATTAGTAGAGTTCCCCACAATATGGAACAGACTCCTTCTATTGTACTAGCGCTTTAAAATACTTCAAGAAGATCGCTAAAAATTCTTTTGTGGAACTAGAAACTTTTTAACGGACACTCGTGGAAGTTCTGATGTTCCATTAAAGGATTACTTACTTAAAGTCCTGAATGTATACGTATGCATATTTATGTTAAGAGAGATTCGTTCTGGAACTGAAAATTTTGTTACTTTATCTGTTTAATTATTAGGACAAAAAATTTAAAAAAGCATCATTAATGTCGTTAAAACAACAAAATGAGTTTAAGAACTTAAATCACCCATTGTTAAAACTATATAAACATATATTTTATAATATAAATAAAAATTCTGAAAACAGTGGGGAACGGAGTGTCTTCATACTAGATTCTCTCTGTCTACCCTACGGTGTGCGGGATACAGCGTGAAGCTGATTTATTTACTGAAAACAGTTTATTGTCTTGTTTATAACAGCTTACAACAAAGAGCTTTTTTAGAATAATGACATTGAATAAAAACATTGTTGTAGGAATTGATGATTTGCCTACCTTGCTGTATACAGCTAGTCGAGCTTATTTTTTAAGGTGGCTATAAGAATAAAGTGTATATTTTCTGCACATTTAAATTTAAAATTTGAAATATTTTTACTTAATATACTTTCAGAACTTGTGTAATGAGAAATTGTCAAGATAAAATTTTTGGCTTTTTTATAAATGATAACCCGTAACTAACACTTGTTCATCAATAAAAGTTTTTTAAACGCTGCATCCAGGAATATTAAATTCTAAATCCAGATTGTTAAAAAAAATCACACACTCAGAAGCTACTCACGCTGACTGTTATGATTTTATATATCTTTTAAGAAATATATTACGATATTTATTTTAAGTCATATTGAGTGTTTGCATTTATATTAGTTTTATAAGAGACCCATACGCAGTCGGCAGATGCTAGAAAGATAAATTTTCATCAATTTAGCAGAGTAATGTAGTAACTGCTAGCCGGAATGTTTTAAATAATAGAATTTAAATTTATGTATATTATTGAAAAGTTATGTTTAGTAGTAATATAAGCATTTCGGTAAAGCATTACAAATAAAAAGGAAACAAATTACAAAAGCGGGTATAAAACTCTAGGTGTCTGTCCGAAGTTTAGACATTTTTCATAAAACTTAGCGGCAGGAAAATGAAATTCTAATATTAGGTTTGAGAGCAAATGTTTTTAACAACAAATTGTTTCATAAGTGAGTTATAAATCACCCAAGCAATATAATACCTGACAAATATCCGCATATCTATTAAATATCCCTTCAATATTTAAAATAAGAGTAAAAAAAACACAAAAAAAACCGGACAAGCGCGAGTCGGGTTCGCCCAGCAAGAGTTCCAAACAAAAATTGAGGTCTTGCCTTGAGCTTTTTCTGAAATTCAGACATAGTTTAGCTAGAGCCCTTTCATCTGATACCTCACTTGAATTAGCAGGTTTTAGTACCAAAATTTGCCCCTCCCCCCATTTTAGGGCTATTTATTATTTTTTAGGATTTAACTATATATGTATAATTTTCTGTTGTTTTCCTAAACTAGTACTACCTGTAGATGCTAGCAGCCAAATTAAATAATTCTAAGTTAGCTGGAAGTACCTTATTAATTGAGATTTTCTTTAAAATGTCAAAATATGCGTTTTTTATAATATTTAACCACAAATGTATAGTTTTCAAATTTTTTCCCGAACAAGTACTACCTGTAGATGCTAGCTGCCAAATTTAATAATTCTAGGTTAACTAGAAGTATCCCATTAATTTTGGTTCCCTTTGTAGTGTCGAAATACGCGTTTTTTGCGATATAAACGGCCATATCTTTTTTCAAGTATTTTTTTTTCTCAGGAAATTATGGGGCCTTATATATACTCGTAGATATATGGTTTAAATTTCAACTCGATATCTCAAAGAGTTCCTGAGATACAGGCTCTTGATAGACAGACAAACGGACATTAAAGTGATCTTATAAGGCTTCCTTATTCTTTAAAAGGTACGGAACCCTAAAAAACATGC
Source organism: Heliconius himera (assembly GCA_021202915.1). NCBI lineage: Eukaryota > Metazoa > Arthropoda > Insecta > Lepidoptera > Nymphalidae > Heliconius > Heliconius himera. The sequence continues at coordinate 70,696 of JAJHJA010000821.1, forward strand.
TTTTGTGAAGAAATGAAGTAAAAAGTAAAAAATATTTTTGAAAAATTGAGTTAAGATAATGTAAAAAGAGCGAGGGGCGCATTACAAATGACCTATTTACATCACGTACCCCAAGTTTTTTTTTAACATTATTCTTAATTGAAATAAGTAAAAATATTAGATATTTTTTTCACACAAGCGTATTTTTCAATTATTTTTTAATTCTTATTTTTTAAGAGATTTTTTTATAAAAGCATATTTATTGGTTTTTTTTAAGGCGAGTCCGATTAGCAGCACTTGATCAGTTTATTCATAATATTGTATTGTCATTGGTCTTTAATAGGTATGCAAATTTTAAATTAATCGGATGTTACAAAGTCAGTAATCAATCAATCAATCACATTCGAAGTTTCAGTTACATAGACACTATGTACATATACATTCGACCGAAGCTAATAAAAACGTATGAAAAAGGTATTTTTTATAGTGCATTATATGTTATATTTTATTTAATTTCTAGCTTAGCAAAAAAAATCTCTTAAAGGATAATACATGTTACTGAATTTAATTTAATTTTTTATTCAAAATAACTGCAATTTTTTTCAAGGTAAAAATGTGCAAGCAGAGGGAGCCTCCGTCGACATTCTAGTGTCACGTCATATCAATTTGTTTACACACCCAGAGTGGAGAAAGTAAAATAATTTTCCTGATTTAGAATCGAACACATAATTATTGCGCTTAGACTTATGTAGATGCTGTCCGACCGCGCTATGCCAGCCTTTTGAAATATAATTAAACAGTTTTAAATGTAAAATACTTATTTCGAAAACGTATAAAAACTTCAACGTATCGGGACTCGATCCCGCGCCTTCTGGAAACTGACCAGGCGCGATGACCACTAAGTCGGTTCGGTCGGTAGTCGGTAAGTTCTTGTGGGTTTCCAGGAGGCGCGGGTTCGAATCCCGGTACGTTCAAGTTTTTATACGTTTTCTAAATAAGTATTTTTCTTTTCTAAGTGTGGAATAACACTTTAATAAGGTTAAAAATTTAAAATGTATATTATATAATTAATTTTTTAATTTAAACTTGCTTAAATTAAATAATGAAATGTAAAAATAAAAGCGAAAAAATATATATAAGAACAACTTTTATTCGCTTACACGCGAACTTCGATTGGCGTTAACCAATTTTATGTTAATTAATTTATGTCACATAAAAGACTACTATAAATATTCATTTGGAGAGCATTTTGTCGCATCATTCTTGCGGTTTTATTTTAAATTGTCCAATATGCTTATCCGTATATACATACTATAATAAATGTAGCTTAAAACTTAACACTATAAACTTATCATATTGGCCATTACTATAATATGTTTAATTTTTATTTATAACGATAGCTTTTAATATAAATTTATATGTATTAGTAATAATAAAAATAAAGAGCAAAACGTTCTAAATCACGAGATTTACTGTAAAATATTGTTTTTATTGTAAAATTATCTTAAGAGATATAAGAGAAGAGTTATTACCATTATTTTTCTCAACGAAGAGGATCTTATACTAACAACCTTAATTTGGGGACTCTAAACAGCACAAATATAATCAATTGCCCCTGTCAACTGTGCAACAAGTGTTTTTTTTGTGAGACGCGTTTTGAATGAAAGGTTTCTTTCTGTCTATCTGTATTTACATATATGTATTTTTTAATCATATATTAATAAAAATATATTATATTGTTTTAAATTTAAGAATTTCACGAACTCTCAATTCAATTAATTCATTTTATTTCATAATTTAATGATTAGATTTGAGGCCGTCGTGGTGTAATGTCTCAAAAATTCGGCGGACAGTGAGGAATGGTGGGAAATAGTGTCTTAACACTAGATTCCCTGCTATAATCGGATACAGCATTAAGCTGAAAAAAATAGTGATCGATTCCATTAATAAATAAAAGAGCAAACGCCAATATTGAAAGGTAAATAAAAATCATATAAAGCAATTCTTGCGCAGTACCGCTCCGAATATGCGAAAGATATTTCTCAGCTTGTGCTGATTTCCGAGATACCTCAATACTGATGTCGATTATTAATTTAAAGCCGACATATCAACGATGCGATTTTTACTCTTTCATCGAATTGGGTCAATATAAAGGAACATTTTTGTTGGTGAACAGGACATCCAATATACTTATGTACTTATACTTCTTTCTATACATTTAAATAAAATGGAAGTCTGTCAATCTGTGTGGCTATCCAAAATACGGAAGTTTTAAATGCATATATCTAGTTATGCGATACTAAAACACAAAAAAAATTTAAGATCCTTATCTATCTGTCTGTCTCTTTCGGTTTTCCCGAGATAAATTAAATTAAATTTCTGTTATTTCCTTTGGTAGTTGGCAATATGATTGACGTAAGAAGATTTTTGACTTATAATTTAATTGTAGACACTGTAATTTTTTTAAAATGAACTGTTTGATTTGAGTTTCTTGCGATGAAAAAAAATGTAATTATTTATCCGAGTTTTTGTTGTACCTAGTCCCTGTCCAACTGTGCCATTATAGCGTTATTTTTAAAAATCATAATTTATATTCAATTATTATTAAATATGCACTTAGCTTACTACCTCTTTTTAACACTTTTCGTATAAAATACATGATCTCTTGAAATTTTTCTTTAGATAACTTTAGCTTAAAATATTTGAAAAATGTCTACTTTCTAAGCTCAAACTCCAAGAAAATCCCGTAGAAATCATTTAAGCGATTTCGATATTGGCCCCGATAGTTCGTACAAGTTTCAGCTTTTTAAGTTCATAATATAATGTAATAGAAAAATTTTAAATTCCAACCCTCATTGACATTTTTATTTTATATTTTTGTATAAATAAAGGTCAACTTTTGGTCAAATTGATTTGAGGTCAGTCGTGGAGCAGGGTCATAAGATTGCGACTGTAAACGTGACAGGTTGTGGGTTCCCCCACTCGAAGAAATGAAATGTTTAATATTTTCATTTTCTCGCTCTAGTAACGTAGCAAAGCTTCGAATGAAAGTGGGGAACGACACTACGTCTTAATGGGAACTTAGTGTCTTAACACTATGTTTCAAGGTTCCCTCTGACTACCTTGCTATGTGCGGCATACCAGCGTGAGGCTAAACAAAATAATTGATAGTCATTTTTATTTGACTGTAAACGCTATGACTGTAGTTTTTGGGGAGTAAATTACTATCAGAACTACTCACGGACATGCAAAGTCTCGAAATCTATTGGATCTGTTGGACACGGTCGAAAACTAGTCTACACCCGCAACTTTATTTGTGTGGACTTATCGACGTAAAATAGAAAACTCCACTTCTTTCTGTTCCCGTTAAAATTTTGAGAAATCCTCTCTCAGTGCTCCTCTACACTCTCTATCCTATCTACATGCCAAATTTCAGCGTTTTACGCCGCGGAGTTCCGGCTGTCCGTTGTCTATCGAGTGGATTTTGACATCAGAAATATTGCTTTTTGTAAGAAACATACCAACTCCTATTAATAGGCACTATTAAGCAGTCTAGCTTCACACATATATTACAAATTCTATTTGTGTTTGAGACCCAGACCCTAGGTGATACCATTACATTATTAATTGCAGATAACATCATGTAGATATATATGTAACTGATTTCAAACCCTCTTAGATGAGTCATTCATGCTTATATCTTGGATAAGGAGTTGTTTAATTGAAATTGATGAGACTATTTACTGATAATATTTTAAATTATGATACTGTACTGTACTGTACTGTACTCTGTATACTTTTTTATCTATATATGCTTTAAATAAAAAAAAAATGTGTAAAAATAGTAAATATGTGCCGTTCAAAATATTATAGAATTAAATAAATTATGGAAATAATAGTATAAAAAATGTTTTTATATTTTTCATTACACGAACTCTTACGTTAACATATACTTTTTGATTAAATAAATTTATTTTATTTGTAAAGATATATACAGCACAGCTCATAATGTCAAAATCTAAATATATTTAAAAAATCTATAGATTTAAATTTTAAGCTTCAAAAACATTTTAATAAATTTTAATGGTTCACACAAGCATACCTAATAAGTTTTGTATTTCTGTTTTTGTTGCATAACATAATAGGAAGAGAGCACGGTATTCTAAATGATGAAAGCTAATCCTGGGCGGTACAAATTAAAAAAAGTACATTCTCTGAGTAAGAATAGAACCCATAACCAACACCAGCCATGATCTGTCAGAGTCAGACATTTAAAGGTAAATGAGAAGAATTTTACAGTTTAAACTTAGCTTCACGCTTTATCCCTAGCTGGGTAGATAGTTTAAAGAAGTTTATATATATAACTTTTCCCTCATATAGTAGGCACAAGGAATAAAATAAGTCGTGAATAAAGGAAGTCGTAATTTATTTCCTTCCTCACTTTCCGCCGATTGTTCGAGACATTGAACTCAATGCCATTTCTACCAGAGCGCAGAAATTTAAATAAAATAAATATAAACACTTCCCAACAGTGGGCATAGAATCGCCTTGGCACCTTGCATTGCACCCTAGTACCACGGCAGTCTTTATTGCCATATAACAGCAATAAAGTATAAAAAAAAATTAAATCAGTTTCACGCTGTATCCCACACACTGCATGGTAGGCAGAGAGAACTTACTGTTAAGACTCTCCGTTCCTTCCGCCGATTTTTTCGAGGCATTGTGTGATGACTGGCGGAGCTCAACGGCGGGTCTATTGTCTCTCCAGCGCCACGACTGCCTCTAAAAGTATTAAATAAAGGAAAAGGCCTAAAAATAAATAAGCTACTATATAGCAGTCTAGTGGTTTTTACGATATAATAAGATAATCGTGGATTAATTAAAACTTTAAACTCTTATCCTAGTTACTAAGTCGTACGGCATCCAATTACTTAACCCTAAAGTTTAGATAAACCTTCAATATAATATTGCTAGTATTTTGCTTAGAATTTGTGTTGAAAGTATGTATATATGGAGTATGTATGTGTGTTGAATGTATCTATGTATTCTCCATACAAAATATTATGTAAATGTTATTTATGTTTAATTAGAAGAAACACCTATGATTAAGTTTTACCGTATATAAATATATTTTTAGTTAATATCCGTCGTGGTCGTCAAATAATTATTTAAATAAACTTAAATATGTTCCTTAAAAATAATATTTGTAGTTCTAGTTTACTATACCTAAAAAATATACTGAAATTATTATATAAAAAAGCAATGAAGATAATTGTTTAACATTTTTATTAAGAATGATATAGAAAATTAAAAAATTAAATTAAAATAAATTAGCTTCACGCTGTATCCCGCACACAGCAGGGTAGGCAGAGGGAATCTAGTGTTAAGACACTCCGTTCCCCACTTTCTGCCGAATTCTGGAGGCGTTCCGTGTTGAGTGGCAGAACTCAACGCCGCGCTTAACCTCGACACCAAAACGAAGAAATGGAAATATAAATTTAAGTAAATATTTCATCTCCTCGAGTGGGGATCGAACCCACAACCAGTCGGTTTTGCAGTCACACCTCGTGCCGCTGCGCCACGACCGGCCTCTACAATGATATAGAAAAAAATCATACATTTGTTTTGAACCTATTTATCTAAGTAACTTGAGATTTACTTAGAATATTATTAGAAAAATATTTATTTAGAAAACGGATAAAAAATTTTAACGTAGCAAATTAAACGTATAAGTATTTTTCTTTCCCAAGTGTGAAATAACACTTTAAAAATGTAAAAAAAATATTATTAGATCTTTTTTTTTCAGCTTCACGCTGTATCCCGCACACAGGAGGGTATGCAGAGGGAACCTGGTGATAAGACACTTCGTCCTCCACTTTCTGCCGAATTCTGGAGGCATTGCGGCGTTGAGTTCTGCCACTCAGGCAGAACTCAACGCCTCCTCGACACCAGAGCGAATAAATGGAAATTTAAACTTAAGTAGATATTTCATCCCCTCGAGTGGGGATCGAAAACACAACCTGCCAGTTTTACAGTCACACTTCGTGCCGCTGCGCCACGACTGGCATTTAGAATTTAAACTCAAAATAATAACAATATCACATATATTTTTAAGTTAGATCAACATATAACACCAACATTTGTAATCCAAAATGACTATAATGAAAGCAACCAGAGCTCTGTGGCCAATTAAATTAATCATAATTTAAATCAACTTATATAGAAATCACAATGGCGTCGTTTGTGAAACACATTCCGAACACAAAAGCGTTTATCGAACTAATGAATTGGGCGGTATTCACATGAACCTCTTTACTTTAGAGAAGAAATTCGAATCGAATTTAATTCTCGTATTTAGTATAGTAATTTATTACTAGATAATTAGAAAAAATTGATAAATTCAATAGTAATTAATACAATAAATTAATTAATAGTTTAAATTATAAGTTAGTTAATAGTTTAAATTATAAGTTTATTTTAGGACAATAGGAAAATTAATAAAACAATTTAAAAAATGTATTATTACATTCAAATTTATTTATTAAAATCTGATTTTAATAAATAATAGTCATATATTTAATAGTTTATTTGCGCAAAAAAAAATATTCTTAATTTATAAGCGTAAAAGTTCATAAAGGTCATCGAAAACATCTAAGCGTCCACGTATCTGACTAGAACAAAGCTAAATTCTTTTTATCGTGTAGCTCATCACATAGCGGTGAGTTCACATTGCTTATCAAAATTTACTAAAAGATTACAACCATTTATTTTATTATATTATTATTAGAGACTTAACTAGCCACCAAATATGGAATTTTTCCAAAATGGCCGGAAGCACGAAGGTGATGATACTAAACGTGCATAAGACTCATTCAAATCTATATTAGTGCGGTGTCCGTAGTCACTAAGCTAGCCACTAAGCAACCCTTTTAAAATAAATTCTTACAAATCGCATCAGGTTGCACCCAATTGGACTACATGGAGACGTCGAATTGAAATCCATTCGAACGCACTCCAAAGGCTTATCCAGGCGCCACTTTTAGCGTGTAGGCTCTCATGTGCATGTGATTACACCCCTGACGCGCGAGACCCAAGCTCAGACATCCGTCCGTCCGTGTAACGAGACCGTCGTGGTGCAGTGGCAAAAAGGTGTGATTGTAAACGTTACGGTTGTGGGTTGGATTCCCGCTCGGGGAAATGAATTATTATTAATGTTTATTAATATTTTAATTTGTTCGCTCTGGTAACAAGGCAAAAGCGTGGCGTTGAGTTCCGCCACTCAACATGCAATGCGCCAAAAATTGGACGGAAAATGGGGAACGTATGTGCAAGATACTGCGTGAAGCTGAAAAAAATGTAGGTAAAGAAGATTCTTACAAATACAAGCACGATACCGACATCGTCGACAACGAACACCAGCCTATTTGACGGCTTGATTGCACGTTGGCGTGGCCGAGTCCAGCGGTTTAGCGATTGTTAAACTATCTTAGATTAATTTAATTTGTCTCCAGTGGCGTCTATAGGTTGGGCTAATTACTTAAAATAGGGAACCCTTCATATTCTTCGGCCGCCGCATTCTTAAGTTCGAGTTCCGCAAAAGAAGATCTTCCTGCTCTGGTATCAGTAAAATGCGGCGTTGAGTTCCTCTTCACTAACACATTATGAAAGTGTGAGGCGGGTTGTCTTAACCTCAGTCTACTGCGGGATAGAACGTGAAGTTGAGAAAAAAAACATTATAAATTTAGTGAAAAGCTCTAATGCTTCTACTTCCACAATAATGAACATATCAGCGACGCAAGCAGCAAAATATATATCCCAGAAGACAGCCGTGTGCTAAATTTAAAAATGCAATGAATCTACTTGTCAACGATATTAAATTTAAAACTCGTTTCAGCATGTAACACTATTATTAAATTTGTTCGTGTGTTTTTTTATGTAATAAAATTGTAAGTGAATAGTTATATTGCTATAATCTTGTTAAAAATACATTTGAGGCTATATGGTAATGTGGTTAATTAAGAAAGAAAACTTAATGATATTACTTTTTTAACCACCTTCCGAATACTTTAAAAATATTATGGGCTGGATAGATAGCTATAGATCTTTACAAATTTCCCTCGTATTTATGCCGTTTAAGAAGTTTTAAAGTTAGTTATATAAGTTAAGTTATATAAACCGGACAAGCGTGAGCCGGGCTTACCCACCGAGGGTTCTGTATAAAAATTGGAGGTTTCTAGCTTTTTCTGGACGTGTAAAATATATATTGGAATACGAACACCAAGCCCTTTCATCTTATACCTCACTTAAACTAGCGGCTTTAGTACAAAATTTGGCCCCCTCACTGTTAAGGCTATTGTTTTTTAGGATTTAACCACAAATGTATAGTTTTCAGATTTTTTCCTCATTATTTTCGAAATTTCATAATTCTAGGTCAACCGGAAGAACCCTATTATTTTGATTTTCTTTATAGTGTCGAAATACGCGTTTTTTACTGAATTTTAACTCAATATCCAATTTCAATCCAAGCGTTCCTGAGATAAAGCCTTTTTACAGACAGACACACGGACAAATGGACGGACAACAAAATTATCTTATAAGAATTTCCTTTAGAGGTACGGAACCCTAAAAAGTTTATTTGTAAAACATTCTAAGCTCAACTGAAGGAACATATAAAATTTATATAAAAAAAATAGAAACATGTTTAATTGCAGTAGTCAAAAATAAACATAATATAACTTAACTTAACTTAACTTAGCTTCACGCTTTATCCCTTGCGGGGTAGTCAGAGAGAACGGAGCGCCAAACGCTACGGTCTCTACATACCTCTTTCGCCTCGTCCACTGTCATCAACCTCTTCATACATGCCCTTCGGGGGGTCCTCATGCTTTTTACGTGACCTTCCTCCAGTATCTTTGATACTGTGTTTTCGAAGGTCAACCGAGGTCTCCCCCTACCTCTCTTACCGCTCACTTTTCCATCATAAATCTTTTTTGCCATTCTTTCATCACTCATTCGTTCGACGTGCCCAAACCAGCTGAGCACGTTCTTCTTAATTCTCACCGTGACATCCTCGCTAGTACCTGCCATTCTGTGTACCTCTTCATTGCGGATTCGATCAGCTAAGCTGACTCCGCATATCCTACGAAGAGATCGCATCTCCACAGCATTCATCTTTCTTTCATTCTTCTTCTGTAATACCCACGTTTCGCTGCCGTATAACAGAGTCGGTACCAAAACTGCATTGTGTACGGCCAAACGCGCAGCTGTGCTGACGTTTCGCCGTCTCATCAATGCAGCTAAGGCTCCGTTAACCTTGTTACCGGCAGCAATACGTCTTTCCACATCCATCTCGTATCTTCCATCTCTACTGAACATACTTCCCAAGTATACCACTTCATTCACTTGTTCTAATATCATACTATTTACACTGATCTTGCATTCCGTCCTTTCTTCATCTCTTTCAAAAATCAGAACCTTTGTCTTATTCACATTGAGGCTTAGACCATTATATTCACACCCTTCTTTCAGAGTGGTGACCAATGCCTGCAACTCGCATTCTGATGATGCAATAAGCACTGCATCATCTGCGTACAGCAGGCAATTCACATTCAGGTCACCTACTTTCACTCCCATATCACTTTGTTTCACTCCTTGGAGACAGCTATCCAAATACAAATTGAACAACCAAGCTGACATGGCGCAACCTTGTTTAACACCCGATCGGATGTCAAACCAGGGCGACATGCCAGCTCCTACTCGCACGCAGCTGAGTGATCTCTGTACAGAGACTTTACAGCCTGCAGCAAGAGTCCGCTCACATTGTACCGGGGTAGTATCTCCCATAATTTCGCTCTAACAACTCTGTCAAACGCCTTTTCCAAGTCCACAAAAGCACAGAAAACTTTTTGGTTAACGGCCAAAAATTTTTCCGTGATCATGCGGAGGGAAAAGATCTGATCCATACACCCTCTTCCAGGTCTAAAGCCCCCTTGGGCCTCCCACAACAACCTTTCAGATCTCTCCTGCATTCTTCTCGCTAAAACTTTAGCATAAACTTTACTACCTAAGCTAATCAAACTGATAGCCCTATGGCTTGCGCAGTCTATCTGTGAACCTTTGCCTTTATACAAAGGCACGATGACCGCACCTCGCCAATCGTCTGGGACCTCCCCTGATTTCCAGCACAAATTGCACAGAAACCAGAACAAGTCCAAGACGCGTGGCCCACCATATTTGATCATCTCGGCAGTAACTCCATCTGCTCCCGCTGACTTACCACATTTCAGACTTCGTATTGCACTCTCAACTTCTTTTATACTGATTTCGCCATCAGCTACATCAAGACTCAGCGTTTCGCTGCTACTTGAGACTGAGGCGTCATCACATTCATACATCTCCTTGTAAAATTCCGCCCATCCCTGCAAAACGTGTGGTTGTTCTGTTAGAATTTCACCGTCCTTCGAAAGCACCCCTTTCATTCTACAGGCTAACGAGCAACCTCGAGAAACACTAACTTCTCTCCAGAAAAGCTTCGTATTTTCCTTGAAGTTGTTCGTTAACCTTTCATCTCTTTCATTCTCTGCCTTTTCACGCTTCATCTTGATCAGTACTTTCGTCTGGCTTTTGCAGCTTATACTCTTTCTTTTTTATCTCTCTCATACTTTTATCTTTACCAGAGGCTTTATAGTCCTGCCATGCCTTCTTCTTTCTTTCTACTGCATCTTGCACTTCATCATCCCACCATTCATCACGCTTTTTGCTAAAGCCCCTTTTACCTTTACCACATACCTCTGTCGCTGCTTCCTTCATACAATCCCTAAGGTTCTGCCAGCATACTTCAATATTTCCATTTCCAGATTCACTGCTGTCTAGCTTTTTGGAAACTTTTTCTTGATATTCCTTTCTAGTCGGTGGATCTTGAAGCTTCCAGCTTCTTATGCGGTAGTTCGACTCCAAGTCTGGACACCTCGTGTAGCTGCGCCAACCCGCGAACAGACCCCTTATTCTAGCAACGACTAGATAGTGGTCTGTTCCCAGATCAGAACCCCTAAACACTCGTGTGTCCATGACTTGGCTTCGAATACGCTGATCCACTAGGAATAAATCAATCATACTTTTCCCTTCCGTTCGCTCCCATGTATACATGTGAATTTGTTTGTGGTCAAACATAGTGTTTGCCACAAACAAATTCCTTTCCTTGCAAATTTCCAATATAAGCTTTCCAGCCTCATTTATTCTCTTGTCACCATACTGACCTAACACTCCCTCGTAACCGCTTCGCGCAGTTCCGACACATCCGTTCAAATCGCCACATATTATTAAATTTTCATTCCCTCTAACGCTACCTAGAACATCCCTGACACTCTCCCAAAACTCCTCGAGTTCGCTTAATAGAGCTGAGGATACTGGCGCATACGCCACTAACAAGAATACTCTTGTTAACCCCAGCTTGAAGCGAATCCAAAGCAGTCTCGGGTTGATCGCCTTGTATTCAACCGCTGCACTAACCAATCGAGAGGACAATAACACACCTACACCTTGACAGTCCCGCTCGCTCTTTGGTACGCGGGCCCAGAAAGCGACCCGACTGCCCGGCAATCGGTCATTGCCCTTTCGCTTGGTCTCTGTCACACAAACAACATCCAAATCTCTATCATCCATCACATCTAATAATTCATTCATCTTTTCTTCCATCCCTCCTCTTACATTCCACGTAGCTATTTGTAGCTCCGTCCTCCACCTCCCGCCGTTCCGGACATGGCGTGTGTTGGGTGGCGGTCCCCAACGCCGCATTGCAGCCCTCGTAAGGGCTGGCAGGGGTCGCTGCGAGCAAGCCTTCCATCTTGGACCCCCAAATAAACATAATATATTAGTAGTAAAATGAAATTGCCTTATCTATACAAATAACCTAAAGGCACACTTATCTAATGTTCGCATACGTGTAAGGCCTTGCTGTCGCAAATCTTCAAACGGTTTAATCACTCAGTAATACGCATTCCGGTCGTCTCTCTAATCGCTACCAATCAGTAATCAGATACGAGGACGTCTACAGACATCGGTTGGATAGAGATTACATTATAATGATAGCTAAGGAGGGTTTTTTCTATTTTAATGGTTATTTTAATGTAAATGGAATTACATATCATGCTTTTGTGGCGACTCTTTTGTCTTGAAAAAAATCTTCAATATATTATATATGTATAATAAAAGATAAGTTGTGAAAGGAACATATGTAGCTACAGTTAATTACGATAATAAATATATTGGTAAAATTCTCATTATAGATTTCTGTGACTTAGTAATGCTATACGATTAAATTTATTTCAGTATACTTTGTATACACATATGAAATAAAAACCCCGTAAATTTATACATACATATATCCATGTTACGGTGATCGCGTTGACTGTAATGACTATAATTACAAGGTAGGATTTAACACGTTTTATTTCACAAATTAATTTATTTTACTTTATAAACATTATCACGTATATTTAATACTTTATGAAAACGAAAAATAAGCGGAAATTTGTAAAAATCTTCTTACATAGATGCTAACAAGATAAATAAAGTACTATGTTGTGTACGGGATATATCATGAAGCTGATTGATTGATATTTTATATCCACCGACCAGGTCAGGTTAGTAGTCAGACCGCCTGGTTGATTTCCAGGAGGCGCGGGTTCGAGTTCCGCTACGTTCAAATTTTTATACGTTTTCTAAATAAGTACCACCTTGTAATTTTCAAATATAGAATATTTCCCCCATACAATGTACTGGCGTATATATTATTTTTTAACTAAAACTTACTCCGTAAGCTTATAAAGTCGTGAGGAATGTAGCTTTCATACAAAACTTTGTTATATTAGTATAAAATAATTAAATTAAAATAATATGATGAAAATGACCACGTGTAGGAATGCGACGTTTGTTCTGTTTTGTAACTATTGACTCAATGTCTCGAATTCAGGTGGAAAATGTTATTAGTGTTTTGACACTAAATTACCCGGTAGAGCGTACTGCCAAAAAAAATGTTATATAGTTTTTTTTAATTTTATATACTTTTATAATTTTACACTCCTACTAAATACAAATACAAAATATTTTCTCAATCATCCAGAAAAAAAAATATAGAACTATAATACAACTAACATCAACTAAAAAAAAAATTCCACTTAACACGTCAAGATGAAGAGTTCAAATGTAAACATTGCATTGTAAACTTATGAATGGTGTTACATTTGTCAAGGGCTTGCGTCGGGATACCATATACAATCTATGTACATGACATTTCGACGTTTTATATTAAAAATTTACCTTATATTTAAATACTTTCGTTTACTTAATAAAACAGTTTCATGCTGTATGTATCCCGCATACAGCAGAGTAGGCAGAGGGAACCTAGTGTTAAGATTTTTCCACTTTCCGTTGAATTTTTCAAGGCAGTGTGTGTTAAGTGACGGAACTTAACGCCGGGCTTTTCCTTGGTGCTAGAGCGAATCAATGAATTTCATTCACTTAGTACTTATTAAATATATATATCAGCTTTGCCTTAAATAAAATAAATATATGTATATTATTGATAATAGTAAATATTTTCTTTACCTGAAGCTGCCAGTAAATATATGATTCAGCACAACTGTGCCGTGCAAGCTGTATCCGTTAGCAAATATAAATTAGCAAAATGTTGGTAGAACTAAACAGAATTAGTTAGGGCCCGTCGAGCGTGTTTGAACGTACCACGTCACTATTCATTACTTAAAAGCACATTTAAGAACATATATTCTAAGTTTAGAAAATGTATTTTAATAAATTAATTTAAATATTTAAACAAACTTTATATAAAAAAAGTTTTACCTTAAATTTAAAGCTATCACTTGTAATATCAGCTTTACTCTGTATCCCGCATATAACCGAGTAGGCAGACTGAAAGTAGTAGACACTCCGTTTCCCACTCTCCGCTGAATTATTCGAGGCATTGCGGTTTAAATTGCGGGACCCAACACTAAATTTTTGCCTTGGTGCCAGAGCGAATAAATGATAATAATAATAAAAAATAACCCCTTCCCCACGAGTGAGGATCAAACTCACAACTGTATTATTACAGTCACACCTTTCTGCCCCTGCGTCACGAAGGTCTCCATTTAAAATTTTGGTACAATAAATATGTTTCCATATTATATTATAAATGTTTTTGAATTTATATCAACTACTGTATAAACTGTAACACGCATGGATACAAATTGAACTATCATATTTATACCGTCGACCTGAGCATAGCACTGGCAAGTTAAATGTTATGTAAAATATTTTTTACACGCAGCGTTTATATTTTTATTTAATAACTAGCGATCATTTATGTCTGTAATATTCTAATAATGTGTGCCATAAAAATTTACCCATATTTGATAGCCATGTCCATATAAATAATAGAAACATTGAAAGGAAAAAGAGAAACGCAATTATATTGCATGTTTTTCTTTTTTTCGTACTTGAAACGTATTAATAACTTTACATATAATTTATTTGTTTTGAGTATAATATTAAGTTCAACTCATAAAATATATTTGATACTTCCTTAATATCATTATTTCATATATTTTTTGATACACACTCTTGAGAAAGTTCCCTTAAGAAATATATCTACTATAAATTAATGTGACATACATACCAATGATTAAAATGTATTCACATCTAACTAAATTTTTAATCGACTTATGTAAGAAAAGAAGATTATCGGTATACGACTGTATTTTGATTTTATTTAGTTACTGAATATACTTTCCAAATACATTTGCCTTTTATTGTAGACGCTATTTGCGCTATTCCCGACAAATATACCCATAAAGCGGGTATATTTAATTTTTTTTAATGGTACCTATGTTGACGTTTAAAATAAGATAAGGTAGATTGAAAAATTATTATTTTTACTTTCTTCTTTTAAATTGTTGGTTAATAAAATAGGAAGATAAACTAATATTTTTCAATAAAATTTTGTAATTTAGCTTTACCTGAGAGTATTCAAGGTAATTTGATTGTGTTAGATTTTTATTAACCGACTTCTGTAAAAGGAGGAGGTTATCAATTTGACTCAATTTTTTTAATGTTTGTTACCTTAGATATACCATAGTATAGCATCTATGAGAATATTATATGTCTTAAATTTGCGTTAAATGTATGCGTGAAAAATGAACGAATAATTAATATCAACCCACCCGATTACGATTTTTTTTATTGGATTTCTTTTGGATGATTTTTTTTACCTTCTACTACACATCAATGATATTTTGATGAAAATTGGATAAGTTCTGATCATTAGATCATAAAAGTGTCGAATTTGTTTTGTTTTTTGTTAAAAAATGTAATATATTATTTTTCCTACTAAAATTACTTTATACTCTATGACGAAAACTATTCTATAAGTTGCATTAGGCTCTGAACTATTAACATGCTAAAACTCATTCACTACCACCTCTAGAGCCTAGGCTCATACAAAAAAAAACATTATTTTTTGTCTGGTAGTTTTTGCGTGATTGGCGAATAAATCAACAGACAGACAGATATACAAGAATTCTGCCGAGTGGTGCCGAGCTTTGATAATCGTCATAATTTTTATTTTTTTTATATCTTTCATGTACAGAATTTACTTTTCTATTCTTTTATACTTTCAATAATATTATTATAGAGATTAAAATAATAAAAATATTATTGAGCTCAGACGTGGCGCAGGAGCACAAGCGTGTGACTCTAAACGCGACAGGTTGTGGGTGGATCCCCACTCGAGGAAATGAAATATTTAATATTTTTATTTCTTCGTTCTGGTGTCGAGGCAAACCGCGGCGTTGAGTTCTGCGGCTCAACATACAAAGCAAAGAATTTGGTGGAAACTGGGGAGCGGAGTATTTTAATATTAGGGTCCCTATGCTTACCCTGGAACATGCGGGATACTGAAAATCTGAGTGTTGCTGAAAATAAATATTAATAAAATATAAAAATTTATAATTATAAAACGAGTGTCGATGCAATGATAACATGAGCTAACGATATATCCAACCCTTCGACGGTAAATGAATCAGCCCTCCGCTTCGATGTCAGGAACTGGAGTGTCAGATATTCAGAATATGTGCTAATGCCACACAAAAGCAGGAACAGAGTTAATGATGCGAACATAATTCCCATTCATCTGGTATTCGATGGAAAATTCCTAACAATACTTCACAAAATCTACCGCTTTATATAGAATTTATTTCAGCTACGTTTAAAAATGATTTTAACATTTATGAAAAGTTTAGTTAAATAACCTTTAGAATAGAATAGAATAGAAATAGCATTTATTAACAAACTTAAATGTTTTACAATATATAATAAGATACTTATATCTAGACATCGGTAAATAGTTTGTTTTGCTTCTCAGCATAGGCCTCCCCCAGATCCTTCCACACTTGACGATCGCGTGCTTTCCTCGTCCATGTTGCTCCCACTGCTGCCTTTATGTCGTCTTCCCATCTCTGTAGTGGACGTCCTCTTTTCCGTTTTCCTTCCCTTGGATACCACTCTGTGACATCTTTAGCCCATTTGTCTAACCTACTACGAATAATATGCCCTGCCCACTTCCATTTTAATTTTTTTACTGTGTATGTTACGTCTATTATGTTAGTCTTATTCCTTATGGATTTTAAACTTATTTTATCTTTTCTCTTTATAGACAGTATACTTCTTTCCATGTTATGTTGACATATTTTTAATTTTTGGATATTTTTATTAGTAAGAGCCCATGTTTGGCACCCATACGTCATGATAGGAAGTATACAAGAATTATATGTTTGTCTTTTTACTTCTAATGGTATATATGCATTTTTAAAAATTTCTTTTAAAGACCAGTACCTTTTCCAAGACGAGTGTATTCGGTTTGTAATTTCCTTGTCGATCATTGCTATTGGTGAAATAATTTGGCCGAGATACGTGTATTCCTCGACGTACGCTATGGTGTAATTGTTTACAACAATGGATATTTTTCTACTGTTAGTCATTAATTTAGTTTTTGTCGTGTTCATTTGAAGCCCTACTGCATTACTTTCTTTGACTAGTTGATTCAGCATTACTTGTAGCTGGTAAATAACCTTTAAATAAATTAAAAATTAAATTAGCTTCACGCTGTATCCCGCACACAGCAGGGTAGGCAGAGGGAACCTAGTGTTAAGACACTCCGTTCCCCACTTTCTGCCGAATTCTGGAGGCATTGCGTGTTGAGTGGCAGAACTCAACGCCGCGCTTAACCTCGACACCAGAGCGAAGAAATGGAAATATAAATTTAAGTAAATATTTCATCTCCTCGAGTGGGAATCGAACCCAGAACCAGTCGGTTTTGCAGTCACACCTCGTGCCGCTGCGCCACGACCGGCCTCAAAGCCAAACCTTTACTTACTTATAAATATATATTTTTTCCTTTTCAGGGTTCCATAGGGGTTTAAACGGAACTCTTACAGGACTTTGTTGTTCGTCTGTCGAGAGCATTTATCTCGAGATCGCATAGATTTATCAATTTGAAATTAATAAGCAAAAGAAAAAAATATTCTAATTCAAAGCAATCAAAATATATGAATATTCATATATCGTTTTTGCTGCATTTTATATGATAATTCACCGTGTAATCAAAATCTATAGAGTACCTCCCGTGAACCTATAGTTATGAAATTTGGCAAGAAGTGAGAACTTGCAGTATAAATGAAGTAAAAACTTATAGATATTTCACACAAGAAAAAACACTATAAACTTATAATTATAGTTCATTTCATACAAAATGAGATGAAACAAAGAGTGCATGCGTCTGCAAACTTAAGTTTGTCATACATTACCTGTTGACATATAATTCTGGAATTGATACGAAACCCTCGGTATGCAAATTTGACTCGCATTTGACCATTTTTTACACAGATCCGAAATCAGGCTGGGTAGACAGAATGAAATTTTATTACTAATTTCCTTATCAATTGCCTATTTCAAAAACATTGCGTCTCGATCACATAACACTATGCACCCCAAACATATACTTAAACAAAAATAATCATAATATTTGATGTCCTATTTCGAATGAAGGCGTTAATAGTATAATTTAGGCTGAATCTTTACTGTTCATCATAAATTTATTTATATTGAGTTATAAAACACGCAGTGAAAAATGTGAAAAAATATTACATGACCTCTTTATTGCCGGCTATGATCGTTTTATGATTATTTGAACGTAAAGGTGGAATCAAATTTAAAAAGCTAATTTGTAGGCGAGTAATATTGTATATTTTCCCATGCTTATATAAGAGAAGGTAACCCTTATAAAAACGTTAGGGAATTTATAAAATTTATAATATTTTTGGAATACGTTGTTATAATATCATGAAAAATATAATGACAAGGACGATGGGAAAAACTTTTTTAGAATTTTGTTGTTTAATTTGTATTTTCTTTTTGGATTTTACTACAGATAAAATAATCTTTTGCATAATGAATTCAAATATGGCAATTTTTGTGTTACTTTATGTAGACTTACAACGAATACTATACTTTTTTTGACATGATAACGTTTTATTAACCGTAAAAAAGTATGTCACTTTCTCATTGTCACGTTCTGCCGAGAGCCGAGAGTGAAAGCTCGAGCGCGGTATCAGTGATAGAGAGGCAAGATCGGCCTAAGCGTTCGGCTTGTGACGTATCTATCTATTCGGTGTTATTGGTAAATAAATAGCACCATGTTATATAGTTAAAGTTTAAAAAATATATGATTTAACAACTGTAAGTAAATGTAAATTTATCAAAGAAAAATATGTAAATATGTAAGTTATTTCATGAAATTATAGTTCGTAATCCATTTTTTTAGTTTAGTTAGGAAAGAACCTGCAAACCTACTGTTAAGATACTCCGTTCCCATTAAGATATTGCCTTTCCTCACTTTCCGCCGAATTCTGTAGGCAGTGTGGCTTCATACTAAACTCATTTTATATATACTGCATCAGAAGCCAAGCATGTATCTAAATAGGGTAGAGTAAAGAGAAGATAATATCTTCAGCACTGCGTTTTAATGGTAGCTTTACTATACAAGTAAGTTTAATAATGTTTACGATAGTAATTATATCTTTTGAAAAAAAAAATTAAAACATTAACTGAGTGAGGTGTGCTGAGGAAACGTACTGAAACGTACTGAAACGTACTACTTATGATATATTTTCAGGTCATTGTGGCGCAATGGCACAGTATCTAATAGTAAATGCGACAGTAGTGTCTTCAATCTCCACTTAGAAGAATTAATTATGTTGATTTTGTTGCTATGGTAAACGAAGTCTAGTGAAAAGAGGAGAACGTAGTACATGACACTCCATATCATTCTTAATGTCTCTGCTATTTGGGTGGAACTGAAAAAAAAAAGATTTCTGTTATACAAATTTTCACGACATAATTATAATATAATACAATTAAACGCTACGGACAACATCAAAGCTCTTTGAAGAATATCAACGTAAATTTTTGTATATTTATTCAATAAGGCTTTCAAAACATTCGCTCATAATACTTACCTGAGAAAAAAATAAACAATATTTTTACTTTATTTTGTATGTCACATAAGCGTTTTTAACCATAATTTTTTTCATTTCAATTTGTGTATATTTTTGTGCTTAGAAAATCAAACGAAAATTATATATTAAAATATCTTTAATCAAAAATGAGAAATAACATATATGCAATAAAATATACTTTATATTTTAGAACAGAAAAAAGCAATTGATTCGTCAAAGATCAAATATTTTTAATAATAATACTTTTGATGTTTGTTTAGTGAAACTGATAGCTAATCTGTAACTAGATAGGATATTTACATTTGGATTATTAGTTTTATAACTACCATATTTGCTTACAAAGCCTATTGAATCAGTATAAAATGGATTTTAAGCCTCACCTAGTTGATTAAAATGATAAATTCAAATTCAAATAATTTTATTCAAAATAAGAAGTTACATGCTTCATTTTTTGAACGTCAAATAATTTACCACCAGTTCACGAAAATTAATGCCTCAGACCTGAGAAGAACCGGCGCAAGAAACTCAGCGTGACTTATTTTTTTAAAATCAATTTTAAACAAATACATATTTAATGTGATAAGTCGCTCCAGTCTGTTTCAAAGGTGTCGATGATACCTTTGAAACTGACTGGAGCGAGATTTCATTCCCAAGGCGTATTATCATTTAAAAAACAATAATTTGGTAATAATCTTTAACACACAAACGTCTTTTCACATCATGATATAGAAAATTCTCTGACGTTTTCTGGGATCCTATTGTAAAAGCGTACACATTGTCCCATAAAAGAATTACGGATTCGGTGTAACCGAGTTACAGGTGCGCTATTTTAAGCCTATTCTTTATTGTTAATATTATGAACATCACCAATTTTGGTGAAATTTTTAATGTTTTTCTTAACATACATAGCATTTTTAAAAATATATTGAGATGCAACTGTCAATATATTAATTTCTTTAAACGTTTTGCCTTAAGATAATTGATTTATCTAACTGAAGCACTAAACCACGAAGTAAAATGTACTCAAAAAAATTAAAGACCCTAAAAACATAGCAGTTATTAGTACATATTTTGTAATGGACAACAACTCAGCAGAATTTCATATGTGAAAAGATTATTTAATGAAATTATAATGATCAAAGCGATTAAATTGATATAAGACCGCAATCGTGTTCAGTCGGATGCAATTGTTTGATTTTGTTCAATTATATTTGTGGCGTTGTATTATATATTGGAACTTTAAAATTGTTAGTTGAATTTCACATACTTAAACCAAATATGAATATAATATTTTTTATTAGCTTCCGGAGTATCCTGTATATAGCAGAGTAGGCAGAGGGAACCTATTGCTAAGACACTCCGTTTCTCATTTTCCCCCAAGTTCTAGGCATTGTGTGTTGAGTGACGGAACTCAACGCCGCGTTTTGTAGAGTATAGTATGTAGTTAGATATCTATATAATTCTTAAAATCTAGTCTTATTATAAGACTAGCGGCCCGCCCACGGCTTCGCCCGCGTAAAATACATGATTATTGATTTAAGCAGAATTGATTGACAACTATAATAAAATAAAATAAACAAATAAATCAGCTTCACGCTGTATCCCGCACACAGCAGGGTAGGCAGAGGGAACCTAGTGTTAAGACACTCCGTTCCCCACTTTCTGCCGAATTCTGGAGGCATTGCGTCATCGCCACCAGAACGAAGAAATGGAAATATAAATTTAAGTTAATATTTCATCTCCTCGAGTGGGGATCGAACCCACAACCAGCTGGTTTTACAGTCACACTTCTTGCCGCTGCGCCACGACTGGCCTTGTTTACTTTATTGTATAAAATATATATTTTTATCAACAGTCATATAATCAAGACGTTTCGAATGTCATTCTTTAGCCAGGGTCATACCAGCGCGATTTCTATATAACATTCGCTGGCAAGCTAATGCCTTGAGTTCATTCAAATGACGATAACTTTTTTTGTAATGAACCGATTTTGATGAACCAAACTTTAGAACCTAAATTGAGTTAAAACAAAGCAATTGGTGAAATTTTCAAGTAAATCGGTTCAGTAGTTTCAGAGAAAAATGCGGACAACAATATGTCGACAGACAGACAGACAGACAGACAGACAGACAGACAGACAGACAGACAGACAAGAAATTCAAAAAAAATCTTTTTGCTTTCTATTAGTCTTTTTAAGTATCCCTCTATCCATTTCAGTCAAAATTACTAAATGTACAGACAAAATATTTTTACTGTCTTATTATATATAGAGATAGAGATAAAGATTAGTCCCATCTATTTTAAAATTATTATTTCTAAAATTAGTTTCACTCTGTATCCCGCAAACAGCAGAGTAGGCAGGAAACCTAGTGTTAAGACACTCCGTTTCTCACTTTCCGCCAAATTCTGTGGTTTGTCGGTTGTGGAACTCGACGCCACACTTTGCCTCGACACTAAACCATATTTTTTTTTTTATAATATTTAGTGTGAGTGCGGTTTAAAGGCATGTTGGAATGAGCATCGCACCTAAGGACGGGGCGACCCTTATCAAACGCCAACCGATTACAACCGGATTAACCGGACAAATGGAATGTGTAATTATCTGCATGTAACTAATCGCGCGCGAATATGTGCTACGTATGATATTCATATAAAGATTTATTACTATTGGAAAATGGCGGAATAGTGGATTAGTTTGTGAACTGCGTTTTAATTCAAAACATGTTAACCATATTATTTTAGGATGCTAAATATCTTCTTTTGTTGAACGCCGTAGTAGCGCAGTGGTCGTGTGTGATTGTAAACGCGACGGTTACAGGTTATATGCCTACTCGGAGAAGTGAAATATTTAGTATTTTCTATTCCTCGCTCTGGTA
The DNA here is from genome assembly GCA_021202915.1 of Heliconius himera. Lineage (NCBI taxonomy): Eukaryota > Metazoa > Arthropoda > Insecta > Lepidoptera > Nymphalidae > Heliconius > Heliconius himera. The sequence continues at coordinate 93,116 of JAJHJA010000821.1, forward strand.
ACGAGGTAAAATACGAAGTTGAGTTGCGCCACTCTACGAGCCATGGTTGGAGAATTCGGCGGAAAGTGGATTACGGAAATGTCTATTTTATAGAAAAAAGACAAGGCAAACCAACTTGAGGTTAAGTGATCACCGTCGCCCACTAACCCGTGTAGCTCCAGAGGAGCTACAAATCGATTCCGGCCTTTCAGGTAGAGACGCGTTCTGTAGGGATCCAAGTCGTATTGACCTGGAAACACTGCCACAGGTTGCATGTGATGAATTGGTTCAAGCTGACACTGTCAGTCAAATATCCATACCAGTGTTAGTTGTTTTGTAAATTGAAATTAAACTAATAACTTACACAACTCATTTTTATATCTCTGATATTATGCTTATGTTCTGATAAAACGGAAACTTGATGTTATTGAACATGTAATATTGAAAACAAAATATTTGCGAGATCTTTTTATGAAAACCCAAGGTAAACAAGGTAGGGTCCCCGCTGTATACATTAGCCCCTGTGGAGTATTCGTGAGAATGAACAAAAACAAGTAAAACAAAGTGAAAACATCGCTGTACTCGCGTGTATTACCTTATTTGAAGTTATTCCAGTACACACCAATGTTTCGTTAGATAACGAACTATGGACTTTTGCAGTTTTATGCTTCCAAATTTTGAAATAAATTTGCCACTTGCAGAATGTGGAGCGAGTTCTAATTGAATCCATTAAGCTTTTACGACTTTACTACGTGTGAAATATATTTGGGTCATCCCACTCTTCATATACGAATATGAGCTGTTGCAAATGTTGTCGTGCAACGTATGAATTTATAGAAAAATGTACTAAATTTAAATTTTATGTGTCTACCTTAATTTGTCTACTCCAATCTGGGGGCACGGCAGTGCCCCCGCCAAGTCGAGCAAAAAACAGCGGCACGGCCGTACCATCCTTTTCTCGAAGCAATTCAGGCCATTTTCAACCCCCTATAACTTCGTTGTGGATAAAACAAGAAACCTGAATTTTCAGTAACTAATTAGGCATTATATAAACACGGTATATTTAAAATTTCAGTCAATTTGAACCAGTAATTTAAGAATGACAACTTGTTAAAGTTTCTAAAGTTTGTCACTCACTGACTGGCTCACCGATCATCAAAAGTTCAAGGCACTTCTAGCAGACATAGAAGCTTCAAAGGAGAATGAAACTTTTGGGCCTACACGTAAAGAATTGAGATGTGATCTAAAAAAATACATTTTTTTTTTATTTTTAGAATAGCAAATAAAAAATTTATTGACACTCTGGAAGTGGAGAAAAATGAAAAAAATAAGATTTAGATCCTTAATCGATTAAAATCAATCATATTTTAAATCAGAGATGTGACAGCTGATTGACAATCACACCTTGTCTAATGATTTTTTTGCTTCTGTTTGTCATCGCAAAATCAGGCCATTAAATAAAAAACATAAAAAAAAACATTCGCTTCTGTCATTACGTTCGTGTCATAACGCATCGACGTTTTGAATGTTTTCCCGTTTGTTTGATATTTTCAACGATTACTGTTTTGTTTTTCTCGGATTTTGACTCTGCCTACTTTGTACGACCCTCGCTTCCCCACTGGACTGTGAAATCTTTTGGATCTTACGACCGCTACGCTATGGATATGAATCGCTGTGTGAATTGTGGGATAGCCAATGGACACTGCAATACCCTAGTTAGACGATGAAAACCACCACAACCTGGTTACTTAGAGGTGTGATATAATTCCGACATATAAGCAGAAAAATATATTTCTGTTACATTTTAGTTGACAGCTTTCGTAGACGAAGGGAAGCTATTGCTATGAAATACTGCAATTGTATTGTAGGAAGACGAATGGTAGGCTGCTGTGCTTATGTTATGAGTATTATATATCTAAGGTACCATACCTTAGTTGGGCTACATACCAAAATAATTTAGTTCCACCTGCACACTTCTTAGATGACATTTTAATAATAGATAATAGAAGAAGAATAAAATATTCATTAAAATGTGTTTTATTTATAAATAATAAACATTAATGCTTAAACAACTCAGTAATCACATATTTTATAGAAGTTGATATTCAAGAAATTGTGCTGCCAACTTAACCTCACTTTTATCAAATCTCTAATAACTCAGCTATCAGATTGCCAAAATTTATATAGATTTCAGGGAGGGAATGATGTACCTAAATCTATTAAATCATACCATTTTCATATCTTTACATTCTGGGCCCAAAAATGTATGGAATAGTTTCAGTCTCCTTTGGAATACAAATAGAGTTTAGTGTCTTAATCATGGGAAAACTTAAATATTTTGTAATTTCGGTCCAGTTTTTCAAATACACCAACTTAATGAATAACTTTGTAATCCCATATAAATGTATAGGATTACAAGGTTACATTTGTAGTTAATGAATCATTATTACTGTATAATAGAAAATAATAAGTGTAGATAGGTACCAAAAAGTAGAACTCTACAAAAAGAAGTGAGATGCCATCAAAAACATCCTGTAAAAAAACCCAAGTCTCGCAGCTCAATCTTTCTACCGTAAAAAGTTGTGAGATCCATGTAATACCAAGTCGGTTAATCTATTTAGTCTCTACTTAAAGGACCTTCTCTCTTAAGTAATTACATTAGTTATTATCATGCCAATATTAAAAATATTTTACGTTTTAAACAAATAGATCGACTTGGACATCGCATGATTTGATTATTAGTATGTATCACACTACACAGCACGACGGGCCAGCAACCGAATTCCTTACCAGAGTCCTTCCGAATATGAAGTCTATTATGTCTTTCGATAGGTTGTGTTTTCATGCGATGTCCAAGTCGATCTATTTGTTTAAAACGTAAATTATTTTTAATATTGGCATGATAATATCTACTGTAATTACTTAAGACAGAAGGTCCTTTAAGTAGAGACTAAATAGATTAACCGACTTGGTATTACATGGATCTCACAACTTATTACGGTAGAAAGATTGAGCTGCGAGACTTGGGTTTTTTTACAGGATGTTTTTGATGGCATAAAATATATATAAAAGCAAATAAACAAAAACAATATAATAGGAAACATAATAGTGTTACAATTTTTCCATACGTATTATAAATCCCGGCTTTAGGGTAGGCTGTGAATAAAAGTAAGATTTAAAAAGAATAAACTAGAAAAATCCAGGCTGTTATCTCATGAAACACTGCCACCAACTGAGCCCGACACAACTTAATCTACGCAACAATAACAATGTGTTTTACTTCTTTTGCACTTATTTTTACTCGGAACATTTACACGAATACTCCACAGAAATAAAACACGGCTTACGGCTTTCGTATTTGTTTAGTTTCATATAAAATGTCAAAATGCTTATTTTTTAATATGCATACATTAATATGAAGATTATAAACGTTGTCTTTAAAAGGATTAAAAGAAAAAACATCTTTTTTTAACGTCACGCACATGTCAGAGTATGCAGAGGAAACCTAGTGTTAAGATCCCAATTTCCAATGAATTCTGGAGGCATTGTGTGTTGAGTGGCAGAACTCAACGCCGCGCTTTGTCTCGACACCAGAGCGCAGAAAATTGAAATATAAAATATATCATTTCCTCGAGTGGAAATCCACAACCACACTCTGTCCCCACATAACTTGTCGCGTTCACAGTCGCACATTCTGCCCCTGCGCTACGATTGGCCTTTAACATATATCTAAAATATACAATAAAATAATATTGAAACATGCGTTTATTTGAATTCTTAGATTGGTATTGACTTTGTCTCGTGTTTTAGATGCACCTGCGTTGCATATCAGTTGCACATATATAGAATATCTTTCTTTCTATCATAATATCCGATGGGTGAGCTATTATATTTCCTATTTCGAGTTTCATTTAAATTTGAGATTTGATTTAACTTTAGTTTGTTAATAATAAATTGAATATATTGTTAGCAAACTCATGTAAAAGAGGGTAGATATCTCTTTCCCAATAATTTAAACGATAAGTTTTTTTTATTCTTTTTTTTAAAAAACGTTAGCCTAGTCTAGTTAATATAAATAATTTTGTTATAAGCTGAAAGTTTGAAAGTTAGATGTTTCACCGATCTGGCTAAACAACTCGCGACGTTTATTTCAGTATTCCACACAACATTTCTAAATATATGGAAACCAGTCGGGAGGAACTTGTAGTATTTGTATATTTAGTCAATTACTAAGCGAATAAACAATTGTATGCTATCTGTTTTCATTTATTTTTATTTCACGTTGTAAAAAATCATCAAATGTTTTAATTGAATGTTTTTCGTTCGATTCAATTGTAACGATGTCATAAGCTTTGTAAAACTATGGAAAGAGTTATCATGTTAAAATGACTCATTGACATTTCAATATTATTCTTTCAGATATACTGTATACTACATTTTACCAAAACATTATTTTTTAAAGTTGTGTCACATATGTGTGTAACTAAGTTTTTTTTTCATATATTTCATATGTTCCATATAAAGCGTGTAAAAATATATGTGCCGCAAAATAAAAATCATTATATATAAAGAATATACAGGATGGAAGTGTCATCACCACTTTAAATGAACCAAAGTTTTAACTACTCTATAAACACCTAATATAATTAAAAAAAAGTTTTTCTCAAAAATGAAAAAGTTTATTTTTTAAGCAAAATAAATATTAAAATTATTATTGCAATATAAAACACCATTTGTCAAAAAGGACGCACGCACACATAAACCTATCAAAGGGAAACCGCCGCATACGCCTCATTCCGAAATCCTACGTCTAAACTGTTGAGGTATCTTGATTAATTTATTTAAATATGGGCTTAAAATATTTTATCCTATATGCTGTTCCCGTAAAAGGAGCGCTGACACTTCCACCCTGTAGAAACAATGCAATCATGATTTTATAACAAAGATCTCATTTTTGGCGTCAAATTCTCACTTTCACTATCTAGTATAATAAATAATTATTAATAAACAACATAATCATCACATCACAATACAATAAACACAGTCTAATTATTAATTATTAATATTATCAATCCATTACTTCCCTGCTAAAGTAGGACAACAAGCAAGAAGTGCACAAGCTCTTAACTGCCCATTCGGAAATAAAGCTAGAAAAATAAAACAATAAGCACGAATGTAGTCCGCGCTATTTTTCTCAATTAAACATGAATCGCGATAGAATTTGCAGTCGCGCTTTACTCTTTCTATTCTCTGTAGCGCAGTTGTTTTTATGAACATGAATTGTTTCATTATTCGAAAATGGTTTCTATTTTAAATTTCGACGCAAACAACAATTTTAAAGATTCATACTTGTTACGTATATATCTGTGGGCGTGCAAGTACTTTGTGGCGCACAATATGTCTTTTGTGTTATGTTTTTTTTTTATGGTACTTTTAGTTCTTTTGATAGCTTTTAGTTGTGGCTGATGAACTTTTCTGTTCAAGTTTTTGGTGTTTGGAAAATAATATTATATTTCTTTTATACGCCTTATTTCATAAGTTTTTTTTTGTTTTTTTTTTAAATTTTATTTTTGTGTTGTATCCTGCGCATAGTAGAGTAGACAGAGGAAATCTGGGAAACTAATCATTCTGGTGTTATTAAGACATTTCCGTTAACCATTTTTTGCCGAATTCTGAAGATTCAAATTAGTACCAAATCATAAATTTAGACCAACAAATTTACGATTCTGTACAGAATAAAGAAATTGGCAGTTAAAGTGTGATTTCCTTCACAACAATTAAGCACAGAAGATAAAAGTACTTTTAATGAATTCAACTGATATTTAATGCAAAAGTTTAATGATGCTGTATAATTAATAGCATATGCATGCATTCAGCCACACACACACACGCACACTTGATAGTCGATTAACCAATATTTAAATTTATTAATATAGTTTAAAAAAAGAGGCAGTCGTGGCGCAGTGGTACAAGCGTGTGACTGTAAACTCGGCGGTTCGATTCACACTCGGAGAAATAAAACATTATATATTTTGAAAAAACTCAACATTTCGAACACTTTACAGTAGTCCGTGATCGCACGTGATGGTAGACAGAGGTGGCATCCGTCTGTCGGTTGACATAATTATTATATGTATACATTATATGAATATCCTGCCTCGCGCACTGCCCTAGATTCTATATTCATATCACTCCAAAACACAAATATTATTTTTGTATTGTACGCTATAAATAACTATATTATACATTATTGTACGACTAAAATACTTTCTACAAGTATATTTATACAAACAACCCTCTCATATCTTTATCTGATTAACTTAAACAAAACATATCAATATTAATAGAAATAGATAATATAAATGGCTAAAATAGAACAAAATTATCTTTAACTATTGTGGGCTTGTAGCTGATTTTGTAGCTGATTTAGAACTATTCAATTTTCGTTATTCCAAATGAATACTAAATCGGACGTCACGGTTACTACAGACCTATTCGGAATTGAGCTCACAATTAACAGATGTCATATTCAATTTAGAACTATTAATATTCTACAACAGGTCTTAACTAATGCTTATTATTATATTCTTGTTATAGAATCGTTTAATGGTATGAATATTCATAATTACTTGGTATTTTACTGTGGCTATTTAGTTTAAGAATAGAATCTAGACATTGATACCGACTGTATAGAAGAAAAGAGTTTTTTTATAGTTCACCGTTTTTTACTTGTTTTTTTTATTTTCAATCTGCAAATTCTAAAAGTTTTAAAGATTAACCGGGTATCTTACTTAAAATCACACTTAAAAATAATTATGAACGTTAGTTTTATTTTAAGTCCATTATCTTTAATATTTTCTATCATCTTCATCGTGCGATGTATACCGCACACAGCAGGGTAGGCAGAGGGAACTTAGTGTTAAGCCACTCCGTTCCCCACTTTCTGCCAAATTCTGGAGGCATTGAGTGGCAGAGCTCAACGCCGCGCTTAGCCTCGACCGACACCAGAGCGAAGAAATGAAAATATAAATTTAAGTAAATATTTCATCTCCTAGAGTGGGGATCGAACCCACAACCAGTCGCTTTTACAGCCACACTTCGTGCCGCTGCGCCACACTTATTTTTATATAAAAATTGAAAATAATCATAAACATTTTTAAAATTATATTAATTAATCACCAATTAAAATATTACTACAGTTAAAATTGCTTAAGCTTTACAACCAAAATACAACACAAAAGTTTAATGCTTTATTTTATTAATATGATTAGTATTATAATTTAGAATACCATTATTATTTTAGCAACCAGGAGGGACCGACGGATTATCCTTTAGAGGGCCAGAGGGAGCGGATCCTCTAGGACGTTGGACGCAATTAACTCTCGACATGTTTCAATTTACACTCGCAAATACAAACCCTACAACCGCTATTGTTTGCTCTTATACCACTCATGTTCTGAAACATCGATAGATAAACGACAATATTAATTTAATTTATTTTATTATTATTAATGTTGTTTATATATAACTTCTAAAGCTTAAAAAATATAATGAAATATAATAAGATATATTACTACTAAAAAGATTATTATTAATTTAGGATACTTGTATAGTTAAGCAGCGGTAAATTTTATAATTTTGCTTCGTGCAGAATGGTATTGCTTATTAGAATGATATTTCGCTCGGAGTTGGAATTGAACCCGTAACATTGTTTGTGTTTCAATCTATTTAGTAATAATTAATTTTCATATAGTAAACTATATAGTAATTATATATTAAGAAAATTGTTTGTTTTCTAACAATCATTTATTTTTTCATTTTTTTTCTTCAAATATTCACTAATTTAATATTACAATAGCCAGTAAGAATTCCAGTTACACGACGCCAGTAAAAATATGGTAGTACTTGATTAAGCCGAATATTTCACACGATATGTTGTCGCACACACTCCAGATAATTAGAACTCGTCCTAAATTATTCAAACATAAAATTTTTAAATACTTTTGCAACATTCTGGCCCAAAGAAAATATTTCAAATGTAATATATGCAATGGGTTCACATTAATAGTTCTAAAACTTAGGTAACGATACCTTTAATTTATATTATTTCCTATTTTTTATAAATTTGACCAAGAGTCGTGGCGTAGGGGCACAAAGTGTTGTGGGTTTGATCCCTACTCGATTAGATGAAATATATATTTAAAATTATATTTTCATTTCTTCGCTCTGGTGTCGAGGTAAAGCGCGGCGTTGAGTTCCGCCACACAACACGCAATGTCTCCAGATTTCAACGGAAAATGAGGAACAGTGTCTTAACATTAGGTTGCCTTTGCCTACGCTGCTATGTGCAGGATACAACATGAGCCTGATTTATTTTAATGTTATAAATTTAGGTTTTTTTTTAAATAATCTTTTCACGTATTCCAGGAAAAATAAAAAATATGTCAAAAGCTCTATTAATATTTTCATTTCCATTTGTAGATTTTTTTATATATAACTTTAATTGTTTGTTTACGAGACCTAGGATTATTTGACATTGTGAAACAAGCAATATGTGTCATGAACATTTGAGAGTGTTTGTTTACTGTCTGGGTTAATTAAGCTATTTATTTATGTGTTGTTTAAATCCATATTTATTTTTTAAAAAATATCAATTTTGTTTTGAGTTGAGTCTCATAGTTATAAATACAGTTGTTAATAGATTTTTTATAAAATGTTATAGTATTAACACAGTATAATGCTGCTGTTTGCTATGTTTGTACGTCCATTATTGCTAATACCACAGGGATATATATTTTTTTACATAATATTTTAAAGTTCTTTTTAACTTTTTTTTAGTAACCCACTCATAGCAGGCTAGGCCGAAGGAAACTAAATAAATATAAAATATTTATAATAATATAGGTATTATCAGAAATCGGAAGTGGTTAACGTTTTTAAAAAAACACATATTGTCTATATGTTTCTAAGCTATTTGGAAAAAGATACTATGTAATTGCAATAAGTGATATGTAATACCTAATAACAATACTTCACACTAGTTTCCTTTCCAATAAGGGGCGTTGCCTACAAGCAACTACCTTCGATTGACACAATTCCACTGCTTCTATAATATTTTTCACCAACATCTACCCTCTTTTACACGAGTTCGCTAACATTACATTAAATCATACATTTTTCTGCGCGTCTAAGATCAATGATAAATCATCGATTTGTTTCACAAAAAAAAACTAAGATAACCGATATTGTGAAAATAACAATACATTCATTATGTGATTAGTGGTATGTGACGTATTGACATTTTGCAGGGTAATGTTTACCTTCGTCAGGACCATTTGCTCATCATCGACAGATTGCAGCTCAATGGCCAGATTTAATTCGATCCATGACGAGCTATTGTTCATTAACATTTATATACACATAATATCGCGTTATTAATAGAAATAATGTAATGTTGTAATTGTTTATAAAAAATTATGCTCCAAAGAAAAATATAAATAATATTTCTAAACAGAAACAACGTCATTGAAATAAAAATACATTATATTTTTTTTTACTTTTTTAAAGTGTTATTCCACACATATGAAAATTTGAACGTAGCAGGATTTGAACCCGCACCTCTTTGGAAACCGTCCGTCAATCGTCCGTCTTGGACTTGGTTTCTAAAGAGGCGCGGGTTCAAATCCTGCTACGTTTTTATCTTCATACGTTTTTTAAAAAGTATATTAGAAATTGTAAATTAAGTTTATTGGTATTTTAGAGAAATAAATACATATGGTGTCCGAAGTTGTTATTCAGTTTAACAAACTGTAATATTGTAACTCATAATCAAAGTTTGTTGAAGCGGATGCTATAAGTTTACTCAATCAATATTCAAGTTGATGTAGTAAGTTCCAAATTGCTCTGTTATCAACTACTTGAGTACCGCCTGTCGAGATTCTTGATCGCCCATAAGATTTTACTTTTTTATAGATAAACTTTGAAAATTATAAAATATATAAAAAATAGTAGTGGATACGATCACCACTCGAGGAAATAAAATATTTATTTAAATTTACATTTTATTTTTTTCTCTCTGGTCGAGGCAAAGCGTGGCGTTAAGTTATGCCACTTAACACAAATTTCCTCCAGAATTCGGCGGAAAGTGGGGAACGAAGTATCTTAACAATAGGTTCTCTTTGCCTACCGTGCTGTATGCATGGGATACAGAGTGAAGCTGATTTAATTTTGATTTTTAATTATAAATTCATATACAAATATTAATACTTTTGAGTTTGGAGCAGTTCCTGGGACTTGTGACTATAGGATTAAGCTTCAGGGTCCCCTTTATAGAGCACAAACACTCGCCTTCGCTGCTCCAGCCCGATATAGCAAATTACTTCAAATGAATTAAGTATCGATTTTTATAGATTTATTTACTAACATGCACACAGATAAGGCTTCTTACAGATAAGTAAAACAGCGTGTTATCACCGGTAAACATAGCAAGATAACATATATAATATATGTTCATATATATGTAGGTATATATATCTTAAGGCAATATTCCTTCCACTATGTTATTACAACACTAGAAATACTAAAGTAGTTAGAATTTCAGTTGCTAGGAAAGCATCGATTTTTTAATATGCAAAGTGTAAACATACATTCAATTCCTCTTTTGTTGTGACTCGTGTGGTATAGTATATAACGAAAGTTTAGAAAACATGCTTAAATCAAAAATGGTTTTAGTATAAGTATTTTAAGCATTATTTTTAAATTTGAATTTATATTCCGCTTATAATATATGCTATTTTAACAAAAATGCTCTGTTATATTTTTAAAGTTTGGTATACATATAAACGCAATATATTTTTATTTTCATGAAAGTATTTATTTTACGACATAACATATATATTTTCATTCAAGAAACGTTGTAAGCATTGGCAAAACGAAAATTGAGATTTCTTACTTATTCTTGCAATATATATGTATAACTAGCGACCCGCTCGCGGCTTCGCCCGCCTAAACTACTGAATTATTCATGTAATGTACCTATGTTTGCAAAACACTTAAGATTACTAATGTGAAAATTATTTAAACCTTAATGCAACCCGCATTTTCGTAGTTCCAATAAGGATGTTCCGATTGTTTAAAAAAACACACTTAAACAAATGACACAAACAACAGAAAACTTTAACGAAAGAAATTATAAACAACAGACTACCTACTATTCTCTTACCCAAAAATACTTAAACGAAAGATGTAACCAATTATGTCACGTTGAAATACATTATAATTATTGGATAACTCCAAAATACGTGCCATCGCTTCTAAATTAACTTTGCTATAGAGCCAGGCGCAGAATTGAAGCATTCTGTCGTCCATCTCCGTAGTAGCTCCGAACGACATCTGGGCGTTGACACAGTATGAAATTGGAAGGATTATCAAATGCCATCTTGGCGGTCAACTCAGTCAGGAGAGACCCTCGGTTTTCTGAGGGAGGCCCATCTTAAACGACCAAGGTTCAATGCAAGGCTCATGAGTCAGATTTTGAGGAGAATAGAAACTCCCTCGGAAGTAGTCTTACGTCTGACCTACGTCTGACCGGGCGGCCGGGTATGCCACGGAGTGCTGCTCATTAGGTGCAGGTGATACATTGGCGCAGCGGAATGCGTTGGACGCGAGACGACCAATGTGTACCTCCAGGCTTTCTATTTTTATGTTGCAATGATGCGTGGTGTTCCTCACTTAGTATGGCGCTTGCGTCACTCGACGGAGGATGAGGTTCTGGACCACCTGCAGGATTTCTCGTTGAGTGATACTCGCTAGGGCTTTGTGATGTCATCAGTGTATAGTGCGTAGAGAGCAGGTGATAAATTGCTGCCCTGGGGAACAACGGCAGCGATCGATTCGCTGCTAGACCTCGAACTCTCAACTCTCACGCAAAATATCCTGTCACTGAGGCAGGGAGGCAAAGACATGCGCGACGTGCCGGGGGGGTGCCGGCTCTGAGCACTTAATGAAGTTGGCCCGGGTGCCAACGCGGTCGAATACGCGCGCTACGTCGAGGAAGACTACTATTGCACTCTGCTTTCGGTTGATCGCTGTTGCGGCGTAGTATAACCAGAGTGGTATACACGCTTGCCAAACTGCTCGCTTCGTGGGTGGATGTGCGATTGGAGAAGTGAGAGGAATAACTTCTCGAACAGCTTGGCGGCCGTGCTAAGGAAGGTTATAGATCGGTATCCCTCAGGCTGCGGGCTCTTCTCAGCCTTGGGCAACATGATGATCAGGCCTTCCTCCCATGCTCGGGGGAAAGAAGCCAGGCAGATGCAGCGGATCCATTTTTATAAGCAAAAGGTTGCGGGGCGCGGGGGGATGCGTGGTGGGCGGCGAGCCGTCACACAGCAAGAATTTTTTAGTACCGTAATTTTAAATCTGTCCTACTAATCTTCTAAAGTACTTATTGAAATGAAAAACAGTAAACAACATTTTAATCTATATTAAATGGCCAAAAGGTAACTAATATACTTATATATATATATATATATATATATATATATATATATATATATATATATATATATATATATATATATATATATATATATATATATATATATATATATATATATATATATATATATATATATATATATATATATATATATATATACTGAAAGCAAGGGTTAAACATGAGTCGATATAGCTTTTCTCTAAAACTATTTGTAATTTGGTTTGTAAAGAGCAAAGTTTCTCTTTGTTTAACGTAGAAAATTAATAAGTTATTTAAAAGGGTAAAGATTAATATCATTATTGACCCACATCCCTCTCAATAAGTAAATATATTTAAATTACTATCTAATTTTCGTCTCATATAAGCTTTCATTACTAAGATTTAAACGATTTTTATTTGCATTTCTTGTTCTACGACCTATATTTGAACGACTTTGTCGTGGTATAATTAAATTAAAAACATTTCCTATGTTTAAAAGGTAAAGAAAATAATAAAAGAACAGAAGAAGAGTAAACAAAATAAACAACAGGATACTTAAACGCAAGAAATGATAAACAAAAGCCTGCCTACTGTTCTCTAAAATACTTATACGGAAGAAATTATGAACAAAAGACTACCTACTATTCTATTAATCAAAATAGACGAAACTAAATATATTAAACTCCAATTATCCAATACGTACAATCGCATCTACATCTACTTTTCTACAGTACAGAGGCAGGCGGGCGCGGCGGGCGCGCTTCTATAAGCAAAACGTCGCGGGGCGCGGGGGGACGCATGGCGTGTGGCGAGCCGTTTCAAAGCAAGGATTTTTTGATATTGTAACAACTTCTAAAGTACTTATTAAAATGAAAAACAGTAAAAGACAGTTTTGATCTATATTAAATGGCCAACGTAACTAATATACTTATTTATATGCTGAGAGTAAGGTAATAAATGAAACTTGCGCCAAAACTGCGGTTTATAGCCGGCGTGATGTGTCAACAATTAAATGCGTTTTTCTCTAAAACTATTCGTAATTTCCAATTAGTGTAAAGGACAAATTTTATCTTCGTTTAACGTAGAAAATTAATAAAAGTAAATTAATAAAAGTAATAAGTATTTAAAAGGATAAGGATTGATACCATTATGGACAAACATCCCTCACAATAAAAAATATATTCAAATTAATATTTTTAGACAGAAATATGCTTACTGTATGTTATCCTTAGAAGATACAAATATGCTGTCGCTGACTTTTTTGTAGATCTTATTAAGAGGAATAATACTCTAGTACATTGTTTTCATGTAGGACTTACCATTAAAGCAGCGCATGCGTGAAAGTTTATCAACGGGTAGGACTTTATGCACATTTATCATATTTATGTCAAATTACATTAAAATATACATATAATAAACTATATATAAGCCTTCCCTGAAAAATACTCTACCTAATGGGGAAAACCACATCAAAATCCGTTGGGTGGTTTAGAAGAAGATCGCTTAGAAAGGCCAGACAGAGACGAAATGCGTTCTTATTTTATAAGATATAGAGATAATGCAATTATAAAAGAAAATTGAGGCCAGGGTCACAAGCGCGTGACTATAAACGTGACAGGTTACGGATTCGATTCCCACTCGAGGAAATGTAAAATTTAACATTTTCATTTCTTCACTCTGGTGTTGAGACAAAGCGCAGCATTGAGTTTCGCCGCTCATCAGATAATGCGTCCAGAATTTGGCGGAAAGTGAGGAACGGAGTGTCTAAACACTAGCCTCCCTCTACTTACCCTGCTGCATGCGTAAAGCAGAATATAAAAAAATAATTTAATCTAATAAACGTATTTAATTCTTAGCAACGTACAGATCTCGAAATCCTGTGGCGAGGGCTGCTAACAACGCGAATGGCGGGCATTACTAACGGGCCATTACATTCCGTTCAGGGCGCCGGTGTAGACGCCAGGCTTAACAGACAACTCTCCTCGCTTAACAGACAAAGCTCTTATTCTTGAATTGTTAAATCGATAAACGTTTGACTGATTTATTATTTTGCAATCTATTTTGATTTAGATAGTATAGTGGAATGTGCTTGTGCATGAAATGGTTGTGGGTTCGAATTCCCCTTGGATTTCGCCGTTCTGATTAAGTTTACATTAAAAAAATAGATCGTCAAAAGATGTACTCTTTTGACGATATATGTTTTTTTAATTATCTTGTAATTGAATTATGTATATACAAACAATACAACTTACATTTCTTTAAATATTTTTATATTATATTTCTTAGATACAACGAAGATAAACATATAGACAAATCTATATGTAAAGACTATGAAACCGAAACACTTGAAACTTTAGCCATTTCACTGAAATCTTAATATTCAAATCCCCATAGTCTAATTCACATACCGAAATACTTGTTATATCTGAGAACATTTTAATATTATAGTTTCCGAACTTATTTACAAGATAAAGTTTGATATGACCGTGTCGGGAAACTTGCTTCACAGGAACATGACCGTAACATAAAATTTTGTAAGAGCTTTGGGCTGTACGGTGTTATAGCTCTCCATATCTTGTCATTATAATAGCTAGTAGAGGATAATATTTTTGTATATGCGTAACTAATAATAAAATAATACATATAAATATACCATAAGAATATAGTAAAATATAAGAATATAGTCGAGGCCAGTCGTGGCGCAGCGGCACGAAGTGTGACTGTAAAAGCGACTGGTTTTGGGTTCGATCCGCACTCGAGGAGATAAAATATTTACTTAAATTTATATTTCCATTTCTTCGCACTGGTGTCGAGGTTAAGCGCAACGCCTCCAGAATTCGGCAGAAAGTGGGGGACGGAGTGTCTTAACACTAGATTCCCTCTGGCTACCCTGCTGTGTGCGGGATACAGCGTGAACGTAATTCATAGAGCTCAATACCTCAAAAGGTAGAAAAGGAAGCCTTACGGGATCATTTTGTTGTCCGTCTATCACGACCATTTATTTGAAGAACACGTGGAGGTATTAAGCTGAAACTAATATGAAATATTTGAATAGGTCTCCCTTAAAATATAGAAAAAATTAAGCTTCTAACACATCGTAATCAAAAGATACTAACATTTATGCATCCATTTTGCTGCATTTTGTATAACATATGCAGTGTAATCAATAGGATACTTCTGGACCTACATAGGATACTTCTGGACCTACATCTATGAAGTTTGGCACGAAATAAGAACATCTTATACAAATAAAATACGAAAAGTGAAAATTTATAGATATTTCATAGATAAAAAAATCCTCACAACTTCAAATATATTGAAGTTTATCCATTTTTTTAAGTTATAATTCCCGTTGACCTACTATCATGAAATTGATATAGAAACCTCGATGACGGAGTCTGCACTCGCACTTAACCGGTTCTATGTGTGCAGGTATAATATTTTCAAATACAAATTTTAAGCCAAGTTTGCAATGAATAGCTATGGTTTTCTTTGATGTATGTATTTTATTTTAGGCTCTCAATTTATCAGTATCGCCATTTCCTGACCTTCGATTAACTTCACAGGTTTTTCTTCGCAGCAATAATTCTCTTCTCTCACAAGGCTCGTCCAAGCGAAAAGGGGAAGATAAAAAAGGTGATCTCAGCTCTTTTGTCCTTACTATAATAAGTGATTTTGAGCTACCAAAAATAGAACGTCTAACATTCATTTGATGTTTAGTAAAAAAAAAAATACATTTAGATATAAGTATAGATGCAACATGATTGCTTTGTTAATTAATTATTTAAATAATAATAAAATTACTCAGAAAAATATAGAAATAATGATATAAGGAATATTCAATGGAAATTCTCTGTATAATTATAATGATACTTCAATCTATTCATAAATTAGCTTTAATAAAATAACATTAGCCTTGCTTCTATTGTCATCCATTCTATTGGAACGTCATTTGTAAATTGAACATGATAAACATACTAACTGTTTAACCAATCACTAACAAAAGTATTTAAGCACAAATAAATATATTACTGTAAAATGCATATTTTTGAAATAAAATTACTAAGGGGCTTATTTACTTGCTCGATTCACCTATTAAATCTAGTGTTAAGACACCCCGTTCCCCACTTTACCTCGAATATTGAGTGGCGGAACTCAATACCGCGCTTTGTCTTGTTACCAGAGCGAAAAAAATTAATATATGAAGTAATTCATTCTCCTATTTACTGTATTTTCTATAATATTATGAAAATTGATTGAGATCAATTTTAACTTCTCCCTTAGAGTTTGTGTCTTAAAGTATAGAAATTAAACGTTCCACAGTTCAATATTTTTGTCTTAATAAGATAAAGATTACTAGATAATCGTTGCGAAATATAATTTTATCGGATGGGATGTCTTTGTCTGCTAACAAATTGTCTGAACCGAATTGTTTCGTACGTAGATTTATTAGTGCGGACCAGACCCTTTTGTTGGACTTTAATATAAATCTTTTCTTATTTCATCAGCTATTAGAATGAGTTAAGATTGATCTATGATCCCTTTTCCATTTCTTGCTTATTTTGTAATTTATGGAAATTTCTTTTATATTTTTTTATATTTTCAATAAAAAATATTGTGATAAAATCATACATAGAGCTACAATAGAATTTTATATATTTCTAGTAGATCTTAAATTTATCGTAAAAATAAAGATATCTATAGTACACATAATTTTAATTTGCTTTTCTCACTGACCATATCGAGTAGTTTGTCTCTTATTCATCCAGTACTAGAATGTTTATTCTAATACTTGTTCCACATTAGGAATTTTCATAAAATTTTACTTACAAAAAAAATATCCAAATAGTTTATTCGACGGGTAAAAAGATTCAAAGTTTGTAATGAGTAAATTCCATTTTTAATATGTATTTTTTATGGCTTGTATCCTAAGAGCTATTAAATTTTTTATATGCGTGCAACCTGACGACGCGACGCGGTCCCTGCAACACGTTGGTTTGTTTTATGGCTACTAGTACGTACGTACTTGTACCTTTCTGGCTGTTTACTGATGTAGTAGGTACTGATGCACCTGTTCGCGTTACACAAAATTACGCACCTTATAGAAAATTGTTTTAATTAAATATTTATAATATGTTTGAATATTTTATTTATTTTATTCAGATATCATATAAAAATTATCTATTAATTGCTTTTTTTTTGATAAACAAATAATACATAAAAATATTCACTGCACTAGGATATTTTCCGCAGAGGAAACTTACAATAATTAAGCTAGGCAACCACTGTCGGATTTAAGTTAAAATTTAAAAATATAATCATTTAACAAAATGTTATGTAACGTGCTTAAATAATTATTATAATAATATTTTGATATTTTTCGACTTTGTGAACCAGTCGTAAAAGTTTTATAATCTTTGTTGTGAAAATAAATGGAACAAATTTGATTATTGGGCATTTGTGGCTATTTTGTAATCGTGTATGTATACAATATTTACAATTTTGCTCACATATCGTACTTAATGTAAATCGACAATTGAATAATATTATATTTTATATAAAAAAGTAATTGTATTTATAATTATATTACACTCTGTGTTTTTATAATACATTTTACTTCTTTTTTAATTTTCTATTTATATTTATTTTATTATTCTTACTCCAATTTTTGGGTATACAAAAAAGAGTTTCATTATTATTATTGTTATAGTCACAGTCGTTCGATATAATATGATATTTCAAAATTCTAACATTTGTTATTAATAAATTAATAGAGATTTTATGGAAATAAAATTTCAATATGAACGTGAGGTCGCGAATTTGTCCTTTCATTTATTATAATGCCCTACGGATAGATACCCAAATAAACTTGTACACGACTAAATTGGGTTGTTCCCATAAGGGTTTACCTTGTTATGTGATTGAGATTGCGTGTGTAATGCCACGGAGGCTCTACTTCGACAAATTATTATAAAACTTCAAATTAGGATTTTTTATTATATATTTACATATTTAGAAAATATTTTTCTATTCTGTATTTTCTTATAATATCTGTAGTAATGATATTACTGGTTCTGTGGTAATGAAAATAAAATCTGTTGAAGTAGTTTATCCCAGTACATCATAATGATTTGTTTATAAATTATTATCGGTTATCGATTATGATAACAACGATCATGTTTTTTTTTTAATTATTTACATAGAAATATATAAACGTATAGTGCAAGCGGGAAATGCCGCGGGTAGCTGGTTTATTTATCTATACTATAATAAAGCAGTAAAAGAAATGTATCTCAACTATTTTTTTCGAATTTTGCTGGAAAACGAAACACCGAGAATCTTGACACTAGTGTCTCGTTGCCTGCTACTTACTGAAATTCCATTCACAACGGATGATATATAATAGTAGCTTTGCGAGGGTAATATAGTTCACGAAGTTGCGGGCTTCCATTAGTATAAGCTTTTAAAATATTGCAAGAGGAAGGTAATACAAACATAAATGTGAAATGAGAGCAAATTTCAATATTGAAAAACGTATCATTCTCAACATAAGAATCAACATCTATATATGTATATTCACGCAAGGATCTGTATACACTCGGGTCATATTATATTTGTGTAACAGTATGTACCTTGGGTATAAGTTAAAAATAAATAAATAAAATGAAATATGCATGGCAATACACATAAATAACATAGTTAATTATGTATAATACAAACTATATATTTTTAATAAAATATTAATCGAGACGAGTTCGTGTATTGTTGTCCCGAGTGTCGCGACCGTCGTTCCGTCTATACAGGTGGGTGCAGAACTCGGAAGGTAGCGGTCGAGTCAAACCATCAAGTACTACGGTACTAATATGTATGATGCACAGACTCGTACCAAATGTATTATAAATATAATATTATAATTGAAAGCCTCTAATGGCACGATCTTTTAGGATCGAATTTCTTATAAAGGCAATATATGTGTAGGAGCGATACATACCGTGGTACAAAGTGATCTTTGACCATTGTTAAAATATTTAATGTTGCTTGACGTCGCGAAGGCTGACGTGATGGGCTTATGCGAACTGTTATAGTGACATTAACTATGTCGTGGCTGATGCCGTCTCGCAGTATGCTCGCGATACGTAAGCTATGCTTATATGGCGTTGGTCATTGATATATTTTATACCACGTCTATGACTTGGTATACGATTAGTAGGTGTGTGATGCTATTTTATGTCCCAGCTCTGGTGTATGTAGTAGTGTCCGCCTACGGTTCGAGACACGACTGTGGGGTGTGTTTCTTTAACACATCGGCCGCCTAGCGGTAGTGCGTTCGTTCCAACGACTTATATTGATCTCACAAATCATTCAACATCACGAATCACCATTCTAATACAATCTTAATATAAACAAGCGTAACAAGTACCTTCGGAAAGATCACACACAAACGTCTCGGAGGGTTTAACGATGACTGTAAAACTGCGGTCTGGTCGGAACTCACGGTGTAGGGGCGGGGCGATGCCCGTACTCTTTCTTCCTTTTATTATAACTAGTTCGCAGTTATAGTGGAGAGGAAGATAGGACGCGCTCTTGGCTTATCTTCGGACGAGCTTCGAGTTATGACAATGATATATTGTCGAGTTTTCTGTTATCTAAATAACTGACACAAGAACAACTTCTGATGGCAAATATCTTATTAAAGCGATACCTTCTAAAGGCATAATATAAACTCCTTAATACTGTCACCTCTGAATCTCTAAAAGATTTTGGGTTCTTCACGATCACAACTATAAACAGTTCTAACCACTAGACACATCACGAGCCAAGGCATTATTTATTGAATAATATTTTCAAAGGTGTTTGGTATATCAGTTACATTTGCTAGTGTCTACGGGACTTACATCATTAGGTTGATATTGGTTTGGTGATAAACATAGCCAAACCAAGTCTTTACATAATGTTTATGTTGTCAATATTAATTATTTCTAATATTAATTATTTTCAATGTTAATTATTTTCAATATTTTTTCAGGCATATTATAATTTACCTTTTCTTCTTTAATATATAACGCATCTTTCTTTTTTTTTAAATGTCTTTAGACAATTGACTACTTAGGGATCTTGATGATTTTTTGAGTCAGGTGAAAAAAATTATGGCCTTCAAACATATATCTATAAAAGTTTGAGCAAAATATGTAAATTTAAAATTTAGTGCAAAATATAAATAATATAACTTTAAATAAATGTATAAAATTTCATGTCCTCAATTAAATAGTTTACAAGTTGTTAAGGGCTCAAAAGTAGCTCGAAATGAGTCGGACATGTAAATAATGTATGGCGCTCTACGGAATAATGCATCCATGCGTGATGTGAACAATAAGGCAATATAATAAAATATATTAAGAGAATAATATATAATACAAAATTAATAATCCAATCTTAGATAGTAATGCTTAAAATAACATTATTTTTCAACATGGGTTGCATTTTATAGCAATCAAAGATTCTTATGGATGTTGCAATAGTGTAACCCAATTAAAGATATGAAAAATATTATATTAGAATTTACTATAAGTGTGCTGCAAATAAACATATATTAGAACGCGAAAGAAATTCAAAATACTAAATAAATAATAATAATTCAACCGGCCGAGGTCGCGGTCGGAACGCTAGTCCTGTAATATTATTAATATGAAAGTTGTGAGAGTTTGTGGATTTTTGTACTATTTTCACTAAAAACTGCAGAACGAATTTAGATAAAACTTTACAGCAATATATCCTGTACATCAGAATAACACAGAGGCTACAATTTATATTAAGATTTAATACAATTTGGCTATAATATAACAATAAGTTAAAGCGGGCGAAGCCGCGCGTATCACTAGTGATACATGATATATAAACAATTCGTAATTTTTCACAAGCCATGAGTAATACGCGCACAGTATAAGTAAAGCTCTTTCCGTAACTCCGCTCGTTAATTAGTCCAGCTGTAAGGTATGAATATAGTTAGGAATGTTTTGCTCCGTGTGAATAAATGTCCATTTGTTGTAACGTCACTCGAGGGAAAAGTTTAAATTTGAAATCCTGTTTGAACTTCGAGTGTGCCCAACTTAGGATGCACACAGTTGTTTTGTTTGGGGATATTCTATCACGAAATTTAATAAAACTGGACAGATGTGGGCACATTTCTGGCTTGAAAGTTATTCTGCTAGCTGTTGTATCTAATCCGTATAAAAATATTATATTTATTAAAGTAATAAATGCATTTTATATACAATTTAATGTTTAAATTACAGTTAAATGAAATGGATTTTTTTTCTTTCCTTTGAAATTCTGTGATGCAATATACATGTTTTAAAAACTTAATATCTTTATTTGGATTGTTGTCTAACACATAAATTTCTTTTTAAATTTTTTTTTGGATCCATCAATTTCAATAATGTCATAATTTGATTAAATATTTTCTACTGGAAGTAAATAGAACTAGAGGCGAACGAGTTACGTAGGCTGCAATTGGAGGGTTAAGAAAATACGATTTTTACATCTTAAAATTATATTAATAAAATTATTAATTAAAGTACATTAATTTTATCTAAAACTAAACTATATCTAAGACTACTGCCTTCAATGTTGGAAGAACAGTAATCTGTTTAAACCTAAATTAATCTAACTTATATATAATTGTTATATAATATTGAACCTAAACCTAACTAAATCTAACTTAACCTACGACTTAATTACTCCACGATGGAATAATAAGTGTGGGAACGGAAGAAATTCCTTTCCCACCGGCGCTGTTCACCCGATCTTCTCCTTTGTCAGCGTTTTCGGGCGCTCGGCCGCCTATCAGACGGACACATTATAATATTAAATAAGTTTTCCGCCTGTGACACCGAGCGCTATATAACATCTCCCTCCGCAGATCAGCAACTATTCTTGAGAGGGAAAAGTTGCTGAGATTTTCTTGATATCAACTGTAACTTCATGGGGGTTAATTGCAGTATCCATTTCGTGTTCATTATTTTTGTCTGTTGCTTCGTGTGGTGTGGTATTTTTTGAGATTTGGAGCCGAAATCGTTTATAAGCAATTCCAATACCAAGTACACTTGCAATAATTAGTACTAAGTAAATTTGATTCGTGGTATGATATATTAGGTATATTGTCGTTGACTTTATTTAATTCAACTGGTGTCTGTAGGGCCAATCTTGAATTAATTCATTGAGTGAAGTTTCCGGAGGTTGATAGAGTTTAAGAGTATTGCTGATGTTTTTAACTTTCTTTAGTCTGGTTTATCTTGAATGATGTACAGAGGTATAAATATAATATCTTCGGGCATTCAGCCTCTATGTACAGAGAATTCTTACTAGATATTGCTTAAAGGGATGATTTGGAATTTATTACGAGAAAATTATAGTGGTCAAAGGACTAAGGACAGGAGAACGGCGATATTACCTTTAAAATGAAAATTATTTAATTTTTTTAGAGAACAATAACAAGCTGCACACGACACTAATTTCTATTACATCTCAAAAAAATATGCCTGCGCATATTTAGAGAGTGTTCCAGTTATATTAAGAATTTATACATTTCTTTATTGTTAAGCAAATATAAATGTAATTTTAGGTTTAATAAATGGAAGTGCAATTTGGAATTGTGGCCTAGTTAATTTCGATCATATTTAACCTGATAACCATATTGCAATCGTTAATATACTTAGTTACATGTTCTCTTATTTTATTACCCAATTTTAACTAATGTAGAATTCAAAGATTGGAATAGATGGGAAACGTGGAATAATTAATTAAAACTAACTTAATAATTACTACTAATTAAATTTTAATTGAAAGAACTGATTTAAAATTTTACTTGAAAGGATTTACTTAAAGATAAAAGGAAAGCAATTCCAGAAAAATTCTAAAGTACTTAATAAAAAAAATCGTACCTCTTATGTATCTATGTCTTGATACGCCTCCCGCTGCACCACGATGTAGATCCGAGATAGCCGATGTCCTTGAGCAATTCAGTGACTTTTTTTTCGGCTATCCTACCGACTGCGCCAGTTACGTAGGCTGCAATTGGAGGGTTAAGAAAATACGATTTTTACATCTTAAAATTATATTAATAAAATTATTAATTAAAGTACATTAATTTTATCTAAAACTAAACTATATCTAAGACTACTGCCTTCAATGTTGGAAGAACAGTAATCTGTTTAAACCTAAATTAATCTAACTTATATATAATTGTTATATAATATTGAACCTAAACCTAACTAAATCTAACTTAACCTACGACTTAATTACTCCACGATGGAATAATAAGTGTGGGAACGGAAGAAATTCCTTTCCCACCGGCGCTGTTCACCCGATCTTCTCCTTTGTCAGCGTTTTCGGGCGCTCGGCCGCCTATCAGACGGACACATTATAATATTAAATAAGTTTTCCGCCTGTGACACCGAGCGCTATATAACAAACGTATTTAATATGTCATATATATGTAAACGTATCCTATCATAAATAAAAATAATCTCTTGAAATTTCGTATTTCAGATTTCCAACGTACTAAAAATACTAAAAATTAAAATCGAATAAAAAATACCAGTAAAAAATCCAGAGTTATTATAACAACGCGAGAGAATTGAACTTAAAAATATCGTTGAATTCCTAGGATGCAACTTTAAATTGTTCAATATTAAAGTTTGTAGTCAAACATTTACAGGCTTAACAATTCAGACGTTTGGGAGTAAGAGCAGTTGTCTGTCGGGTCTGGCGTCTGCCCCGGCATGTCGAACGAGCTCTAATGGCCCGCTTTAGCAGTTCCGCTGTTAGCAGCCCTCGCCGCACGAATTACGATTTGCTTTTTACTTGGCTAACTATGTACTTAGGAGTTGCTTACCTTTACTAGGTTTTGTTGTGGAAAATATTTAAATTAGTGGCATTAAAGTTAGTGAAGGTATTATAAATAAAATTAATATTATCTTCTTTTTTTTTCAATTTCACTTTGTATCCCGCATATAGTAGGGTAGGCAGAGTAAACCTAATGATAAAACACTCTGTTTCCCACTTTCTGAATTTCTGAATTCCAAATTTGAATTTTTGAGGATCTCTCGCCACGACGACTTCAATATTTATTTTTTCTTTGATATTTTTTCTCAATTTTTTTTATGGAATTTATTTACAGATAAAAATATTATATAAGAAATTAAGTTCTAAATTTATTATATATTAATTATTTGTGTTCGAGTGAGATAACACTACAAGCCACACCATACCATATTAAAGTATTTGGGGAAATATTGTTACATACAAAGATCCTGTATAGACAGACTCTTCTGTATAGATAGATTCTTCTGTAAGATAGACTCGCGGAGTTGCGTAATTGTATAGATTTTCCGGCAAGCTTAAACCCATTTTGCATTTTGAACTTTCAGTATAAATAAAAATGTTACTTTACTCTCATATCCAACGATTTTTGCCACTTCATAATAAATTCAAAGTATTTTAGCGAAAACGTAAGTAGCTTTTTAACGTTTTAAACTTTTTTTGTACAAGTCATTTCAGTGAGCTTAGCAAATACTCCGGAGGGCTAATATCCATTTAAATACTAATTTTGTGGAAAAAACTATTAAAAAATATTATTTTCCATCAATGTTTATTGTAAGATATATTATGCTATGGCCTATTATTCGTCCAAAGTTAAAATTATAATCGGTGGTACTTTTTAATTAATAGTAATACAAAGGAGGACCCACGATAATCTGTGGCTGTATAATAAAAAAAAATATAAAGAAAATTAACGATAAAGAGAAAAGCTTTATAAATTAAATTTAAAAATTTATAAATTAAATAATGTATTTAAGTACCTTAACGTCTAAATGCTACCTACAATCAAATTACAATATAAAAACAAAAATTAAGAATAAAAACAAAAAAACAATGTTTAGGCTATTTTAAATTATATTCATTCATTATTTAATGTATTAACTAATTACTAAAGCTGTTGTGGTGCCACTCAATAGAAGTGCAACTCTTATCTTTTTTTAGTAAAAAGGCTACGCGCGGTGTTGAGTTTCGCCGTTCAACAGGCAATGCTTCGAGAATTCGAAATAGAGCGGAGAACGGAAGTGTCTTAACGAGAACGGAGTGTCTCACCACTGGTTCCCAGTATCCCTCTGCCTACTCTGCTATTTGCAGAACACAGCGTGTAGCTAGAAAAGAACTCATTACTGTAAATAAAAATTACACTTGTGAGTGCTTAGTCTACATTTTCTTGAGTAACGAACAAACTTAGAAAATTTATAGACATACAAGCTTCAAAAGACCTAAGTTCAGAGGTCTCCAGCTCCCGGGACAACAAGTTTTTTCACTTACATTTCGCAGTGTTTATCAAAAAAGGGGAACTTCTTTAATCTGTATTTATTATAAAATATTTTATTCAACGTAGTAACATATTTTTAAAGTTATTCTGCTACATTGTTTTATTATTTTTTAGTCTTTAATGTCAATGAATAATTTTTGAACAATATTGAATAACCTATCATTACTATCATTTAACTATTAATTTAAATACATTCAACGTATATAAAAAAAAATCTTAGCAACAAAATAAAATTATATTTTTGAGTAATATTAAAATAAAATATATGTATATAATATATAATATTATTCAAAACCTAGATTTGAGTTTCGTTCTCTCGATATAATCCCCAGTAAGGAAAGATCGTTCTCAAATTGTTTTCGTTTTCCGTTCAGCGAGAAACTTCCGACGGGCGACTTAGTGCTGAAATTCGAGCCGCTTATCTCTTGGCCCGGAATGGGAGAGCCTGAAAGACCTTCCTTTGCTTTTTACTTATGTATTTCATGAAAATACAAGTATATGCATTATCTATGCGATTTTTTGGTAATCCAATACTACAGCATCTCACGATAAAGGCGAAGGTTGTGGGTTCCATTACCATAAAGTAAGTAGTATTTTAAAGCAAGACAACAAGTTCGCTCTATATGCACAGTTTCGAATTTAGGTGAAACTAATTGATGTTTTATATATAGATAAAATATCAGTATCAAGTACAGTCTTATTATTAGTAATTTGAATTATATTTTAGTATGAAAGGAAGGTAAAGAATTTAATTAATAAAAAAGCAACACATAAAATATATAAAATATCAAAATAATATTCGGCACAAATATTTTTATTTAGAAGCTAATATAGAATGAAAGGTCTGTTAAATATTGATATAAACTTAAAAGCCGTAAATATTTCACAAGTGTTGCAATTTTTTTCAAGTTTATTTAAACTGCGACTGTTTATTTTTCTTGATTTTTCATATAAAATATTTTGTTTTTCATTTCAAATACTATAAAATCTATATTTAAAAGATGTACATCCTACTGTTGTTTATTTCCTGTACAATCCATTACAGTAAAAAATGCACGTTAGATACAAACCTAATTCTAATCAGATTTATAAACATTCTATTTTTTTGGTCCAAACTGAACTGTATTATGATAGAGAATTCTTATATATTTTTTAAATTTTTTTATGTCAAATCAATCTGAGTGACTATTAAACATTTTAGCCACTACTAAGTTAATGAAGTAGTACAAAGTTACCATAAAATATTTCAAATACTTTTACATAAGTGATGTAAACAAAATACATATATAAATGTATGTACACAGTATCTTGGAGCTTTTTTTAGTCATCACAATTAAAAGATATGAGCATTTATGCATCGTTTGCTGCATTTTGTTAGAAATTATGTATCAAAACCTTTAGAGTACTTACTTCCTATGGATCTAAAATATAACACAAATAAAAGAAAAAATCTGAAAAGTAGAAAATTATTTGTATTTTGTAAAAAAAAATATAATCAATCATTACAAATTTATATTTGTACTTCATTTCATGCAAAATGATACGCCTGTTGATTAACGGGTACAGCCTCGGTGGGCGTGTCCAACTCGCACTTTACCGTTTATTTGATATGTCTATATAGCCATCAGCCATGACTGTTGGATATGCGATTTTGATTTTTTCTCTCAGTATAGCTATAGAAAGATATAAAAGACCTATTGTTAGGTTTTTTGTATCTTCCCTCGTAACTTTAAATACACAACCTGTATATCATTATCTAATATTTTATGTAAATTTATTAAAGCGAACAATGAATAAACATTATTTTAATTTTTTATTTAATAGAAAAGCCGAGATCAAAATTTATAACATTATCAAAGAACATGTTTTCTGAAATCTAATTAAGAATATTTCAATAAGAATAGTATAACATTTCATTATGTTCTTATTATAAAAGATCCTCTAATAACCTTTCTAGTAATGTAAGTTGAGCTTTAATTAAACTTTGACGCCAAAAACGAAATATTATTTAAGTATATTAAGACTACATAGCTTTTGTGTTTTATTTTAAACTAAACTTTACATATAGTGATTGTTTCAATTTATATCTTTACTAGTAACCCAAAGACGGCTTCGCCCGCTTAAAATCCGGTGAAAATTTGTTAAGCAATCCGTATCGCGATGTGTTCAAAGTAAACTACTAATTATACCCTACTAATATTACCAAAGGTTGTAAGATTGTTGGTTCCACTTTTACGTGGTACTGAACGGAATGAGTTTTTTTAGCTTCACGCTATATCCTGCATATAGCAGGGTAGACAGAGGGAACCTGGGATCCTACCGTTAACACTCCGCTCCTATTAGAACACTTCTGTTTCCCATTTTCTGTTGAAGGATTGGCGGAACTGAACGCCGAGCTTGTGCCTCGAATTTTGTAAAATCCTCATTTTCATTCCATTTTCAAAAACTGTCCGTAGGAGTTAACACAAAATATACCTTTACATTACGAAGACATTTGTTTAAAACCCTTTTATAATGAATTTTCAATCTTACAAAATATAAATAAGAATATTATTTACCTGACAGGTACTGATCACAGTGTTCTTTTGAGATTAACTTTATGTTTCCTAAGGACTTTGGAGCAAGATCAGGGCTATATGGAGGATGCATACTTTTTGCGGAGGAGGTATCGGAGCATTTACTTTATTTTTGCTAGAAAAAAATCTAAAAAAATCCTAAAAAATAATTAAAAGGGGGGCAAAATTTGGTATTAAAGCTGCTAGTTCAAGTTAGGTATCAGATGAAAGGGCTTTGGCTAAGCTAAGCTTAAATTTCTGAAAAAACTCGATACCTCCAATTTTTATACGGACTCGCGCTTGTCCTGTTTTTTAATATTAAATATATTGTAGATAAACAACTTTAACGCCCAGTAGCGTCATAGCCCTATATACATATGTGTACTCTGAGATTGAATGTGGAAAATATATCTGAATTCTTAAATTTGAAATTCAAACATTGTATGAATATTTTGTAACTATATTTTACATTTTATTTTAAAAAATAAAGTAAATATTATATTCTGCTTCAACTTTAACTTCAACTTTTGAAATATTTATTTACATTTATATTTTCATTTCTTTGTTCTGGTGTTGAGGCAAAGCGCGGCGTTGAGTTCCGCTACTCAGCGCGTAATAACTTCAGAATTCGGTGGAAAGTGGGGAACGGAGTGTCTTAACACTAGGTTCCCTGTGCCTACCTTGCTGTGTGCGGGATACAGCGTGAAGCTAATTTAATTGAATTTTTTTTATCAAATATCAACAATGGTCGTATTTTTTAATTCAAAATAATCAAAAATTCTTATAGAAATTACGATAATGTATTTGATATTTGATATTTCTAAAATATACATAAAGCTAATTATTTATTACGACTATATATTTTTATGACATTATGTCTCATCATAATTCTAAAACTCTGTTAAATGTGCTGATGTCAGTGAATAATTTAATTTACTCGTTCAGAAACAGCCTTAAATGTTAAATTAAAGATTTGAAGGATTCATAATATTCTTTGTAAAATAATTGTTATGATTGCTTATTAATTCCTGTACAGTTTTTAAGTTAATTACATATATTATTTATTAGCTAAATGTACAATTGGTAAATATGTAGTTATTACAGAGTACACGTAGAAAGGATGTTTTTAGGCATTTTTATATAGATTAATTTAAAACGAACAAACGAACCGAAGAATCTATGTATTTACTTAATATTTATTTGAAGGTCAAGTCGGTCTTTATTTCTGTGTTGAATTAATTACGATTTAAACTTAACTGTTATGATTTATGAAGGTAATCTCCACTAACAATTCAATTTTGTTTACTTTATTGTATAAAATATTGTATAATAGTGCTTCAAAAATATATATTTTTATCAACAGTCATATAACCAAGACGTTTCGAATGTCATTCTTTGGCCAAGAATCTTACCAGCGCGATTGCTATATAACATTTGCAGGCAAACTAATGCCTTGAGTTCATTCAAATGACGATAACTTTTTTTTTAATGAACCGATTTTGATGAAACAAACTTTAATGTTAAGTTGAGTTAAAACAAATCAATTGGTGAAATAAAAGTTTCAGTAAATCGGTTCAGTACTTTCAGAGAAAAATGTGACCATACATATCGACAGACAGACAAACAGACAAGAAATTCAAAAAAAAAAATTTTGCTTTTTATTATTCTTTTTAAGTGTCCCTCACGATTTCAGTCACGATTATTTAAATGTACAGACAAAAAAAAATACTGTCTTATTATATAATAGAGATAAAAGTCTTATAAGCTAGTTAAACTATTTGTATGGGACTTTTCCCACCTGAGATTTTGAGGGACTACGGCCCGGGTAATTAGTAAAGAAAAGAAATGACAACAAATTATGTTGTTGTCAGTAACCCTTGTCATTATTAGTATAATAAAAAATACTTAATTGTAATAATAATTGTGTAGAGTGCTACAATACTATATACATAGGTATATACTATATACATAGGCTACAATACTATATACATAGGTAGAAACTGGGTATAATGCCTTTAGATTGGAAGAAGTCGTTCGTTACTCCTGTGTACAAAAGTGGTAATAAGCATGATATTTCTAATTACCGTCCTATATCTAAATTGAGTGCTATACCAAAATTATTTGAGAGAATAATTTATGACACATTTTCACAAATAGTTCGACCATTCATAATTCCGGAACAACATGGATTTGTAGCTCGTAAGTCTACGGAAAGTAACCTTTGCGAATTTCTGGATTATCTTTACACTTCTATGGACAATAGGCTACAGGTGGACGCTGTGTACACTGATTATTCAAAGGCTTTTGATAAAATTTGTCATAATATTTTAATACACAAGCTGGAACAATTCGGTGTGCATGGAGATTTGCTCCGATGGTTTTGCTCATATCTTAGAAATCGAAGTCAGGCAGTTGCTATAAAGGGTCACTGTTCAGCATTCCTTCCGGTTTCCTCAGGGGTGCCTCAGGGCTCACACCTTGGCCCACTTCTATTTAATATATTTGTTAATGACATAATAACTTGCTTTCATCATTCCAAAATCCTCCTTTTTGCCGATGATATGAAAATATTTAGGTCAATTAAAACGATAAACGATTGTAATTTACTTCAAGAGGATTTGTGTAGGTTAATATCCTACTGTGACGATAATCACCTATATTTGAATATCAATAAATGTAACCTAATCACATTTACTAGAAAAAAGGACCCTATCATATTTAATTACAAACTAGAAAATAATTTAGTCACTAGACAAAGTGTTATACGGGACCTTGGTGTTTACTTGGATGACAAGTTGTTGTTTAATCTTCTCATATAAACCTTATAGCTCAAAAGGCATACAAAATGTTAGGCTTTGTATTGCGTATATCAAAAGATTTTAAACGGGCTGAAACTCTCATTACATTGTTTAATGCTCTGGTTCGGTCAATTTTGGAGTATTGTTCCGCATGTTGGAATCCTCAATATAAAGTTTACACCAGAAGAATTGAATGTTTATATCACAAGTTCCTTCGTCACTTAAAACAGAGACATTCTAACGCAGAACCATTAATTAAGACTTTAAAAGATATATCTCTGGAGAAGCGCCGTGATCTCAGAGATCAAGTGTTGTTATATAAGCTGGTGAACAATATGATCGATTCCCCCCTTCTCGTGAGTAAACTAAACTTTGCGTGTCATAGATTGGGTGCACGAACTAAACCCTTGTTTGCAGTTCCTAAGTTTAAAACAAAATATGCGTCTAATAACTTTGTGTCACGTGCATGCAAAAATTTTAATGTTAAGCATAACAACTTAGACTTATTCAATGTAAAATTCAACAATTTCAAGGACTGTTTGAGGAAACTTTTATGAATTGTTTTTTATTTTTGTGCTTGGTTAGGTGTCGATATTTTTAGCAGTAATTTATTTGTATCTTTTTGTCCCGAATGAAAGTTTTCCACTTTTTGTTTTTTTGTTTTTTGTATGTGCATAAATTGTTGCTCTTTAGACTTATGATTAAGTAGTTTGTGGAAACTTGATTGGTATTTGTACTATTATTTGTGTGTTATTAGAATATATTTAATGTACTGTATGTTTCCCTTAAAAATAAATAAAATAAATAAAAAAAAATAACTATTAAGGCCTAATATTTAAAAGTATTAGTAATCAATTATTATATCAAAAATATATGATACAAGCCGTTGATTTATAGTGAACTTTTTGAAATGTAATAAATGACAGCATAACAGATATTTTAAATGTGATACACCCAAAATTTTATTAAAATCCTAATCTAATCTAGCTTCACGCTGTATCCCTAGCGAGGTAGTCAGAGAGAACGGAGCACCAAACGCTACGGTGTCTGCTTACCTCCTTAAAATGAAAAGAAATTTCGTGAAACAGAAGAAGTAACTTTATCGGAGTAGGAATCGAGCCCACAAACTGTCGCGTTTACAGTCACACCCTTGTGCCCCTGCGCCACGACTGGCCTGATATAACAGATTAATAAAAGTTTAAATATCACTAAAGAATTTGATGTCGGTAAATTTGCTTTATATTTGGTATATACATACTGACACATAGCTAAGCTTTCCGTTTCGCGCGCTCTATAAAGTAGGGAGCACGTTAACTTATTGCTTACTAAATGGAAATTCCAATGCACGTGAACCCGTGAATATGTAGCTGTGGTAGTAACTTTAGAATAATACACCCACTTTTACTTACAGTACTTTACTTATCTTTATAACTCATTTTAAATGCGACGGCAATTGTTTAAGAAAAATGAATTTAAACTCTTTCAGGCATTAGTTTCTAAGTGACTGGATATTTACAGTCGACTAAGCTTTTCGGTTACCTGAGCGAACATTATTCTTAGTAAAAAGTTGAATAAAACACAATAACACGAAAGAATATTTAATTATATTTGTTTGAAATTTTAAATTATAATTAATGATAAGGGAAGCAGTACAATGTGTCCTTGAAAATAAATATAACTTTGTTAGAATGAAATGGAAAAGAGCCCTGTGCCTTCCCCATAATTTTACTAACAAAAAATTAAGCATAAAAAATTCAAATAAACTTTTACACAAAAATATCAGTTGAAGTCAAGGAAAATCTGAAATTATATTTCTTATAATTCTTTTTCTGATCTTCAGTATCATGTCATGCTATGATAAATTTTATAAGAATCTTAGTAAAGTTAATGTTTGTCCTCTTAAAGACAGATTGACGTTAAAGATTGAAAATAAAGTACCTTTCGTGCCGTGTGATCCCGGCCTAGAATAGGATCATCCTGGTACTAGTGGTGTCGTAAGAGGCGACTAAAGTACGTGTGGTAGAGGCAGACTCGACCGGATCATTACCACCCCCGGCATTTAAAACCAGCGTTAAGTAGTGGCTTTTATGCCACTGCGTTTCGCATCAGGTATTGCAGGGCTCCGGCGCCCAACTCCTTAAAGGCCGGCAACGCAACCTGTAGCTCCTCTGGTGTTGCACGGGGTCGTGGGCAGCGGTAATCACAAACCGTCAGGTGACCTGCACGCTCGTTTGCCTTTTCCATTAAAAAAACCTCGATTGGTTATTGGCAAGATGTACTCAAAAAAGTAGATTCCTATATCAAACTATGGTTGTAATTTATGGATTAGTATTGATTATTAACATCGGGCATAAGTCAATCTTTGCTCAAAAACAAAATGATTGATTTTGAAAAAACAGTTATGCTGAGCTTCTTCAGCTGGTCCGTTTCAAGTGTAAGGCATTATATATATATATATATATATATATATATATATATATATATATATATATATATATATATATATATATATATATATATATATATATATATTATAATCTATCAAATTGGTGGTAAATAATTTGACGTTAAAAAATTTGAGCATAAAAGTTAAAATAAAAAACCGTTTACATGATTTGATCGTGCAGCGTATTTTAAATATTTTACTTCGATTCCAACGATTCCTACTTTATATGCTAAGATCATGTGAACGGTTTTTTTTTATTTCAACTTTTAACCAAAAGCAACTGAGTACAGGTTAATTCTTTCTCAGCTCTAGCACAAACTTGGATATTACAAAAATATTAGATATATATTTGAGACAAATTCAGTTTATAGTGAGTTGTTTTATAGTAAAACTAAATAATGCAATAAAGTTAATCCTTAAGGGAATGGCTCAATTTGCTCGAAAGCTAAACTTACGTTGACTATGTCCATAGAGTTTGGCAAATAAATTACACGTGTAGTGTTTGTGCTCCTGTGTTTTAAATGTTGTTGTTAGTTATAATGAAGAGTTATAATTTATAACATACAGTATTTTAAGCATAAACAAATAATATAATAAAATATAAGCAATTACAATTGATGAATATTATAGCTGAGTTATTATAATTGAAATTAAGAGGCCAGTCGTGGCGCAGGGGCACGAAAGTGTGACTGTAAACCGACTGGTTGTGGGTTCAATCCTCACTTGAGAAGATGATATATTTGTTTACATTTATATTTTCATTTCTTCGTTCTGGCGTTGAGGCAAGTCGTTGAGTTTCGCCACTCAAGACGCAATGCCTCCAGATTTCAGTGGAAATTGGGGAACGGAGTGCCTTAACAATAGATTCCTTCTGCCTACCCTGCTGTGTGTGGGATATAGCGTGAAGCTGTCAATCAATATATTTATTGTGTATTTGGTACTTTTTTCACAATCTCGCTCACCCAATCTCTGTCGTTTTAACCGAGCAATTTCATATTTTTAGTCAGTTTTTTATATAAAAATATGAATACTTTATTAGGATTAATATTCTAAATGAATCACTGCCATGCTGCTCATGACGACCCTTAAAGACCTACGTCTTGGATAGTTCATCATCAGCATTCTATAACATAAATGACAAGATCAGCCAATCCATAAATACTATTGTTCAGCATATTATAGTGGCATAACTAGAGTACCAGCCCACATGATGAACCAGAATTTAGGCTTAATTTCGGAGTCAAATGAGAATAGTGCTAAATGCAAGGGTCAACATTTTTGTAAAATATACAAATATTAAATATTTTTGCAAAAGGAATTATTAACAGTTTTTCTGTCAATAAGACACAGAAAACTTTTTTCTGTGATTAGTTTTTAAAATTTAATATCGTGCACGAAAGTCGCAGACGTATAGTCGTAAGTGACATGCAAAATTGTACCTTTGTTCTGCATAGTGTTTAATTTTGTCTATCATCACACTGAATAAAACGAGTGGAAGTTGGCGAGGAAACGAAAAAGGGAAAGAAAACTATAACATCTATTATAACGCATTGTGCTAATAAATTAAATATGGTTATTTTTAGGATTCCGTACCTTTTAAGGAAAAAAGGAACTCTTATAAGATCACTTTGTTGTCCGTCTGTCTGTCAAGAGTCTTTATATCAGGAACGCTTGGAGATATCAAGGTGAAATTCACACCACATACTCATATCTACGGTCCCATGATTTATGAGGTATCAGATGAGAGGGTTTTGGCTAAGCTAAGCCTGCATTTCACAAGAAGAGCGGGCATTAGCAGAAGGGCGATCTCGACTCGCGCTTGTCCGGTTTTTGTAACCGGATATCACCTGATAATATTGACAATTGGCTAAATATAAGTGATTGACTATCTATAAATGTCAACGTACTTGCTAAGTAGTAGTATAGTTTTAGTCAGTACGGTTAGACGGTTTCCGAGAGGTGCGGGTTCAAAACTAGCAAAGCTTAAATTTCGTATACGTTTTTTAAATTTATTTTAAAAATACACAATTTGAAAATGCAGTTTCGATAGTCATTGGTACACCATAAGTAATTTCTTCCTTAAATCAAAATAAAAATTCAAAAACATTAAACTAAAAACTAAATTATTCACATGTAAAAGAACCCATTGTTAAAATATACATTCGTTCATTATTGAAAATATTAAATATTACGAGAATATCTCTAGAATTAGCATATACGACAAGCACTATTAATTTAAAAAAAAAAAAAATAGTGCTCGTATATTCTTGCTTTTTTTTGCCTTCATAACCAGTATATGCTTTTAAAGTTAAAAAAAGAAAACAAATTTTAATTTTGATCCTTTCAACAACAGTAAATTTTCAGTCAGCCACCCTTAATTGAAATGTGTCGCTTGAAACATATTGTTTCGTTACAATATACATACGTTTAAGAGAAGGTATTAAGCTTGTTTCGGTCGTAAGTCTGTCTGACAGTAGAGCTATTCAATTAAACTATATCTGTAGTAAACTAAAAGTTTTCTTAATGTATACATTTGCTAAATAAAACAATAAAATATAAAAGTTATAATTTAATTCTACAAAACAGTGATTTAATCACGGTATATAGTATATTACATTTCTTTTTTCGTGGATAGGCAAAGTGAACCTTCATTGGCGGTACTCAACACTGAGCTTTGGCACCAGAACGAAGAAATTCATTTTAAATGAAACTAATTTAACCAGATTAATCGCGTATATTTAAGATTTTACATTTTGGAAACCCGACGTTTCGAACACTTTGCAGTAGTCCGTGGTCACGGGTAGACTGAGGTGGCATTCGTCTGTCAGTTGACATAATTATTATATCACGCTACAGCCAACTTTTTGATTAAATTGGATGTCTTTTTAAATATTTTTGTTGTAGGGTCTTTATCAACAATTTTATAAGGTTTTTAATCCGTTAGTTAAATTAGTTTCATTTAAAATGTGTAATAATCGTGATAATCTTAGAACTTATTACGAAGAAATTTAACCTACAATTCAACAGATAAAGAATATAATTATATTAAGTAATTCTACATATAAAGATATAAAGATAATGTATACATAAATATAAACATGAGAAATGTAGAAGTTAAAATAGTAAATACACAATATATTCATATACCTATTTCAGCATCAAATGCCACTCGAAGCAAGCCAGACATGAAATTCAGCACTTTGATTTACGATTTCTGCTAGTTCGAAATTTTAGTACATTTGCTAGCGGTTTTACGAGCCAGCTCTAAAACAAGATACATATAAAACAAAACATATTATCCTTATGATAAAACGGTAAGCTGACCATATATGGAGATGCATTTGATTATGGATTTTCCTTTATAGTGGAATGGTTTTATAATTTAATTTTGTATATAAATAATTTTACATGATTTTTGCTTGTTTAGAATTCCTTTTTCGCGGCGTTGAGTTCTGCCACTCAACACGCAATGCCTCCAGAATTCGGCAGAAAGTGGGGAACGGAATGTCTTAACACTAGGTTCCCTCTGCTTACCCTGCTGTTACACAGCATACAGGGATGACACGGGATACAGTGTGAAGCTGATTATTAGAATTCCTTTTACCGATATATTACAGATATTATATTAAACAATACAGATAGAAGAAAATATCTCTCACTTTAAATGACAAAATATGTAATATATTTGAAACGATATATCTAATGAGTTATTAAACTTAACTTAAAACTTGCTTATTAAACAATATAAATATTATTTTGGTATATCAAATTATATACTCTTATTTATTATATATTACTTCAACCTTTAAACGAAATCGACAATCTGGTGTAATTCTGTGTTTTTCTCAGGAAAACTTTTGCGTATGAAAACTACTTACTTTAATTCAATGTTTGATAAATCCTCTTACAAATCTTTTTGCAAATCTTTCTAAAAAGATACCTTATATAATTTGAGTAGTTGTTTTAATAAATACTAAAAATATTTGGATAGATTTGTAGGCTTTTTTATTAGTTCAGTAGAGCAAATAGAGCTACGTAAAGCTCAGCTTAGACCTTGCGGAATACGTACTGTACTTTATACTATTACTATTGTGCGTCCCGCACATATCAGGGTAGTCAGAGGAACCTAGTGTTAATACACTGCGTTTCTATTAAGACTAATCATCATTTAGTATTATAATATATACCTATAATCGGACTGATACCTAGCTCTCGTTAAATCCAAATAAAAGTTAAAAGTTAATACTTTAAGTTAATTCATTTAATTAATTCAACGTTAAACGTCATTAAGTTAATTCAACGTTAAATATTTTACAATAATATGAAATAAATACAAGATATTTCTTAAAACAAGAAATATTCATAATCTCTACATCTGACATATTTAAACAGTCGCCAATAATAAATAACGATATCTGTATCTGGCATTCTTCTGATCAAGACGTACGTTTCAACTGATTGTCGACTAATTCCTACCGCTCGAATAGAGGCTGTACAACGCAATAAATTCCTCGCATTCAAACGAAGCAGCCAAGCGAGAGAGCTGCGATAAACATACGATTGACTCTTTTGACAATATTTTTTTTTCTATGAAAACAAACGTTAATCTCGTTTTTTAAAAACAACATATTTATAATAAATATTTTTGTATACATAAACTGACTGTGTGCCATAGAACCAAGTTTGCCTACAAAAATAACATTAAGTTGGCAGATTAGAATAATTAAATCAGATAAGTTTATCAATAAATAATTAATTTCTTTTACATAGAATAAATAAGAAAAAAATCAAAACAATAAAAGTCTAACATTTAAAGTTTATAGCCCCTCGCGTAACGCTGAAGATGCAAGCAGCTGTTTAGAATACGAGATATGACTTGCCCCGCGAAACAAGCCAGATGTGAAATTTGGCATTTTGTTCGACCAAGAACAGTACGAAGCTTACGGCTTGCGCATTTTCACAAAAAAGTTCTTTGTATTTTTTTAGGATAAATGATAAGTAGAATCAATTGCGAAATGAGTTTTCGAAGAAGTGAAAATTTTATGTAAGAAATATTTAACACTTCCTGATTATTAAATTG
Source organism: Heliconius himera (assembly GCA_021202915.1). Lineage (NCBI taxonomy): Eukaryota > Metazoa > Arthropoda > Insecta > Lepidoptera > Nymphalidae > Heliconius > Heliconius himera. Next base: position 131,827 of record JAJHJA010000821.1, read on the forward strand.
ATAAATACAATTTTTACATGTACTTAGAGCGTCAAGTACTACTAAGGTATTATATGATTATTATAAGAACGCGACAAGGATGTATCCATTACATATAAAGTAGAAAGGAAAAATATCACTCAATTCCCCTAACTTAGGCCCTCAACAGACAATAATATGATACGTAGAGGTGTAAAATAAGCTGAGGCCAGTCGTGGCGCAAGGGCAAAAATATTACTGTAATCGCGACTGATTGTGGGTTCGAATCCCACTCGAGGAAATTAAATATTTGTTTAAATTTATATTTCTCCGGCACCAAGGCAAAAGCCCAGCCTTGAGTTCCGCCAATCAAGACGCAATGCCTCTAAAAATTTGTCGGAAAGTAAGGAACGGAATGCCTTAACGATAGCTTTCCTCTGACTACCCTACTTTGTGCGGGATACAGCTTGAAGCTGATTTTAAAACATTTCCTAATATATATTTATTCTATTTGTATTATAGTAATTCATAGAACAGTGGATATTCATATTACGTAATTTAATATTGACATTACAAAGGTATGTATATACGAGTATAACCAAAGACAAAGCTATTAGATATCATTGTCACTGAGTAGTACAGGAAGGACACTTAATAGCTACCTTCACATCGATTGCTTGTAATTACACAATATTGTTGTTTGCTTAGATCTGATTTCACCGTGTTGATTGTTGTAGCTATGGGTATGTGTGGATGTATATTAGTATATTAAATAGTAGCAACCCGCTCGCGGCTTCACCCGCTATAAATACATATTTTTTGTTTTTACTGATCTGAATGAATTTCGTGTTCTAATAACATTATATATTTAAAGATAAATATCTAATATAAGTAATTAAAAATTAAAGTTTCAGCCAAAAAAAATATATTTTCTAGTAATTTTCTCGAACCAAATATATTATATTGACATGACTTTTTGATTTATGACGCGATTTAAAAAAAACAGCAATAAAAATGTTGAGAAAAGTTTGGGAAAATATTAATAAAATAAATAATAGTCAAAACTGCACTTAAATCGGTTTATTCGATTCTGAGATTAGCGTGAACATAAAAACAGACAAAAATAATAGAAATAGTTGTTTTGGGCTCTATTACTACGCTAGATATCTAGGGTAATAGATTTTCTCATATATCTTTCATGTATTAGCAACCAATTAGTTACAATTTTACTATATGAATAGATATGAAACAATGTTTTGGTGTTAATATTAATATCGTATGGATATTTCAGTAAGATATTGATGTAATTGCTTTTTTAATTTCATTAAATGACTTAGTGGTCATTCAGTATCAGGTCAGGTATGGCTTAGTGGTCAGAGCGCCTGGTCGGTTTCCAGGAGGCACGGGTTCGAGTCCCGCTACGTTCAAATTTTTATACGTTTTCTAAATAAATATCATTAAATGAAGTTGCTTTGCAACCAGCACAAATTACAAATTTTGCGCAAGACCTAAATGACTCATTTTATACTTAAATAATTACAAGAATAGCAAAACTTTTCTCAGTAAAGTGGTGTCCCGGAAGATGAAAAATTAAAAGACTAAAATTATGTTCCCCTTTTAAAGGTACAGTAGAACGCGAACTCAACGAAACTCTTGCGGTGATCCACAAACGTCATTTAAAATGTAAAACTGGCGAGGCCGTTACAGTACGTACAATTTTACTGCGTTTACGTCGAATTAATAAATAATTAACTCTTTTGTTGAACAGGGATGTGTAGCCAAGGAAAAGGTGAACTCTTAATAATCTTTTTTAATAGAAGATATATTTTTTTTGTACTTTTTGTAAGCAAATATGAATTGCATGGCTTTATACCATTTCATTAAAATACAGGAATTCTTAATTTATATATTTAGTTATATATTTTTTATAATTTAGTCTTTATTCGAACACAGATATAAATACAATTAAAATGTGCACCATTTTAGATAATAGAGGCTAGTCGTGGCGCACACGCGTGTAACTGTAAACGTGAGAGGTTCTAGGTTCAATTCCCACTCAAGGAAATTAAATATATAATATTTTCATTTCTTCGCTCTGGAGTCGAGGCAAAGCGGCGTTAAATTCCGCCACTCAACACGCAAGTCCTCCAGAAATCGGCGCCAAAGTGTGGAAAGGAGTGTCTTAACAGTCTTGCGTAAAGCTTAAGAAGAAGAATTACATAATTACATAATACTTACAATTACTTAAGAATTAAATAATATTTAATTTTAGTTGCAATATGAAAGCAAGTTAAAATAATGAAAACATTACTAAGCAACTTTAAAGCAGTCCAACGAAGTGGCACTAGAGTGACTCGTAAAGCTTTAAAGACTAAATGTAATACTTCTGTAGAAATCCTAGGTGCCTTATGTTCGTATTGCGAGTTACCTGATACGCTTTTTGGATGTCTAAATCTTAAAATCCAGCAAATTCTTTGGATTGAAGTACTTACTTAGTAAACAAGTCAGTATTACATCACTAAAGTTGTAGAGAAGAGTTTTATTCTGATTATATCTGATCTTATAATTGATATGTTAGTCTATTTTGTGATATAAATATATTATTTTATTCTAAATAGTGTCTTTTCTTCTTTAAGCTAATAATATTTTGATATCAAGAATAGAGTTTAGTAAGGCCTTCCTATGTATAAAGACCAATTTTATTGTATGATACAAGAGCCAGCTTACAAAAAAAAATGTATTTTGTCAAAGTACTGTAAACTATTATCATTATTTTCTAATAAATTAAGTTTCATTTTATTACACAAAGTAAAAAAGTTAAAAGGATTAATGGAAAATTACCTTCTAGGAAACAATTTAGTAATTAATTAATCACATATAGCTGTAGCGGTGGGCAGAGAATGATTAATATTTATAATTTATTTCTTTTATTAAAGTTTGCCTAGAATATTAACCTTTTATAATTTAACGTGAGAATTAACATAACAAATAAGATATTTCAAAGTAAACACATGAACATTGGAAGATCTTATTTGTTATGTTAATTCTCACGCTAAATTATAAAAGGTTAATATTCTAGGCAAACTTTAAAAAAAGAAATAAATTATTAACATTTTACTCATAGAAATTTGAAAACATCATCATTTAGCATTATAGACTATGAGTGTATCAAATAAATAAATACATCAGCTTCACGCTGTATCCCGCAAACAGCAGGGTAAGACACTTCGTTCCCTAGTGTAAGACACTTCGTTCCCCACTTTCTGCTGAATTCTGGAGGCATTACGTGTTTAGTGGCAGAATTAAACGCCGCGCTTTGCCTCGACACCAAAGCGAAGAAATGGAAAAAATAATAATTTAAGAAAATATTTCATCTCCTCGAGTGGGGATCGAACCCACAAATCGATTTTACATTCACACTTTGTGCCGCTGCGCCACGACTGGCCTCATGCATGAGCGTATCAGCTCATTCTTAAACAGTCCAGATCAAAAGGATGCTAATTTAAGACATACTCGTGCATACGTATGTCTCGTATGTATGTGACAGTATCATTAAAATATGTTAAAAAAAAATGTGATATTTAATGAAGATAAAACATAGACTAGTCTAAATAATAGACAAGTAATTGTGTAAAGCGATTTGTTAATCCATGGTAGTACAAGAATAGTATTTGTAATATATTTGATTATTTAAAAACTAGAAACCTTCTATTGAAGGCTTTTTAATTTCTTGCACTGATTAAGACATTATTACGATTTCGACAGAATTTTCGATGGAGAATTCAAAACTGGTTTAAAAGAATAAGATATTATATTAATAAATAAATAATCAAATTTATTTATTAAAGTTTTTTGGCTCTACTTTTAGTGATAACTCGCATAAATGCAATTAGAAATTAAAATTGATCGTAGAGCTAGATGTATGCTTTGTTTTCCATTTGTTCGGTTCGAGTCGGCCTTATTGTGATGATGAGCGATGTCATTGAAGCAAACTTAATTTCTCGTTTCAGTTGCAAGTGCCAATAGCTTTTTAAGTGGCTATTGATCTACTATTAGAAAATAATATTTTATTTTGCTTTATTCATAGTAATTGACTGTACACGCATCGATATAAACATTGAAGTAATAAATATATTATTGACAATTGATTCTAAGAAATTTTTACGGTTTTTTTTTTATAATAAATTATAAACTATACTAAAAGATTGAGGCCAGTCATGGCGCAGGGGCACAAAGTGTGATTGTAAAACCGACTGGTTGTGGGTTCGACCCCCATTCGAGGAGATGGAATATTTACTTAAATTTATATTTTCATTTTTTCGCTCTGGTGTCGAGGCAACGCACGGCGTTACGTTCTGCCACTCAACACACAATGCGTCCAGAATTTGGTAGAAAGTGGAGAACAGAGTGTCATAACACTAGATTCCCTCTGCCTACCCTGCTGTGTGCGGAATACAGCGCAAAGCTGATTTAATTTATTTATGATTTTAACTATACAAAACGCGGCGTCGGGTTCCGCTATTCAACACAGTCGTCAATAGGAAAGTAAAATACGCAAAATCTAAGCACTGAGTTCTCCGCAAGAGATGATATATATAATAGTATTATTAAAAATATATATTCTATATATTGTTACAATACTTGCTCTAAGAATAACTTTCATTTTGTAAATATATGTTATGATATGAACGAAGGGAATGCTTCACGTATGACACCACAATGTACGTGATGTTGGCTTAACGCATTTAATTAAACGTATGTATGTATTATTTCAAAATAATATATAAAATTTTATTAACTAGTTTAAAAAAGGTATAGGTTTTCAATTTGATTGTATCATTTGTTTGTTGTTATTTTGATTATTTGATATCGAATTCCTCAGCCAAATATATATTTATTTTGATGAACATATTTTTTTATATAAGTTCATGTTTCAGTAGTAGTCCAATATATATTTTATTTTTTATACATACTGTAACTCGATCGATGGTTCAAATTGGCCCAAAAAAATGGGTGAAATCAATAATAATAATAAAAAGTAAAGGCCCCCGTGTAAAGGCATTGCGTTGCCAGAATTCGGCAGAATATGGGGAACGGAGTGCCTTAACACTAGAATTCCCTCTGCCTATTGTACACAGCGTGAAACCGATACAGCGTGAAGCTGATTTTATTTTTTATTTTACCCTGCGTAAAGTGAATGCCAAGTGGTAGGTTAACCACCTTCTTTTAATAAACCAATGGAGATTATTTTTAAGCTTTTTTAGCTTCTCTATGACTGAAAGATATACGGTATACAAGTCAATTGCAAGGAACACCTTACAAGTAGGTAACTATATAGGGGGTTGTATTTAATTTGAGAACACTACCCTCGAATTTGGCCCCTGCGCCACCGCTGGCCTCAAACTTAAGTAATATAATCAATTTTTTCTCTCATCTCTCCATTTTAGTGAGGAAATTAATAATGTCACTTTAATATTCATTATGAAACAAAAGCTTAAAATATATTTCACTAAATTCCACAGAGACAAATAGCAAGTAAGAATAATTCTAGAACAATACTATACCGCAAGCTGTACTTGTCACCTGCCGCACAGTGCCCGTCTGATGCAAATCTGTCGCCCGAGGTTGTATAGAATAATTTGTATTTCAACTTGGCCAATGCAATACCCGTTGTTATCAATTATGTTATTTATATATTTGAGTTAATTTTAAATTGTTAATTTATTGTTTTTAATAATAAGAATTTACTTTAATTACTTTTATTTATTTTCTTTGTTTACTTTATTTACTAAGATATTTTTTCTAATATTAATAATTTTATTTTTCGGCTTGTTTTGATTATTTAGATTTATATTTTCTTATTAATTCTATTGTAAACTGAAAGTAATTTCGTAAATATATTAATATATATAATAAATATTCGTATAGTTCAGGCGGGCGAAGCTGCGCGGGCCACCTAGTGTTATATAAAATATTCAATCTACTATTGTATTTAAATTAATAAAGTACAGTACTTGTTTATTAATTAAAATATAGGAAATAATATGATGTTATCTAATGCTTTTTTTTCAGCTTTCCGTTATATCTAGCATGGTACAGGGTAAAGGGGCAGAGGGAACAGAATTTATTTATTTTGTTATTTTTGATTTTGTTAGTGACACTAAGTACCCTCTCTTACTTTCAGGAAGATACATTAGTGTAAAGTGTTAAGTTAGTCACAAATAGTTTAAATTATTTATTACTTTCAAACAAATAATATACTCGTATTTAGTGTAAATTAGAAGCGCCTTAGATTGTCATAATGTTATGGTTATTCAATTTAAAAAAAATCAAAGCTTTTTAATTTTTTTACCATGCTTTTTATAGTAAGTAGTATATCTAATAATATATTAAACCTACTTTTTTATAACCTAATTTGAGTACTGTTTATGTACATATATTTAAAATTAGCTTCTTCACGCTGTATCCCACACACAACATGGTAGGCAGAGGGAACTTAGTGTTAAAACTTCGTTCCCCACTTTTATTTATGTATATTTTGAATAAGCATATGTTGGATAGCATAATAATTAATTTCAGATCAATAACATTAATTAATAACAGTAACGAGAACCGATATCATTATATCATTCCACAAAAATGATATTGGGAAAAAAATCATTGGCGTTGAAAATATGAAACGTATAACAAAGAAAAAGTCGAAATTGCATAATTTTTGCCCTACGCTATGTGAGCGAGTATATTCGACACCTTATTGAATAAATATACATATTTTGCGCCGTCTGTTTGTGGTAACTTTTGACATTTGATTTTGATAAAGATAAAAAGAATAAAGTATTTTTTCAGTGCCTATTTTTTTAGTTAATAAATAAACGAGAGCGTCTCCAATTATAATTTGACATAACTATTGAATATGTTCTTAATTTTAAGATGAACGAGGCTTTATCACACAAAAAAAAATAATCATCTTTATTGACGTGTATTTGAAAAAAAAAATCAAGTTACCTATACTTTTATCACTTCACAAACAGCCTGGTTAAAAAACAAACAAACAAACATTAAATGGCGAACGGAGAGTCTTAACACTACAAATTTCTACCTAAAACTATCTAAAACTCTAAAATTCAGTTATTTGCAGTTAAACATTTTCGAATTAATATCGTAACCATATTTGCACAAGATTGCCTTTTTCATTCTAACAACAGCGTTAAATGATAATAAAGCGATCATGACAGGTAATAAAGAGGGCATGCAATATTTTTTCATATTTATCGCCGTTTGTTTTACAACTTAATAAACAAGAATTTATGATAACGGTAACAGATTTGGCCTAATAATGAATTTTATAGAGTACACTTTTTCTCATCAAAATAAATTTTGTGAAAAAATGTTTATTTAAAGACAATGGATATAAGTTAATTAATATGTATTGAGGCCAGTCCTGGCGCAGGGGCACGAGGTGTGACTGACTGGTTGTGGGTTCGATCCCCACTTGAGGAGATGAAATATTTACTTAAATGTATATTTCCATTTCTTCGCTCTGGTGTCAAGGTTAAACGCGGCTTTGTGTTCTGCCACTCAACACGCAATGCCTCCAGAATTCGGCAAAAAGTGGGGAACGGAATGTTTTAACACTAGGTTCTCTCTGCCTATCCTGCTGTGTGCGGGATACAGCGTGAAGCTGATTTAATATGTTAATAAATAATATTTTTTGGCCGCTATATAAAACATATACATAATAATGGGAGGACATTTATAATATAAAAATATACGAAATGTATAATAGAACTAGAACTTAAAAATTATGTCAAATAAATTGGAAACTTTATACACTTATGAAATAGGAAAGAAAAATATTCAAACTGGATATATGGAATGGATGGATGGAATAGCAGGATGTGACAGTCAATAAAGCAACCAAATGAGCCGGTTCACATCGAAAACCCATACTCACGAAGAGATGAGTAATATGTACAGAGTGGTGATGAACTACTTTAAATGAAATCACAGTTTTAATTACTCTATAAAAGCCTAATACAATAAAAACACCCCACACAATTTTCACAAAAGTGAAAAAGTGATATTTTCAAACCAAATAAATAATAAAATTATCATTGTAAAATAAAACGCCATTTCTCAAGAACGACGCACGCAGACATAAAACTACCAAAGAACACGTAGGTATTAAGTATTTTTGTAGTAATATGTGTTTACGTTATTGGTGTCTATGCGTAACTGCGACACACGAAACATAGGTGTGGATAAACATCGTGAAATGAAAAAAAAATACGTCTAAACTATTGAGATATCTTGATTAATTTCTTTAGGTATGGGTTTAAAATATTTTATACTATATGCTGTTCCCGTAAAATGAGCAGTGACGCTTCCATCCTGTATATAGTTGTACTAAAATATACGCTTTTTTAGATGTAAATATGAACATCTTAATAGATAGCATATAAAGTTACAGTTATATACGACATAATAGTAATAATATAAAAATCAGCTTCACGCTGTATCCCGCACGCAGCAGGCTAGGCAGAGGGAACCTGAAACACACCGTTTCCCACTTTCCGCCGAACTTTTCGAGGCATTGCGTGTTGAGTGGGGGAGCGCAACGCCGGGCTTTTGCCTTGATGCCAGAGCGATGAAATTAAAATGTTAATATGTAATAATTCATTCCCTTGAGTAGGATACGAACCCACAACCGTCACGTTACAGTCATACACTTGTACCTCTGGGTTACGGCTCAAATAATAATATAATTTGTACTTATTATTAGTATAATTAATATGATGTTTCCATCAAAGGTAATTAGTAACGCAACAACACTTTTATTCAATTATTGATTTCAATGCTTTGAATATAACTGTTTATAATAGTTCACGATAATGAGTGAAGCTGTTATAGTAATTATATGATAATCTGTTTATATTTATAACTAGCGGACCCGGACGCAGCTTCGCCCGCTTAAACTATACGAATGCTTATTAGATATATTTATGAAATTGTTTTTGAAAATGTGTAACTAATTTAATGGAAAAAAATTATAAGTAAACGTAACCAAAGTAAAATATTAATTAAAAAAAACGAAACAAAACCAGCTACATTTTCAATATTATCAAAGTAAAATAAATATTTAAATGAATTAAAATTAAATGTGTTGTGCTATGGTTTTGACAGTGCATGTGGTTATTTACATAATATTCAAATACAATAAAAAAATTGTCCTGTCTGTCTTTCTATTTCCCCGAGCTAATGTCCAGAATAACTGAACTGTTTTTTATTGGACTTTCAGTGATCGATTTTATTGATTTACTCGGGAAAAATCTTCTTACTCGTTTTCCTTGCGCACATAGATACTATATGAAATAACTAAAGTCCTTTCTACATTAAATATGTTAAGTTTTCGAGCAATATCAAATAAAATCCCAAAAAATTAAATTTATTAGAATGTTATACAGTAAACTATAATTTCAATCTAGATGAAATGCTAAAAGTGACTATTATATTCATTTTCATAAGGATCAATATCAAATTATAGAAAATACATGCAACAAAAACCCGATAAATATAAAGTAAATTAATTAAAATGGTTACTTGTTGTTACTGTGTTACTTTGATCAACCTTCAGAGATAAACATGGTATGTGTATCGCGGAATTTTTTAAACATTATTTAAGAAACAATATTTTTGTAAAACATTGTTTTTATGTATCTCATAAGGTTGAGTCGGCGCCCGCCATGTATGCGTTAAGCAAGCTCATTCTGGGTGACGTTTTCTTATAACAACAAATAAACTTTGCAAACCGTTGCTTAGCAACGGTCGGTTGTTATTAACATGGCGGAATAAATTGCCTGTCAAATTAAAACGTACTTTAATATATTAGTATATATCGACAATATTACAAATATGAGAAAAAAAAGTAACCTATGTTCATCCGAAGACCCTCAAATATATGAGTATTTTATAACGATTGAATTAGCGGTTTGGCCCTGATTGCGTAAAAGACAGACAGCCAGACAGACAGATAGACAGAGTTACTTTCGAATTTATAATATAGGTATGGATTAATTTTATTTAGTTATTTTATTATTGCTGTTATATAATACAGCTTAGTATTAACTTCAAAATGTTTTAATGTAACATTTTATGTATTTAACATATTTAATTAAACTATCATGTAGTACATTTTTGTTATATAGCAAATATGTTATATTATAAAACAATAAAAAAATTTTAAATCCATATTAACAAAATAAAAGTTTAGTCAACTTTAACTTAGCTTCAACTACTTTTTTTTAGAAAACATATTAAAATGTGAACGTAGCAGGATTTGAACTCGTGCCTCTAAAAAACCTTTTTATTCTTTTTTTTAAATGTTTCTTTCCTAAGTGTGGAATAACATTTTAAAAATAGTTAAGAAATATTTAAAATCAAAAGCACAATGTTTAATCCGTTTAAAAAGTTCAGTTCGTGAACTGTAACTCTGTTAAAAGTTTGGCAGAATGCGCCATGTCGCTCTGGTTTTGCTGTTAGAACATTGGCATATATATAAAAAAATGCATAAAACTGCAAATAAAGTTTAAATCACATTCACAAAAATATTTCAATACAGATTTAAATATTTGAGGATTTTGGTGGAGTAGGTGCATAAGGTGTGACTGTGATGCGACGGTTTTGGGTTCGATCTCCACTTGGGAGAATGAATTATAACTAGTTAATCATTTCTTTGCTCTGGCACCAAAGCAAAATCCCGATTTTGAATCGACAATCAACACGCAATGTCTCGAAAAATGGGGCGGCAAGTGGGGAACGAAGTGTCTTAACACTAACTAGGTTCCCTCTGCCCTTTGCTATTTGCGAACACAGCGTGGAGCTGATTATGATTTGACACGTCTTTAAATGTGTATTAAATTAATTAATATCTATTGTTTTTTTAAATTAAATACATTTATTTTGATTTATTTGTAACTGAATGCTGTTCATAGATTTTCTTTAAAAACAAAGTGAGTATACGCTAGAAATACTAGTTAAAATATTTTAGAGCCGACAATTCGAGACATTGCTTGTGCTGAGTGGCGAAGGTCAACACTGTACTTTGTCATACCGAAGCCGGAAGAGTCATTACCTCTAGCTTCTCTAACTTAAACTTAGGTGTGGCAACTTTATTCACCGCATAATCAAAGATATCTCTCGAAGATTTATAATGATGAATTTGGCAAGAAGTGAAAACTTGCAGTACAAAAGAAAGAAAAAATCTGAATGATAGAAATGTATATTCATATTACAGATAAAAATAAACTATTATAAACTAATAATTTATTCATTTACTTAATTAAACAAACTTAAGTTTCAATGTCAACTTTAATAAATTTTACTTCCACTTGACCTACAATCCCGAAATTGGTACAAAGAACCCCGGTTAACGAGCCCGATTCGCACTTGACGATGTTGACTTGCCTACAATTACATTACTAACAAAGATAAAGCTTAAAACTCTGTATACTTGTAATTTATTTATAGCTTTAACAGTACGTTAGACATAGTCGGATGTGGCGACATTATCAATTCAATGCCTTGAAATGCGAATTTCCTGTACAATTTTCCTTAGTTTCAGCAACTTTCGTCAAGAATTCTCAAGTGAACTGAAACCTATTATTTAGTTTAGTTTAAACCTATTATTCATTTTATTTACTTTTTCATTTTAAGTATCAGGTATTCAATCACTATTCGTTCGTTCTTGACGGTATAACGCCTATTTTCATGATCGCTTGAAAATACACGGTGCACAAATTGTATGTTCATTGTCGATAGTGGACATACTACTGTGCCTCATTACCTAGAAATACATATACCTAAACGCGAAATTTCATATCTTTTGCTTTTATTACTTTATATATAATTCGCCAGGCCAATCGTGGCGTTTGAGGCCAGTCGTGGCGCAGCGGCACAAAGTGTGACTGTAAAGCGACAGTTTGTAGGTTCGATCCCCACTCGAGGAGATGAAATATTTACTTAAATTTATATTTCTATTTCTTTGCTCTGGTATCGAGGCAAAAGCGTGGCGTTGAGTTCTGCCACTCAGCACGCAACGCCTCTAGAGTTCGGCAGAAAGTGGGGAATGGAGTGTCTTAACACTAGGTTCCCTCTGCCTACCCTGCTGTGTGCGGGATACAGCGTGAAGCTGATTTATTTATTTATTTTTATTTATATAACTCAACACTCACACACAACAACACAACTTGAATCCATATGATCCATAATATTGTCAAAGCAGTTCTTGGCAGAATGTTATGTTGCGTCTTGATAACATCAATATTTGCCTAAAACAACGTAATTTAGTATTTCTCAGATATTGCTCTACAATTCTAAAGTATATAATTCATTAGGGAGGCATCTTATGTTTATGTATTTAAACTATCTCTGAGGCCCTCTTCGGGAGATAAGGGAGCCGCAATAATCAACACAAGACATTCTATCGCCCAAGTTAGAATAATTATTGTGAATTCCTAACATGGTCTCAGGCTCATAAGGTAACTTCTACAGTATCGAACTTTGATAAGCAAATGTTCTGCTAACGAGGGCTTTAATAACGTGTAATGTGATAACGCAATAATAAAGTATCGTACTTAATTTAACAATTAACCGACTTCAAAATAGGAGGATATCAAGAAGATGGATATAATTTACGTAATTTTTTGTTTAGCGAATTATGGATAATATTATAGTGATTCTTTCTTTGTATGATACAAAGAAAGAATCATCCTATACAAATGTTATATTTAAAATGTCAAAGTAAAAGAAGAAAAAAATATTATTTATATTTACGTTCGTTCATGCTTACATTTTCTTATCTTCTTCAGTGCTTACTTATTATATAAAGACATACTGACGTGTCTGTAGTTTTAGTTTATTTTTAACTAACTTTTGTTTATTATTAACTTTTATAAAATTAGTTATCTTTTTTTTGTTAGTTTTGTGTAAATTTCTTTATTAAATACTTATTTAGAAAAATATATGTATATTATTCACCGTAACCGTGTCTTGCTATGTTTGTCCCTTGAGTTAGACCGCCTAGATGGCTGGATATCGTGACGCAAGACAAAAAAATAATTAATGTTAACTATCAAATCAGCTTCACGCTGTATCCCGCACAGAGCAGGGTAGGCACAGGGAACTTAGTGTAAGACACTCCGTTCCCCACTTTCTGCCCAATTCTGGAGGCATTGCGTGTTAAGTGGCAGAACTCAACCCCGCGCTTAACTTCGACACCAGAGCGAAGAAATGGAAATATAAATTTAAGTAAATATTGCATCTCCTCGAGTGGGGATCAAACCCACAACCAGTCGAGGCGCAGTCGTGGCGCAGCGGCACAAAGTGTGACTGTAAAACTATCAAATATTATTAATTTTATAAAAAATCACTGAAAGTGTCACAAACAATCCCAAAAATAATTTATATTAATTAAAACTAGACAGTTTCACATTTTAAATGAAACAATTTTAACCGGATTAATCGCATAAATTTTAAATTATACATTTTGCGACGTTTCGAACACTTTGCAGTAGTCCGTGGCCACGGGTAGACTGAGGTGGCATTCGTCTGTATAGACAGTTTCAGTTACAGTAATCACAATTTAGTTAGAATTAGTTTGTTTAAATTTAATTTTGATATGATTGAAGAGAACGTTACCAATATTACCAATTCTATACGTTGAGGTGAGTTTCCTGTATCAACATTAGTTTCCCAAACTTTTGATTTAGTTACTCCGAAGAGAAGGTATACACTGCGTACCGTATAGAAGATGATAATAACTTAACTTAGCTTCACGCTTTATCCCTAGCGGGGTGGTCTGAGAGATCGGAGCGCCAAACACTACGGTCTCTACATACCTCTTTCGTCTCATCCACTGTCACTTTTTACGTGACCTTCCTCCAGTATCTTTGATACTGTGTTTTCGAAGGTCAACCGAGGTCTCCCTCTATCTCTCTTACAACAGATGATAGTGGAGTGATTGTATTTAAAATGTAAATAAACAAAATATTGCACTTTCAATTAATTTTAAAATATTTTTTTTCATAGTCACAATATCGAAGATCATCGAGTTTACTTATAACAACCTATAACTATAATCTATTCTATACAAAGTGAACCTCTGAAGGCTACTTGTTACCTACTTTACACAACGGCTACACATAAAACACCTAATGTAATATCACTTAAAGAATTGCTTTAAAATAGTTAATTAATTATTTTAATTAGCACACACCAACGATCTATAAAAACGTAATTACGACTTCCCCGTGATAAAGAATGGCATAATACAAGGGGTTCCTTCTGTAGATAATTATATTATTAGAGTTACGACTAACATTATGTCGTACAAACATACAAAATGAGTTTATATTATTGTTATTAAGCCTTTAATTCCACGCTTTATCACGCATATAGAAAAGCAAAGAATATTCGAGAAATTGCGTGATTTGTTTTGAATAAAAATTACCTTTAAAAATTCCTTCGGGTAGGAATCGAACCCACAACCAGTCGGTTTTACAGTAACACTTTGTGCCCCTGCGCCACGACTGGTGATGATACATTTTTATGTTTAGTTTCACGCTGTATACTGCAGGGAGGGTAGGCAGAGGAAATCTAGTATTATGATACTCCTCTACCCACTTTTCACCCAATTTTTAGGCATTGTGGCATGGTGAGTAGCGGAACTCAACGAAGAAATATTAAATATTAAATTTTTTATTTTTCGAGTTGAAATCGAACCCTAGTGAGTTCTTAAAGCGAAGTGTGTCTGTAAACGTGGCAGTCCTGTCGGGTTGTCGGGGTCACTGGACTGTGATGATATTCAATCATATATTACATATAGGTATATATAAATGATTTTTTTAAATTACTGTTATATACTGTTGTGTAAATCAATTAATTATTATTATTTAAAATGTTACTAGCAGCCTTTAAAAATTAACATTTAACAAACAAATATATATTAGCAAATAGGTTCTTACATAAAGTACGAGCCTACGGAACTCGAATAAGCATTTAATTTTCTGTGAACATTACGCACAATCTCCTCATAATAAATCATTTAAAATATGCTGGAATATTTGAGAAACGTAAATACATTCCTATTTGCGTTATTAAGCGTCGCGCGGCGCTGGGAGGAGATATATTTTGGTGTCCGCGAGCGCAGTTGTATTCATTATTCTTGGAGCCGCAGTGGATTAGCACTTTTTAGTTACTTTACAAAGCTTATTGTGTCGGTTATTAATTGTTAAATTTATGAGCTTTTAATGGATTTTTTACTTTAATTCTTCATTTTAATAACATATTTGCTTATATTTTAAGAAATTATGTTATAGTGATCATTTTATATCATTTTTTTTTATTGAGCGTGAAATTTTGAGTGTTCTACGTAACTGAGAATGCATCTATTTTTTATAGTATTTTTTTACTATATACAATCAATTTGTTAGATTTGAACCCTCAAACATAGTGTAGTCAGGCATATCCCATTCGACTTCGGTGCTTTTCTTTGTAAAAGTAATCATCCATATTAACATTATTACTTATATACACAATATAGAAAAATATTTATCTTCTCTTTTTGTCTTGAAATGCTGATATGAGTGTAATTTATAATATTTTTTTTAAAGCTTAGCATTATGTAAAGAAAGAACGAAGAAGTTAAGACACTCCGTTCTCCACTTTCTGCCGAATTCTGGAGAAATGGAATCTCGACACCAGAGCGAAGAAATGGAAATATAAATTTAAGTAAATATTCCATCTCCTCGAGTGGGGATCGAACCTACAACCAGTCTATTTACACTCAAGTTTGTACCGCTCCACCACGACTGGCCTTTGTTAAAATATTTTAATATTATTATTGTTTTGTTATAAAACAAAAGCTACACCACAAACACTACGCCAAGTTTACGCGATACGCTCCGAGTTTCGGCTCCAGTAGAAGTTGATGAAACTACCGTAAATGTTGATACAGGAAACTCTCATCTCGGCGCATTGAATTGATAATGTTGCACTAAGTTCTACTATTTTCACTCAACTTGCTCCTATAGTGCGGTAAGCATTTAAGTATAACAGTATAATATATAGCGTGCCAGTTCTTGAACTGCTTCAACTATTCGGGTATTTGTTCTTAATTGCTTGTACTGTTAATGAATATTGTGCAGTGCATTTAAATAGTGATAACGATTTCACGTAGTAATGGATTCGATTTTCTAATGACTATATGTTATTAATGTTGGCGTTTATTTTCGTTTATATAAGCGAAAAGAAATCTCGGTTTTGACTTGACTTAGTCGTATAATTCTTTACATTATTTACAAATAATACCAGCCTTTTTGATTGATATACTATGAACTTAATACAATTTGGATTATTATTTTTTGTACCGCATTTCTGGTTAAACATATGTATTGATAGACTTAGACTTAATTAATTTATATTTTGATCATAGTCTTTTGCATATTACATATGTATACACAAATTCGCTTAAAATTGTTGAAACCTAAACAAAATATACATTATTTATATATTTCTTTACTTCTTTATAACAGAATTTATATATTTCTTTTTTTATAGCAGGCAGAGGAACATACTTACCGATTACCAATTTTCGCCGAATTCTCGAGGCATTGCGTGTTTGCAGTGGCGGAACTCAACAACGCGCTTTGCCTCGACACTATAGCGAGAAAATAAAAATGCTAAACATTTCATTCCCCAAGAGGGAATCGAACGCACTCTCTCCTGAGCCTCCGCGACATATCATGTCATAAACAAACACTATAGTTATATAAAGTTTGCTGATGACATATATTGCGAAATAATTAAGTTAGTTGATATCAGAACACAAGGCACAGGTGTTTCATTACCTATCGCTGAAGTGCAGTTGAGCTCTCTCAATTCTATTAAAACTTTCTCAATATCATACTGTGTTGTCTATGAACTTGATTTTATATATGACGTTAAAAAATTGTGTTGTTAGAAAATAAAATGAAGTTTTAAGTACATACATATGTATGTATATTTTAATTATGTGCTTAAAACTTTTATTATATGTACTTACTTAAAACTTATTATACGTAGGTAAAAGTTTTAAGTTTATTCATATGTTTAAGAGGTGTTAGTGTTTTGTTAATATACAATATAAAAGACCGACCGACCGAGACCTTCCGGGGTCTACATGGGCCGAAGATGTTTTTTTTCTTAGATAAGTGACAATCCTCGACTGGGAATTGAACCCACAACCATCGTGGATAATGTAAATTACGAAATGCTAATAGTTGATAGTAATCATTAAATGTGATCGTGATGAAGATGAGCCAAAATGTAAATAGTCAAACTAAAGCATATCTATTATTCTATTCTAATAGTTCTATTTAAAGAACAAGATAGTATTTTTTTTTACCAGGCTAACGCTAGAATTTTGTAGTAGAAAACTGAAATAGCTAGTACTATTTTAGAATTGCAGAACGTCCCACTACAAAAATTGAATTGATTGGGTCACTAAATGTAGAGAAGGAGATGCATGATGATTTCAAATTCAACACGGAGGAAGAAATATATTAATAACGTAGTAGGTTCCACATATCAGATATGTTTGTAAAAAAAAATTTCGAATGGAGAAAATAGATTAATTTAAACAAAATAATAAGAATTTAGTAATAAGTTACTTTTATGAAAGAAAATACTAGAACTACCCGCCACATGCTGTGTACGACGGGTGGAGCTGAGCGAAGCTATGTTGCGCAAAATTTAACAATGAAAATTATTACTTACTAGAGGGCGCGCGCGGCTTCGCCCGCTTATTAGGAGTGAATTCTAAAAAAACCACGAAACACGTGTTCAATAAAATATTCTTAACAGTCTGAATTTAAATTTTTATAAAAATCTAAATCATTCTAAATCTCTTAATATTTTTAAAAATCGTCTAAAAAAGTATCTTCTCAACTTATAACTGTAGTTTATGTATGTATTTATGTATATAATATGTAGATTAATATATTATATATATAAGTATATAGGATTATATTTAGATATAATATTAAATCGTTCTTTTTTATGTAGTATATGTGTATATTATTCATTTTTATTTTATTATTGTATTTTATTTAGTCTAATTGTGCACTATAACGTTATTCCCATTTCTTAGTTAAAATTTAGTCCTTTATTTACCAAGGGTTGCCTGTAAGAGATTGCTTGAAGCAATAAGGCCGCCTTTGCATACATTTTATAAACATATATTGTTGTCTGTATTTTGTATTTCTTTTGTTTTTCTGTGTGCAATAAAGTATATTCTATTCTATTCTAAAAATCGGTGGCAATTTAAAGATTTTTCCATATAAACTTTCAACCCCTTATTTGAACCCTTAGGGGGTGAATTCTTAAAAACCATGAAACACGTGTTCAATGAAATATTTTTAAGAGTCTAAATTTCAAATTTTATAAAAATCGGTACAGATTAAAAAAAAATTCCATACAAACTTTTAACCCCTATTTCATCCCTTTAGGGTTAAAATTTTTCAAATTCCCTTCTTAGTGGATGTCCAGAATATGAAAATAAACATCTGCCCAAATTTCACGTTTTACACCATCAGCGGTTACGGCTCTGCGTGCGTCTTACCTCAGTCAGTCAGCACAAGTCCTTTTATATATATAGATTATATAATAAGTCATAATTTTAATTGTAATTATCACTTAATATATCACTAGAGGCCGGTCGTGGCGCAGGGGCACAAAGCGTGACTGGTTGTGGGTTCGATCCCCACTCGAGGATATAAAATATTTATTTACATTTACATTTTCATTTCTTCGCTCTGGTGTCGAGGCAAAGCACGGCGTTGAGTTCCGCCACTCAACACGCAATGCCTCCAGAACTCGGCGGAAAGTGGGGAACGGAGTGTCTTAACACTAGGCTTCCTCTGCCTACCCTGCTGTGTGCGGGATACAGCGTGAAGCTGATTTATTTTTGATTTAAAATTATCACTAAAATACTTCGCTGTGATCACCGTGTCGTCCGCAACGTAAAAAATTTCAGAGCTGTAGGCTTAACGGTCTAGTAGGAGTAGCATTACAACGAAACACATTTTTGATCAGTAAGAGCTTTCCTTCACTTAACTCAATAAATGAAAACTTTGCTAACTATTCTTTATAGTAACTGCACTAAAAAATAATAGATAAAAAAAATAATTCGACATTTCTGAATTATAACGAAAAATATAACTGGTATTAATTACATAAAAAATAAATAATTAAAATCTTATTATTCGTGTAATATCTCGAAAGTTAATAAAGTATATTATCACTTAATTATCTACAAACTCAGTTCCACTTGCTGAATTTCGTTTATAAAAGTGATTGACGGATCTCGATCAGCTAATTTTCCACCCAATCACTTACCCCGTGAACAAGCAAAATTTCACAGATTATAATCATATTGCTTCACAAATACCATTTTTTAAATTAATTTTGTTTATTAGTGCTATCGTAATTGTTTTTATAATAAAAATAAATACAGGCCACCTTTTTTTCTCAGCTTCACGCTGTATTCAGCAGGTTAGGAAGAGGGAACCCAGTGTCATGACACTCCGTTCCTCATTTTCTGCCATATGTTCGAGGCATTGCGTGTGAGATGCCACGCTATTACAGGGCACATTTTTTTAATGAATAGATATGATAATATTTTATGTCATTTAATTAAATTATAATTATAAAATCGGATAGCACCGATGCGTTTACGAGCAAGCGTTAATTGGATTAATGACTCTGCCCAAATACTCCATCAGAATAATTATAATTAATCAATATATAATATGAGAACGATGGGTGTTAAATAGCAGCTCTATATTATAGTGAACATTTTATATTTTTTAATATTTATGTTAGTAGTACTGGTATTTCATCATAAGCTTATAAAAATATTTTAAATAAATATTAATATTCAATTTAGCTATGAAATTTCTCGAATTCTAGAGGTGACTAGAGTAGAAGCGTAAGGTATCAGATGAAAAGAAGATTTTTTTTAAAAAAATCTTACTAATGCGAAACACGCGTAACAAAGTAAAAGGAATTTGATGGAAATAAAAGAAAAATAAATATAAATGCTCTTGGTTTTATTTTTTGTAACGACCAGGATATTAACGTATAATGTACAGAAGTTATAGATATATCTAAGTTACATTTGTTATAAAAGCATAAAGTAAATTCAAATACAATATTATATTCAGAATAAATAGTCTATTGAAGAAATATGAAATGTTTTATTATTATAATAACATTTATGTTACATTCAAACGAAAGTATACAGAATAGCACGTTAGCTTTAAATACTATTAGTAGGTTAAAATATGTTTATATATAAACTTGTCAGTACTGCATATTATTTACAATGAATTTTCAGTATAAATCTTACAATATTACTTAGTAAATAAAGAATTTTCCTTTTCATTGAGTTTGCTAAAATTTATACCAAATACACTTTTTATTAGCGTAACGTCCATAATATACTTAGTCCTTTTTTTCTAAAATCATCGATTTAACTTTGTCTAAGTCAATAAAAATGCAATATTTGGCAAAGTTATATTAAAAATAATTAAACTATAAAATGTAAAAAAAAACAGATAATATGAAGACCAGAACTAATATTTATGGACGTCAATGGTTCTCGAACAAGATAAAAAACAGTAAAAATTCATACAAAGAAATATATGAGATATATTTAGAATATCTGCCAGTAAAAAGAAACTTCTAGAAGTTTCAGTAGCAATTTATACATCTCTATACATTCATTGTAAACATTTACTATTTCTGTTTCAATAAGTGATCTTGAAATAGGAAGTACATGGAAATTTTATTCGATTACATTTTCTATATCCACTTATATAATTATATACAATTTAACACTAATTATTATCACGTTACGCGCTGTTTGAGGCTTTAATAAATGTATCAAGCACAAAATTGTTTCGAATATTTTCTAGAACATTCTATATTTTTATTTTTAGAGTTATATTGTTTCTGTGTAAATAAAAACATTTAAAAGATCTATTTATATTTTATTGTACATACGCAGTAAAAGCATTAAATATAATAATACTTAAAATAGTGAAAGTAAAACGTGAATCCACCTTTAGAATTTTATAATTAAAGGGTAAAATAATAATTTAAATTTATTTCATATATAATCTTTGTATATAACGAATTGCGCGCTTTAAATAAACATTTTAGCTAAACAACTTTAAGATAACGTATGTAATAAACTAAATATAGATATAATACTAACCATTGCAGTAGTAATACAAGCACTGCTAGCCATTATAATTACTTTACCATCGTTTGCGTACCATTTGTTGGCTCTATCTGGGACTCTATTACTTTTTTCAGAATCTTTATCGTCAAAGTCATCATCATAGACTTCTGTGCCATATTCATCATCTGAAGTAGTCCTTTCATCAGGATATTGGTAAATATGTCTATCATTGCCTGGTATTTCTATAAAAAAACCAATGAATGTGAAAAGGAACGCCTATGTTTTTTTGTTTATGTTATAAGAACAAGCTTATTAAAATAAATCTTACCATATAATCTGATCTTACTCTCCACGTCTCCGAGAGAATTTTTAGCTACACATATATAGCTTCCTAGATCATCTCTACGAATATTCTTGATTGTCATTGACATTTCGGCTTCGAACATAGACTTTTGTCGAACAGTCATCTCGTGATGCTCTGATGGTATTATTAGCTCACCTGCGGGACAATTTATTACTTAAAACGTTTGCTTTCAAATCTAATATTAGAATTTCATCTTTCGCCCGCCAAGTTTTATGAAAAATGTAAAAACTTCGGACAGACACCTAGAGTTTTATATCCGCTTTATAATTTGTTTCTTTTATATTCGTGATGCTTTACAAAGTTAATCATAATTCTATTAGCGGCTGTATACAATTTACTTGCTTACAAACTAATCAAACTGTAATTATAACAATAATTTTCTCAATTATTACTTTGATTGATTTATTATATTATATCTTTGAAATATAGCTCACCAGGATCTTTAACCCAGTAGTTTATAGACTTCGGAGATGATTCGACATAGCATTCGAGTGTGACATCAGTGCCCAACGGTGCTCCCACAAGTTGATTTGGTACTTGGATAACTGGATGAACTATATGATATAGACATTTCAATATTCAATTATACATATTGTAATTTTTTTTTTAATATAGGAAAAGAGGAAAAGCGTTAATTCCTTACATAAAGAAATATTAGGGGATCAAGAGAAGAATAGAGTAACATCTTTTGGTCGACCAGGTAACATGTAAAAATAGATTTCAATGGCCTTGCTGTCTGAATAACCTATAAAAAGTGCTACCGAACAAAAGTTTAGTGCAAAAGGCAACCAGAAACAAATGCACATTTTTTTCCTAGTTAGCTTCAAAGGTACACAGTAGCTTCCCCAAGTTCCCGATCCCTTAATTGAGATAAAAATGCAAAGAATCCCCGATCGGAGACCACTTAAAATATAAATTTAAAATAATAGAAGTTTGAAACAGGAAAACAAACTGCTGATCTACGAGTACATAAGATAATGGATCATTATCAAAACCGTAGACCTACTATTCCGTGTAGCATCGGACAGAGTAGAGTTGAAGAAGTTAGCGGCTAACCTTCAATATTGAAGAGGCATCCAAATAAGAAGACACAGATATTAGTCATACAGAAAATATTTTTAATCTATAATTATTTATATATATCTAAATGTTTAAATATTCAATTCCTGGAAAAAAAACTTCATAAATTATAAACACTCATTATATATTCATTAATAACTTAATAAGAAAAACAAAACCTAATAAAACGTTATATCCTCGTAAAAGCTTACCTATGAAGAAACGCGCAATAAAGAAGTAACAATTATGTTAATTACATTTATTTAAGTAATCAATTTGTAATTGCTATTTTCGACAAATTTGTTGTCGTAAAAATACAAATAAGAAAAATTGTGTCACCTCCCTCTTAAACTTCTGAGTAGAAATAGAAGACTAAATATTATGATCTTATCAGGACTATATTGAATAAAGGTATCGAGAGAGAAGTAGTGTTTTATAAATATAAATTAGTTAAAAAAATATAAAAATATTTTAAAGAATTTAGTATTGCCTAATAAAATTTATCAAGGCAACAATACTAAATTCTTTAAAATATTTTAAATTTTATATTATTCAGTTTCATTATAGGAATAAAATATTATATTGTTAACTTACAATGTACGCTTATATGAATCCGCTTGCTCACCGACGGCGGCACTCCATTACTTGCTATACATAAATACGTCCCCATTTCGGAACGCGATATCTTCGTCAATTTCAATATTTCACCTTGGTAAGCTATTACTGTAAACATATTGTCCATGTGATACACGTGTGTTTAGCTTATTTCTACATAATCATTTATGTGTAACTGTACACGTGATGGGTGTAGGTTCGATTTTCACCCCCAGCCTGGTTCCAACATTCAATATTATTTGTAAGGTAGGCAGCACTGAGTGACTCATTAAATACTCTCTGCATACCCCAAACCATAAGAAAAATGAGGATAAAAGAAGTTTAAAATACATGTATTGTCGATCAAGCAGACGTAAATTAAATTGTTTAATTAATGTATTATTGTGAAAAATAGAACAAGAAACATTAAATCTCGCACCAAGATTTCCTTAAAAGACAAAGGTCCCCATAATCCACGTAAAGAATTTCAACATTCCTACAATGCGACCTGGGAGTGTACTCAGCGTAGAACTCTACTAATTACGACAAACTTTAAACAATACTGGACGCGAAACTCATCCCGGAATAGTCGCCGCGGAGCTTATTGTAGCGCCACAAATGCGGTCACACAGACGTTCGTATTATTATACATATTCAGAAAAAAACAATGCTTCCCGTCCTTGCTCTATTCAGATAACTAAGACAAATGAAATATTTTTCCTGCAGCCCGCCCGGTTCGTTGTAATTTGAGGTCACCAAGTTGTGCTGCATTTTTCCAATTACCAACCAGCCAACGGATGATTTATTAAAACGACAAAACTACTTGATAAATACAATGAAAATATTACTTTATTATGATATGCTGTAGCGCATTATTTCATTTTAATTATTTGTTGTATAATAATTTTATTTTCATTTTCATATGTAAGTTCTTATGATAATTCAGATGTAATAATAAAAAGAATATATGTTCAGGCGCTGGCCGTAGTTTTAATTAGATGGAAGATTTGATTTTATTATTACCTAAAGCAGTATTTGAATCTTAACTATTTTTTATATATATATTTTTTCTATTATATTATTATTATATATTTTTATATTATTATTATTAATGTCTATAATATACACATTCTTTTAAATTAAGTAAGTAACGTTAAGTGATAAAAATGATAGACGGATAGAACTTTGTCACTTTACAGTTATTTAAAATCATAATAATATTATATACCTATATTTCATTTGTAAACATTTCCTTGAGGAGGGAATCTTGATGCAGATTTGAACCCATAGTCAACTCAAACAGGTGTAGTCAGTAGAACGATAAAAATGTGGCAATAGTTAATTTGATTTTAGGTATATATAATAACCATGAAAAAAGAAAAGAAAAGTTTAATGTGGGTATATTTGTACAGGTAAAACACAATAATGTGATATTCAACTTAAACTAGTGTATATTACGGCATTTTTATTATGGTTGTAAAGCTTCAGCCACGATTTCAATCATACGTAATAACCGAGAGTTCCATGTTATTTTGATTTTATCTTGAGGTTGGCACCATACGAGATTTCTAGGTAATTTTCCTTTAGTGTATTTTAGGATGGATCTATACTTTTACGACATTATTTTTATTTATAAAATGAGTGAGGCCGGTCGTGGCGCAGCGGCACGAGGTGTGACTGCAAAACCGACTGCTTCTGGGTTCGATCCCCACTCGAGGAGATGAAATATTTACTTAAATTTATATTTCCATTTCTTCGCTCTGGTGTCGAGGTTAAGCGCGGCGTTGAGTTCTGCCACTCAACACGCAATGCCTCCAGAATTCGGCAGAAAGTGGGGAACGGAGTGTCTTAACACTAGGTTCCCTCTGCCTACCCTGCTGTGTGCGGGATACAGCGTGAAGCTAATTTAATTAATTTTTTTTATAAAATGAGTAATAAATCTATTTTTTTATTAACTGTAGAAAACTGTGTAGTAAACGCCCACGGTATTTATGAATATTTTATAGATACTTATTACTAAGCTAGTCGTTATAAGACAAAGTTGCTTTACTTTTGTTTTGAAATATCTTACTTATATAACTGCTTATATTTTATAGCTTAGCTAGACGTGTAAATTTTATTTAATATAAAAATTCTACCATCTTACTATTTGACATGTAACTCATTTACCTTTAGTTTTTGAGCCCATATTATCTCTAACGACTATTTCCTGTCCATCTTCCCGTTTCCACATGACTCGTGGTGGGGGAATGCCTCTCGCTCGACATGATACTCGTGCTGTCCCTCCTTCCGGTACCATAGTGTCTCCAGATGTCTCCTCGGGAATAAAATCTGGTGGCACCACCACTTCAAGATATCCCATCTAATCAAAAAAGTTATATAATATTAAATGACAAAATCAACAAAATCATTTTTTATTTAATATCCCTTTTTTATACATTATTTTATTGATAGAGAATGCTTCTACAGGTATCCACCCGATCGGAGACTGTTTATGTGAGATTCTTTAACTGGCAAGTATATGTCACCCGAATACCCACTAAACCTCACGATGCTCCTCCCCGACCATCACTGGTCAGGGCAACGGGAGCCACAAGTCCTTGGAGAACCACAGCGCCAAAATCGAGTAATCTAATTGTCAGTAACGTTTAACTATTAAAAACTTTCATATTTAACTATGGCAGGAACTTATAAAAATATTAATAAATAATTTAAAATTACGGTTTCAGAATTCATTTATTCTCATATAAAATTTAAGTATTTATAACAAAGATTTTTTTTCATGTACTTTGTAGTAGACTTATTAGCTTAGTCTATTTCATAATACTTACATACATATATATATAATATTTTATATTATATTATTTGTATATCAACTTTGAAATGTAATAGAATCAATTGATATATTGAATACTAGCGGCCCGCCCACGGCTTCGCCCGCTTAAAATACATGATTATTGACTTAATAAAAAGAATTGATTGACAACTCTAATGACTTCTAATATGATTTTTTTTATTACTTTAATCTGTAATATTCTAATATGATTATTTTACGACATTATCGTAACTTCTATAAGAATTTTTGATTGTTTCGAACTAAAAAATATGACCAATGTTGATATTTGATATTCATAAAATATACATAAAGCTAATTATTTATTATATGTATATATTTTTGTAACATTACGTTCTTTTTACCTATGTTATGTTTTTTAAAGCTCTGTTAAATGTGCTGATGTTACTTAATAATTTAATGTACGGCTTCAGAAACAGGCTTAACTGTAAAATTATTGATTTGGGTAAGGATTCATAATATTCTTTGTAAAATAACTGTAATGTTTGCATATTAACTCCTGTACAGTTTTTAAATTATTTACACATATTATTAGCTAAATGTACAATTGGTAAATATGTAGTTATTACAGAGTACACGTAGAAAGGTTGTTTTTAGGCATTTTTATATAGATTTTTTTCAAACGAACAAACGGACCACAAAATCTATGTATTTGCTTGATATCTCTTTGAAGATCAAATCGTTTTTTATCTCTATGTTGAATTAATTACGATTTCAACTTAACTGTTATGATTTATGAAGGTAATCTCTACTAACAATTCAATTTTGTTTACTTTATTGTATAAATTATTGTATAATAGTGCTTCAAAAATATATTTTTTTATTAACAGTCATATAATCAAGACGTTTCGAATGTCCTTCTTTAGCCAGCAATCTTACCAGCGCGATTGCTATATAATATTCACAGGCCTTGAGTTCATTCAAATGACGATAAGTTTTTTTTTAATGAACCGATTTTGATGAACCAAACTTTAGTATTTAAGTTGAGTTAAAACAAAGCAATTGGTGAAACTTATGAGTAAATCGGTTCAGTACTTTCAGAGAAAAATGCGGACAAAAATATGTCGACAGACAGACAGACAGACAAGAAATTCAAAAAAAATCTTTTTGCTTTCTATTATTCTTTTTAAGTGTCCCTCTATCCATTTCAGTCAAAATTACGAAATGTACAGACAAAATATTTTTACTGTCTTATTATATATAGAGATGTATGTACTGCAATTTTAACTTT
Source organism: Heliconius himera (assembly GCA_021202915.1). Lineage (NCBI taxonomy): Eukaryota > Metazoa > Arthropoda > Insecta > Lepidoptera > Nymphalidae > Heliconius > Heliconius himera. The sequence continues at coordinate 159,167 of JAJHJA010000821.1, forward strand.
CCAATATACACATAACCAAGCTGGTTTGAATGCATTCCGCTTACGAAAAATGAATTATTTCGTACAGTTTTTCGTTTCGATAATCACATTTTAAATTAATTGAAACCTTTTCAGTTCTGAGCACGATATATTGAAGCGGGCGTCGAATGTTAAATAGGCAGAAGAGGCAATTTGCTTTACGATGCTTTTGAATGGTAACTTTATTATGGGTTCGTTTAACGTACGATTTTTGAAATTAATATACTGCGGTGATATACGTGTGTATGAAAATGGCCAATTTGTGGTTGATTTTTATCGGTGACATTAATTTTTTTTCGTGTATATTTGCTTTATATTTTTTCGTGTGATTCAAGTGATATTTATTGAAATAATTAATATGAAATGCTTGTACAGAATATAAAAAGTATTCTATATATTATATTGTAATATATGAATATTATTAATATACATATCTTGATAATAAATAATATAAGCACGAAAGTTGTGGGTTCGACTCCGGAGAATGACATATTTAAAATTTTCAATTCAACATGCAATGCCTCGAGAATTCGGCAAAAGGAGAACGAAAATATCTCTTAGTGTGTTAACACTAGGTGTGAACCTAGTGTTAACTCACTAAGACCTCACTAAGATTCTCTGCCTACCTTGCTACATGCAAGATACACCATGAACTGAACATGAAAAATAATAAATATTGTAATTTCAATCTTTTTTTTCACATCGAGAAAAATAAAAAGTGATAATCAAAATGGTATTATAATGGTAGTGGCTGGTAATATACTTACTTGACTCTTCATAGGATCGGTATTGATTTGGCACATATACTGTCCTCGATCTTCTTCCTGTACGTTCTTGATGTGCAAGTACCAGGTGGAGTGGTCGGCGTGGGACACCGACACGCGGTGGTTGTGAGTGATGACGTGCTCGTGGATTGCTTGAATTGCTTTTGTGTCTGCTTTGACCCAGCCCACCTTTGGACAAATTATTTTTGTAGTGACTCTTTATGGTAAACAAATAGAAATATATTTATTTAGAGAACGTATAGCTTAGTGGTCAGAGCGCCTGGTCGGATTCCAGGAGGCGCGGGTTCGAGTCCCGCTACGTTCAAATTTTTTATACGTTTCCTAAATAAGTATTTTTCTTACCTAAGTATGGAATAAGACTTTAAAAATGTTTAAAAACAACAAATATGTTTAAAAATAAAAATATAAAATGTCTAGTAAAGGTAATTACAATTTCAATATATTTTATCGCCTGATCAAATATTTTGGACCACGACTATAAGATAGGTCATGTTGTAGCCACTGACTGTAAGCGCTGTGGTTGTGGAGCCTGTGTCTCTCAGGATTTTTTTTTTAGATTCACATTGCATCCTGCACATATCAGGGTAGACAGTGGGAGTCTGGAAACCGGAACCTGGTGTTAAAGCACTCCCATTAAGACATCTGTACCATACGTACCAAACCACCCCAAGGACTACCCTAACACTAAGTACCTAAGAAAAATGCTAGAAAAAATTATCACATCCTTAAAAATGATTTATAATTTACTTAAATACTTACACTGTATTAGACAATAATATTTATTTAAAAACGATATTTTCCAATTAATTGTATTTTTAGCATCATTCTATATCCCGGCAGGGTAGGCAGAGGGAACCTAGTGTTAAGGCACTCCTGTTTTCCATTTTCCAGCGAATTCTCGTGGCATTGTTTGTTGCCTCGAAACTAGAGCGTGTCTTAACACTAGGTTCCCTCTGCCTACCCTGCAGTGTGCGGGATACAGCGTGAAGCTGATTTCTTTGATTTTTTCCAGTAATCATAAATTCTTTCTTCAATAGAAAGCGACTATAATAACCGCAGATAAAACACTGGAGAACACGATTAAAATTATCGGTTTCATTTTAATAATTCACAACACAAACGATGTATTTTAAGAACGATTTATTTTTAGCTTTTCTATTTTATTTTTTTTATATACGTAATAAATTACTATTTATTATTGCATTCATTGTTTATTACTGTAGCTTTTATTTACATTTGCTTATCTCTTGTGTGTGCATTTCTAATTGCGATTCGATTACACGCTGTATTGATCTAGAATTCTCTTTAACCATTAAGACAATGTTTCTCTTTGCACAAATTAATATTAAATTTCAATATTGTCCAAGGAAATTGGTAGATTATTTACCTATGTATCAATATAGCTGCTTTATTTAAGTCATTTAGAAATATGCCATATTTAAAGTTTTTGTTTCAGATTATTTAAAAGAAGTATGATCTTTTAAGTATCAATAGGCATTTTTTGCTTTAAATAATACACTAAGTGTTCAACTTGAGTCAGTGGTCCGCATATAGCAGGGAGGGCAAAAGGAACCTAGTGCTAAGATATTCCATTTCCCACTTTCAGCCGAATTTTTCAAGGCATTGTTTGTTGAGTGACGAAATTCAACGCCGAGCTTTGTCGGACTTGGCTAAGAACTAAGTGTTCGCTTTATATATATTTTTAAGAAACACCAGGAGGTAAATATTCAAATTTTAATTTTAAATTACATGATTGAATATATTTTATAGATCACTAAGGTATATTGATACATTTCATCGCGTCAGCAAACATAAATATTTAGTATGCAATTAATGGTCTCACTGATAAGATATTGGCTCTACGTAAACACTAATAACCTGTCAATTTGATGACAGCTCTGTGATTTATTTTTGCAAGCTAAATTAACTATAATGCTTTATTTATTTAATAAACCTAGTGTGTAGAACTTTGTGTTAAGGCACTTCGTTCTCCACTATTTGCCTAATTTTAAGGCATTGTATGTTGAGTGAGTCCTTATTACTAGAAAACATGACAATATTAATAAATAACGATTCGTTTCTCCGAGTGGAAATCGAACCCACAGCCGCAAGCTTGTGCCTCATAATTATTATATATATTTTTTTTCGTTAAATAAAAATGGATGACGCGACTGAGGTAAATAGAGATCGTAATTTGGTTCTCAGTTCTCTCTGGCTTTTCCGCTGGACATAAGAAAAACTTTAAAATTATAAAATCATATATAAAAATATAAATTGACTCTAATCATGCTAATGTTGGAAGATTAGCAATATCAATTTGCGTAAATCTGATAATACTAAATATTTAATATAGGCACTCACTCGATAGTTGCCTAGGTTCCCGACTATACACTTAAAGGTCACGTCGCGGCCCACAGGCACCGTCAAATTAGTGATGGGCTCAGCAAATTCTGGTACTTCCACTGCCCCTGTCAACAAATGATTTAATATAAATAACGATTACTTAGTTAACCTAGTTACTACTTATAAAATAAAAAAAAAATACTCAAATAGTTCTTCTATCCATGTTACAAATCACACTTCATTAATTATTTATAATAGCATCTTATGACATTACCTTACATACTGTTTCAAATCTGTCAAATACCGTTACTTTAAATTTAAATCTATCAAATACCGTTACTTTAAAATGTAAAACAACACTAAATCAGTTAGTAAAACAACGGCTGGCTTAGTATTAGGGCTGATGAAACAGGAAAGGAGTCGCAAGTTTGCGGTTTGTGTGCTTGGTCTTATCTCTGAAGTCACTGCAAAGTTGCTGCTTATCGCTGCACGCTTCATACTGTCAGCTGCAGTTCTAGTTTCACTCAGACCTTGCAACAAAGTCAACTCAATGTTAAACTTGCAACACGCTTACAAATAAGTTTAGTGGAAGCATAATTGATTTTAGGGGCAGAAGTTTCAAGATTCTAAGATTTTTAAATTAATGAATCTGATTTGTCAAACGTTTTTAAAATCATGTGGTATATAATGTCATAAGATTTTATATATTTTATTTACTCTTTTATTATTTTTATGGGGATATTGGATAAAACATATTAATCATCTCAGGAGGTGTGTCTACGAGAAATATCTATAGATCGTATACCATATTTGGACTATATACATATATACGTACGTTAACTTTCAACTCATATCAACGATTCTATGACAAACTTCGTCGATGTCATTTCATTTTTCACTTCTTTTTCATTCATCCTTTTTGTATATCTGGTGTTGTAAAATACTTTAACTATTTTATACAAAAGCTGTCTGTAATACAAAAGTTCTTAACTTTTCTTTTTTTAGCTTCGTAGGGAACCTAGTGCTAAGACACTTCGTTCACGATTATTCGCCAACTTCTAAAAGCATTGCGTGTTAAGAGGTGGACCTCAACGCCGCACATTGTTCGATACCAGAGCGAAAAAATGCAAATATTAAATATTTAATTTCCTCGAGTAAGAATCGAAGCGCACAACCCGCCGCGTTTACAGCCACACAAGTTATTAATAACACAATTTAATTACAATAAATGTTAGTTATTTAGTTCAGTTTAAAACTAAATGAAAGCTGGAACCGGTCATTTTTCACCGGCCGGGCTGCCGGCGCGGTTCCGAGGCGAGTTCCGAGAGCACGTTGCTTTTATTAATATTTCCATAGCAAATTCACGCTTTATTAGCAAACTGACGTCACAGGCCTGATAAATTATTAATGCGGTTGTCGCAGCTTGCTGTGTGTTCTGCTTTTTGCGATCGTGAACAATATCCCGTTGGTATTGTGATTGATTACTATTCTATTGCTTTTGTATTGGATTAGGATTTATGTTAATGGCTATATGTAATTTTGGTCGCTTTTGATTGATTATAGTTTACTTAGAGCAAATTGCTGGGTATTGTCTGTTATTATATAGCAGGATAGACAGGGCGAGGATAGGAGAAATAAAAAAAATTGAAAAGAAAAACCTATAAGGTGCGTTATAATTTTATCAATTTTAGTTAAAAAAATGCATAATTACCTATTTTTGTTTTATAACCCTTGCACTCTCTTTGATAATAGAATACCTTTGTACTTTGCAAGCCTAGTCACATAACACTGTCACATTTTAATCCTTATAAGACTTTTATTTTATTTTATTGTTTTTTTCACAATTTACCAGAAATACTAAGCAATCACCAAAAACACATTTAAAAAATATAAAATTAAATAAGCGAAACAAATTTCGCTCGGAGCTATTTTCTTTTTGTCCACAAAGTAGACCTGATTTCTCAAAGTCAAGTAATATTTGGTTATTGGGACCGTACTCATTTTCGGAAGCGGCTTATTTATATTATAAATTGAAGCCTACACCGAAGAAAAGGTCACTTTTTCATGTATATATTTAACTAAAATATAAGTATCTTGAATATCTACGACATTAGTAAAGTGTTCGAATCTGTTAAAAATTACCTGCACGTGTGCAATGCAATTAATCGCTAGACTTGTACCTACTTATAAATCGTTCTTAACTTTAAGATCGATTTTAGAGACATCTTGAGACGCCGTTTTCATTCATAGATTATTAGAACATATTCTTAGTTAATTTGATAAACTTTACCTGCTACTCTTTTAACTATACATTTTTAGTGCTGTGATAGTATGGAGGTGCAAGAACAACAGGAAATTAACTTTTATTATGCTTATATTTTAGTTAAAAAATATAAATGATAGATATTTTATGATTATTTTACTGAACATAGGTTTTTTTTTCATATAAAATATTCACACAAATTTTCATTTGCATCCATACCTTTTCGCCACCTTCTGCCGAACCTAAGATAAGTGTTTTTTTATAAATTTGCATAAATTGATTATATTAAGAGCGTATAGGTCCATTGAACCACATAACTAGTATTTATTTAGCACAAGTTTTCATATTCTTTATATATAAATATGTACATTTTTTAAATGTTTCGTATATATAAAACTTATTTTTGATATTTGGTACATCATTACTAATTTAAAAATTAGCTGTTAATACAAGTTACCCTATTCCGCACTGACTTCCCCACTTTTTTTCTTTTTTTATCAGCTTCACGCTATATCCCGCACACAGCAGGGTAGGCAGAGGGAATCTAGTATTAAGACACTCCGTACTCCATTTTCTGCCGAATTCTGGAGGCATTGCGTGTTGAGTGGCGGAACTCACCACCACACTATGCCTCGACACCAGAACGAAGGAATGAAAATATAAATGTAAATAAATATTTCATTTCCTCGAGTGGGAATCGAACCCACACCCAGTCGATTTCACAGTCACACTTTGTGTCCTTGCGCCACGACTGGCCTCACTAACTTCGTTTCACTTGATTTGTAAACATATAATTCTAATATACCTACCAGCAAAATAGTTTTATAAGATAAATAGGCTTAGACTTATAAGTCGTACTTATAAGTACGAGTCGGACTTGCGTACCATTATCTATAAAAACAGCAATAAAATTATAGCTATTGTATGGGAGATCCCCTTTAAATATTTGTTTTGTTCTAATTTCAACTATCCAACTGTCATGGTTCATGAGATATAGCTTGGTGACAAATGGACAAACAAACAGACAGACGGGCGGACAGCGGTGTCTTAGTACTAGGGTTCTGTTTCACATTTTAGTCACAAACCCTAAAAACAAAACATCAATATAAAGAAACAAACGCCAACATTTCAATATGTATTCTCATATTTATAAAAATTTTAAATTGTTTTTCCATACTTAGGAAAGAAAAAAATTATTTAGAAAAGCTAAAGCTAAGCCTAACGTTGTCAGTTAGTAGTCAGAGTACGTGGACGGTTTCCAAGAGGACTAGGTTCAAATCCAGCTACGTTAAAAAAATTATGTTTCTAAATAAGTATGTACTCAAATACTATGCCACGTTAAATCCCCGTTTTAAAAAAAAGTCTACAGATGCAATATTTTTCGACAATAATACTCTACAAACGTATATATTTTTTTACAAGAAGATTAATTTAACCTATTAATAACAACCCCGAGGATAATTAAAGACACTTCTCCCTGTTCCCATTCAGAGATTAAGCCCGAAAATCCTAGCCTATATTAAAAATGTAGACCGGCCTCCGAGCCAAGAGCAAACTATTACAGTGTTTCACATTTTTTGTAATAATACAGAAAAATGGAAATAAGTAAGGCCATTTCATGTGAAAAAAGATTTTATACAAAGGCGGCGTTTAGGAGAAATGAGCGTCAAGACGTCGGATAAGAAACATTAAGAGTACGAGTGCTTTTACTTCAGCATTAAACTTTAGTGGCAAAATTTGAAATAAAGCGTGGGTCACGTACGAGTGAGTGATATCACGTCTACGGCTCATCAGCGGCTGCACGTGACGACTTAAGCCCAAACAGATTTTGCAATACGACCAGTGATACTAGACCTCGGTTTTTCTTGCCTATAGTCGAGGAAACGAAACGAAATTACATATAGACATATCTCAATATGTTACTTATCTTATATTTATTACAACTCTACATACGTATATATTTTATATATATTTACTTTCAGGATAGGATAGGATTCAAATATATTTTTGTAAATTAATTAAATGTTTTTATGAAAGCAAAACATTTAAAGTAGGTATATAGAATTGTCAGTAGAATTAATTGAAACTACTGTTAGTAGAGTCAGTTCTTACTGTAGGACTGACATTTTTATATAACTTGATTCAAAAGAGCTTGTAATGACTTAATTGAATAAAAGATAATTTGATTTTAATCTTTGATTTTTATATCATCAAATGACAAAAACATCAAGCATTATCTCCTTAATTTAATTATTATTTTATATTATTTTAATAAACATTAATAAAGAAAAATTATAATTTTAAAGAAAAATTATATTTTAAGAAAAATTATATTAAAAAAAAAGAAAAATTGAAATGTATCAAAAGTAACCAGAGCAAGAGAGCTCTACATCGCTGGCCACGTTAATAATACGCAAAAGAGCCCGCCGCGATACAAAGTTTTCTTTTTGCTAACTTTATTATACCATTAGAGATCGCGTGACGGAGTATTGCACTCTTCCTTCTAATATAATTTACGTTAAGTAGTATATTAAAACAACTGTTTTTCTTTTGCTCTGTTTCATCCTTAGAGGGTAATGTTCCTAATGTCGTCTATTGTTGTCTATAAAAGTCAGTAGAATTTGAATTTATTATAAAATAATCTTATGTTTTAAATTTTTACGTTTATTTTCTTCAGCTTCCCGCTTTATCCTGCACACAGTTCTATAGAACCTAATGTTAAGACACTCCGTTCCCCATTTTCCACTGAACTCTGGAGGCATTGCATGTTGATGGGCGGAACTCAACGCCGGGCTGTGCTGGAGCGAAGAAATGAAAATATTAAATATTCTATTTCCTCGAGTGGTAATCGAATCCACAACCTGCAGCGTTTACAGTCACACTTTTTGCCCCTGTGCCACGACTTCGGCGGTCGGCCACCTTAACGTATTCTTATGTCTAATATGAAATACTTTACAATTTTATATGACACTTGAAATAAGTTGATTTTCTTAAAATTAATCAGTTATACAATAAATATACAAGGTATTTATTTTGATTCAAAAAATATGTAATAAATGTTTATTGTTAGATCTATATAAATAGATATTTAATTAAGAAATACGACAGGAATCACAGCTAGAATTAATGGAGCAAAAATGGAGCTAAGCATTATTTTCCATGAAAAATTATTCAAATATAGCTTAATGGAAATTACACGCTAAGATTCTGCGACGCTGAGAAATGAAAAACATTGTTATTTAATTAAAAGCAAGCGAATTTTTTTCTATTAAAATTAGTTTTTGTGTTTTTCGTAATAAAATTTGACCGTAGCTTATTTGAGATCTTTAAACTTTACTACTAATTAAAGTTACATTTTATTTATTGTATAATTTACAAAAATATTATTAAAAAAACCATATATTATATTTTTATATAAACCTGATGTGGTTTTTTTTAGGAAATATACCTAAGTTATTGAATGGTATATAGTAAATTCATAAACAGCTCTATGGCAAATATGCATAATATATGCACCTGTGATATGTTATAGTGATAATCCTTTAGTATCTATTATGCTGGAAGAGATTGTCGTGAGGTAGTTGCACAAGCGTGTGATCGTAAAATGTGAGGGTTGTGAATTCGATTCCCCGGGAAAATAATTACGAACATTGGGGAACGAGTGTTTTACCATTAGGTTCCCTCTGCATATTTTACTATATGTGGCATACAGCGTGAAGTAGAAAAAAAGAAAAAATTGTTATTTGAAAAATTATTTTTTTCAACAAAATGGGAATTAGGGCTACGGTAACAATTTAGCAATGGAATATAGAGACTTATTCACAATTTTCTGCCACAAAAAATATTAGGTACATGTATAAATTTTCACATAATGTGAATTACAGTCAATAAATATACATATGATATATACATATACCAAATGTTCATTCTATACGATAACTTACAATGTTAAAAATATATTTTACTATTTAATAGTCTGGAGTATTAAAATGTAAATATTTTTTGGAATGCTAACAATAATGATGTATATATGAAATGTATATTTCTACATAGTCGTTTGGTTATTCTAAGCGAAAAGACGCAATCCGCGGTCCTCCTATAAGTATTTTATGTAATCTTTAGTGCAGCTTATTACAAATTGTTAGAAATACACATTTAAAGTAATAATAAAAATGCTTTTTTTATTGGTTTTATTTAAATGTATTTAATATATTCAGGAAGTCAGTCGTGGTGCAGTGGCACAAGGTGCACTCGGGGAGATGAAGTATTTACTGAAATTTATATTTCCATTTCTTCGCTCTGGTGTCGAGGCAAATCGCGACGTTGAGTTCTGCCACTCAACACGCAATGCCTCCAGAATTAGACAGAAAGTGGGGAACGGAGTGTCTTATCACTAGGTTCCCTATACCTACCCTGCTGTGTGCGGGATACAGCGTGAAGCTGATTATTGATTATTAATATAATTACTTATATAGTATAGCAATAATAAATATCTAAAATATACATAATATTCACTATACATCATACTTAAAGATATAAAGGGATTAAACAAAAACAGCAGCGAGCACCACGATTTATTAAGGGTAAACATTGGCGCACATCTGTCTCCCTATTTATCTAACATTTTCTACTGTTTCATGTCCGAATTAAAGGATTTTCACGAAACAAAATTCCTCATCAATACATTTTAATTTGAATAAACTGTACATTTTCCTGCTTTCAAGTAAAAAGTATTAAACTTTGAACTGCGTCTCAATAAAAGAACGAGAGAAACAATTACAAGGTGTTTCGGTATGTGTTTTTCAACGTTGTTCGAGGTATTTTTTGTAAGGTTTTAAACATTGATTTCGCTGATTTTTTTTGAAGTAAACTGCTTTGGACTATTGGTAATGTGTTTATGTATTTTATCAACAGAAACTTTATACATATAGGTGTTGATTTCAATCAAGGACTATATTAATAACTAGAGGGCGCGCGCGGCTTCGCCCGCTTATTAGGAGTGAATTCTAAAAAAACCACGAATCACGTGTTCAATAAAATATTTTTAACAGTCTGAATTTAAATTTTTATAAAAATCGGTGGCAATTTAAAGATTTTTCCATATAAACTTTCAACCCCTTATTTGAACCCTTAGGGGGTGAATTCTTAAAAACCATGAAACACGTGTTCAATGAAATATTTTTAAGAGTCTGAATTTTTAATTTTATAAAAATCGGTACAGATTAAATTGTTTTTTCCATACAAACTTTCAACCCCTATTTCATCCCTTTAGGATTAAAATTTTTCAAATTCCCTTCTTAGTGGATGTCCAGAATATGAAAATAAACATCTGCCCAAATTTCACGTTTCTACGCACAGCGGTTACGGCTCTGCGTGCGTCTTACCTCAGTCAGTCAGCACAAGTCCTTTTATATATATAGATTGTTGTAAAAACAAATGTAAGACAAAATAGAAAAGAGTAGAGAAACATTATATATTTTTTTCTATAAACACATAAAAAGGTCTATGGTCATAGATCCTCACGCTAGACATGAAAAGACTTGGTTTATGTGTTGAGATCCACCATTGTAGATCGGAGAACGGAGAACAGAGTGTCTTAAGCTTTAACATTAAGTTTCATATGCCAACTCTACAGAGCAGGCTGAAAACCCAAAAAAAGATAAAACAAAGGATTTATAAGGTGAAAATCGGACTAATAGTAACTATGACCAAACACAAAAAATAATAATATAGTTAATATAAACCTATGTAACACCTCTTACTCCTATCTTAAGTCATTAAAGTTATGAAACTTAATAATTAATTTACAATAACGACTCATTAAAAGTAATGGACGCCGCTATGGGTTTCGCTTAAGACTTGAAAATTACGTTTACGTCTGTATACGCCATTAGTGAGCTTCCCGTACTTAATTGCCTGGATGTTGGTTCGACCGGATGTCAAAAGATTGGCTTGAAACAGCAAAACGCTCCCCTCTCATCTCGTTGTCCATCTGAATAGGGACCAATATAAACTTTCACTGAGATCCTATTGATTTTCCTCAATTACATTTAACTGGATTACCGTTCGATGTTGAATGATTTTGCTACATCTTTCTAATATTGATATAGTAAAATGGATCTCATTTTACTTATATTACCATTTTTAGCATTTAATTATATTTTTTTGACTAGCACACATTAATTGATAACACATATCTGATAATATGATAACACGACTATAGATATTATTTCGTAGGAATAAAAGCAAATAAGTCAATGTTGTTAAAATTTTACATATAAAAATCTATTTTAAATGTAAAAATATTTATAAAAATATGTATTAAAAATTTAGACAAAGTAACCGAACATTTTAACATTTTTAAATAACTACTTAAGAACTAAATTATACTAGCATTCTTGTTCAAATTCCTAAATGTAAAAATTGCAGAAATACTATCCATCGAACGCCATATTTTTTTTAAACCCTTTTCTCGCTCTTTTCAAAGTTTTAATTAGTATCAGAGGACATTATGGAACTCTTTTTTATTTCTGTCTTCGTTATTAGAATCTCTTTTAAAATGACCATTCACATTTTGCGCTATAATTTCATATTTATTATGTTATAATTATCTATAACGTGTTGTATTTAAAATTGTAAAATAATATATTTATAATAATTTATTATCATTTTCTAAAATGAGTATAAATAAATTATTTTGCCTGTAGAATTCGTCCAGAAATCCGAATGTTAGTGATATGATACACTTTTTTTATATAATCGATTGAATTTTTGTACCTATCAAATAGATCATGTCTATGATCAATTATCTATATATATATAAAAGGACTTGTGCTGACTGACTGAGGTAAGACGCACGCAGAGCCGTAATCGCTGATGGTAGAAACGTCAAATTTGGGCAGATGTCTGTTTTCATATTCTGGACATCCACTAAGAAGGAAATTTGAAAAATTTTAACCCTAAAGGGATGAAATAGGGGTTGAAAGTTTGTATGGAAAAAAATTTTAATCTGTACCGATTTTTATAAAATTTGAAATTCAGATTCTTAAAAATATTTGATTGAATACGTGTTTCATGGTTTTTAAGAATTCACCCCCTAAGGGTTCAAATAAGGGGTTGAAAGTTTATATGGAAAAATCTTTAAATTGCCACCGATTTTTATAAAAATTTAAATTCAGACTGTTAAAAATATTTTATTGAACACGTGTTTTGTGATTTGTTTAGAATTCACTCCTAATAAGCGGGCGAAGCCGCGCGCGCCCTCTAGTAATTGATAAAGTACAGATTTAGTAAAAATATTTTTTTCCATATCCAACGAAGAAATATAAAACATTTTGTCTCCTATCTACAACTATACCTAATTCTATAAGATGACCGAATACAATCTCAGATTTACCCAGATTAGTCCCAATTTTTTTATGTAGTGAGCCACGTTGTCTCGATTCATAATTATATTTTGAATTTACTATTAATATTATAATCAAATATTATAAGCTATAAATAATTATTAAAATGTAATCACTCTGGATTTCATAAAATAAATATTTTAGATTATACCAATAATAATAAGCTAAATAAAATCTACTTTCCTGAAGAAATTATAAGGATTTTATTTGTTTGTACTTAAAGATCGAGGTCAGTTATATAGTAGTAGTAGTGTTAAGATACTCCCATTTTATTTAGATATTTCCGTTCTCAACTTTTAGCCGATTTTTTGATTAAGTAGGAACGGAACTTAATGCCGCGCTTTACCTGGTTACCAGAGCAAGGAAATAAAAATATTAAATATTTCATTTCCCCGAGTTTGAATTGAACCCACAACGTCGTGTTTACAGTTGCACTTGTGCCCCTGCGTCATGACGTGACGGAAAGACGCGAAGCTAAAAAGAAAATTATTTCTTTTTAGCTTCACCTTATATCCTGTATATAGATAGGAAGGCAGAGGAGACCTGGGAAACCAGCATCATGCATCATCACGCCTTGATTCAATATGTTCGTACTTAATTTAAAACGTATAGAAATACTACCTAGCAGTATAAATTTAGTTGATGCCAGTCGTTGCGCTTTTGCGCTACTAGGTTTTTTTTTAACTATATTTATACAACGCGTGCGATTTTAAAGGTGACCGGTTGTGGGTTAGATTCCCGCGAAATTAAATGTCTTTATTTCCTCACTTTGGTAACGAGGCAAAGTGCGGCGATGAACTCCACCACTCAACACGCAGTACCTGGAGAATTCCGCGGAAAGTCTTCAAAGTGCCTCAATGGGAACCGAGTGTAGTGTAGTGTCTTAACACTAAGTTCCCAGGTAAAATAAAAATTTAAAGCTAAAAAAAACAAGTTTTAAGCGAAACTCAAGTTATCATTTTTTTATCAGCTTTGTAAGTCAAGATGACCTCATTTCGGGTAATCCCCTACTGGGTGAATGGACATAATTTTCTGTGCTTGACACCGTGTCTAGTTCCTTCATTGTACCGTTTAACTACCCCCGTTTTGTTCGTTTTTATTACTGTCACTTGAAAAGCAGTTCCGTTCGCATTGTACATGCTTTTATTATTCAAGCGTTATACTGTCTTTGTTTTTGAGATTGCGTTAGTGTCTTTCTTATTGTGCTTACGTTTGTTTAGTTTATCAATAGGGTATTTTTTTAATTTTTTTATGAAAGTTTTTGACTATATATTTTATGGTGGTTATGGTATAATGGTTGTGGGTTTGATTCCTGTTCTGAAATGATTATATTTATATAATTCTCATAGCTCCGCTCTTATAGAGAAAGAGTGGCGTTGAGATCCCTGCGACCTCTCTACACAAAATATTTCGAAAGTTGGTCAATGGGGTGTTTTAACATTAGGTTTCCCCTGCCTGCTTTGCCGAAAAAGCGTAAAACCGCAGCCCAGATATTTTATAACTTTTAGGGTACCGTACCGCTTAAGGAAAAAAGGGACGCTTATAAGATAACTTTTTTGTCCATCCGTCTGTCCGTCTGTCGGTCTGTCAAGAGAGTTTATCTCAAGAACACTTGGAGATTTCGAGTTGAAATTTAAACCATATACTCTCAGATCTACGGCCCTGTGATTTTCTGAAAAAATTGTATTACCACATTTACTAATAGAAATAGCCGTTTTTACCGCAAAAATGCATATTTCGACAATATACGGGAAATCAAAATTAATAGGGTACTTCCGGATGACCTACAATTATGAAATTTGGCAACTAGCATCTACACGTGGTACTAGTTCAGGAAAAAACTAAAAAAATTGTGGTAAAATTCTAAAAAATAATTGGTTAACGTTACTTTAAAGCAGGAACAAAGTTTGGTATCAAAGCCGCTAGTTTAAGTAAGGTATCAGATGAAAGGGTTTGGTGTGTATATACGAACATATATTTTATTTATTTTTTATGATGCACTAATTGTACGGAACTCTGGCCTCGGTTGGTGTGCTCGAGTCGCGTTTATCCTATTTTTTGTTATACCTCCTGTATTTTATATAACAGGCAGACAGAATTAGAATTACTTTCACTTTTACTAAACACATAACATACACAAATTAATTTGATTAAACAATAAAGAAGTGATTAAAATCACATTAGATTGTTAAATTAAATTATTTAACAATATACAGTGAAATTATTAAAAAGCTATTCACTCTGACTATTGATTGTGTAATGTGCCTAATACTTTTATATATAACAATACAAATCGGTTGTAGCAACATTCCATTATGTGATACGTTTACAATACGAAGT
Source organism: Heliconius himera (assembly GCA_021202915.1). Taxonomy (NCBI): domain Eukaryota; kingdom Metazoa; phylum Arthropoda; class Insecta; order Lepidoptera; family Nymphalidae; genus Heliconius; species Heliconius himera. Next base: position 174,322 of record JAJHJA010000821.1, read on the forward strand.
GGGGAACGGAGTGTCTTAACACTGAGTTCCCTCTGCCTACCCTGCAGCGTGCGGGATACAGCGTGAAGCTAATTTATTTAATTTATTTTATTTAAAAGTGAATAATCTACATACAGATGATAAATTAAAAAATCATCATATTTCTTTAAAGAAATCAACATCAACAAGAAAAATCTACTATGAAAATCTATCTTAGTTTTTGCGTTTAGCAACTTATGAATACAATTTAAATTTGAAAAGATTAGATTTACATAACGAGAGATTTGTACTACGTAAAGATTAAGCCATCTGCTATCGCTTATTTGCGACCGATTCCTTTTTTCGCAAACGGTTTCTTTATGTAACCTCAGTTAAAATCGTTTTACTTTAGATTAAGCTAGAAGTATTTGTTTTTAATGGAGAGGTTTAATTGATTAGCTGTACCCGGGTTTTGTGATTACATTTCTTGATTAAAGCTTGCTTAAAAGGAAACCGATGAAGTAAAATTTATAGTTTTATGTGCATTTTTATATTTTATTCGTTTTATACAAAGTTAATGTTGTTGTGTGTGTTTTATTATATATATAACAAAAAAAAAGCTTTGACTTATAAATTTAAATAAATTTTATTATTTTATAATACGGCAAAGCAATTGCTATTTAATTACACCCTGAGGGATTTAAATTTATGAAATTACAGATATTATTGCAATCAGTACTATGTAAACACGAATGTGCCAACAGCGCCACATATAGGTACTTATTTCGTATTGTTGTTTGATTTAAAAACCACAGAGTAACTATTGACATACTCTGGATTAATTTTGTTAAAAGTTTATCTTATTTTACAAATGATAAAACGCTTTAAAGAAAGTCCTGTAACAATTATATTTGACTTTTAAACGGAACAACTGAGCGTATCTAATATAATATACTCTGGAAGGCCGTCGTAATATAATATTTATAACAAGAGCATCGTGGCACATGGGAGACAAGGCAAGATAAAGCGAAGAGTTGAGTTCCGCTACTCAAATACCATGCATCGAAATCAGACGGAAAGGGGTGAACAGAGTGACATGGTGATAATAATAACATATTTAAATGATATTACATTAAATTTCACACTTAAGGTCGCAGACAATATTTTAACATTTCCATTTTATCTCGTATATAATATTAAATAATTACTTATTGAGGATTATGAGGCCAGTCGAGGCGCAGGGGCATAAAGTGTGCCATTCGAGGAGATTAAATATATATTTACATTTATATTTTAATTTTTTCGCTCTTGTGTCGAGGGAAAAGCGCGGCGTTGAGTTCCGCCATTCAACACGCAATACCTCTAGAAATTGGCGGAAAGTGGGGAACGGAGTATCTTAACACTAGGTTACCTCTGCCTACCCTGTTGTGTGCGGGATACAGCGTGAAGCTGAAAAAAAAACTTATTATATTGTATAGATTCACATCTGTAACATACTAACATCACGATCAAATCAATATCACAAGTTAGGTATCTAACTTGTTAAAAAAAATCCATCAAACGAAATTATACGGATAAAACATCGATTGGCCATTGTCAGCAATAAAACTCTCGTCGCCCACAAAAGGGTAGATGATATCGTTCGAACCGTAATTGTTCATCTTGACAGATCTGATCGGGAGTTTTATATTCGCTAAGATTAAACAACGCATATTGTATGGGTAATGATGATTGGTGTAGTTTATTTATTGCTTGTTAATCTATGTAAAAATATATTTATTTCAGCTTCACGCTGCATCCCGCATACAGTTAGCTATGGTGGGCAGAGGAAATCTAGTGTTAAGACACTTCTGATTTTCGAGGCATTGCGTGTTGAGTGGCGGTACTCAACGCCGCGTTTTGTCTTGTTACCAGAGCGAAGAAGTGATATTAATAAGTCCAGTTGGTCCAGTCCGTCAGCCTCAGTCCAATCAAATTTTAAGTCTTGGAAGTTCATATATTCTCACAAAAGATCTCTTTGCATTAAAAGCGTTAAAATTAATTTGTTAAGATCATTTAAATTAAACAAAGTTATCTTAAACAACAACATTGCCATTTTTAATAAAATAAAAAAAAATCTTTGATATCGTATTCTTAACATACGTATGTCATTAGAATATACAATCTATTTATAGATAAAACTACCTAAGGTTAATACGTCGGTGGATACTTCGATATGTCATCATCCACCCTCCTACAGTTAAGCTTTCTATTTTAGCTTTTATAGAAGTGGTTTTTGCGCAGTCGTTGTATTCATTAATTGGATGTAGGCTGTTACTATAAAAAGTTTCATTTTTACATGTGATGTACTAGAAATGAAAAAATCGAGCAAATTTTTCCGCAATGTTGTTCAGTTTACAGGTTTTTTTAAATACACGTTGTTTTACATGTACCGAAATAGTAGTTTTGAACATTGAAATAGTATACAAACGAGTTTTATAAATAAAACTTTTTGGTACAAAACGGTCATACACTTTTACAAAACGATATTAAGAGCTTTATACAAAGTTGGGATATTTTATATTAAATATTAAACTTGAGTAGTTAATACCTAGTAAGAGTCTTAACTCTTTGACTGTAAAAAAAACAAGTTACAATTTTTAAATCAACAGTTATTTTTCATGCGATTTTATAAGAGATTTTATTCTGAAAATTCAACAAATTCTAAAAAATACTTTGAGCGGATATTTCTAATAAGAATGTGATCGTAAAAATGTTATTTTAGATATCCAGTAAATAATTTGTTTCTTTTACATTCCATCCTATCAATAATCTATCCAATCGATAAACCGAGCAATAATATTACAAACTCTTAAACACTTGAATGGAACCTAAAAACTAAGATCAAATCACACTATATTATTTCTTTTTAGTTTCACGCTGTATCCAGCATGGCACGGTACCTGGCAACTTATAGTTAAGACACTCCCATTAAGACACTTCCGTTCCCCCCTTTCTGCCGAATTTTCGAGACAATGTGGGTTGAGTGGCAAAACTCTACGCCAAGCTTTGCTTCGTTACCAGGACGAGAAAATGAAAATCCGAATCGAGTCCACAACTGTCGCGTTTACAGTTGCATGCTTGTGCCTCTGCGCTACGAGGGTCAGTTTTTTCAATTTGGCAATAGAATTCATACAGTCCTGAAGGGTAAGAAGCGTAGATTTCAAAGACTTAAATGGATCATTATTATTGTTATTTTTATTTTCATTGGCAGTGTCCTAATCTGGGATAAAACATTTAAAAATATTTAATATATATGTGTCTAGACCTCACCCACTAAAATTCTATTATAAAGTAAATAATAAAGCTGTCAATAATTTCCAACATTTCACAGTGACAACGATCAAATTCACTAGTTGAATCGAGTTTGCGCGTCATCGATTTTTGCTAATTGGATGTAACTTTTCACGAGCGCGTCGATTTGGCCGATAGTTGTATAGTCTATCTGTCATTCGAATGGGCGCATGTGAATCAATGTGAATATTATGAACGCCATATGAATAATCGGTGTCTCTCTCTCTCTCTCTATTCGTTGAAAAGTTAACATTAGTAACAGTTATTAACATTTAATCATTGTTTATATAAATGGATTTGGATACAAGTCAATATATAAGATATTAAAAATTACATAAAAATTGTGGCCATTCGTGGCACAGGTGGAGATTACCTCTCGGGGATTTAAACATTAAATATTTTCATTTCTTCTATCTGGTAACGAGGCAAACCGCGGTGTTAAGTTCCGCCACGCAATTCCTCCAGAATTCGGCGGAACATGGAGAACGGAAATGTTTTCATGGTAAGAGACTTTAACACTAGGTTATCAGATACGTATGGCAAAGTGAAGCTAAAACAATATATATAATTTTATCCCAAAATATCTATTTGTAGACTTCTGTCCCATAATTGTAGAATTTAGATTAAAGAAGACGAGGCCGGTCGTGGCGCAGCGGCACGAGGTGTGACTGCAAAACCGACTGGTTGTGGGTTCAATCCCCACTCGAGGAGATGAAATATTTACTTAAATTTATATTTCCATTTCTTCGCTCTGGTGTCGAGGTTAAGCGCGGCGTTGAATTCTGCCACTCAACACGCAATGCCTCCAGAATTCGGCAGAAAGTGGGGAACGGAGTGTCTTAACACTAGGTTCCCTCTGCCTACCCTGCTGTGTGCGGGATACAGCGTGAAGCTAATTTAGTTTAATTTTTTTTTAGATTAAAGAAACAACAGGTGTGCATCAAAGCTGTTTTCAGTATCTTCTATTCAGTCGATTTTTTATCTCTTCAATACTAATCATTCGGGCTACCCTGTATTGTACAAAGAATCGCTTACTACAAAAACAAGACAGTATACGGGTTGTGTTTTGGTGTATTTTATTTCTTTAGATTATGTAACTACGTCTAAACTCTACAGTAATACAGTATACGTATGACGTGTCATCTTTATATTTATTAAGATTTGGAAGGATTAATTTATTTTAAATAAACGTTTTCTATTTGTTATTTATTATATACATATATTATTTTGTTTCTAAAAAAAGTATTTTGCTTTTCTAAGTGAGGAATAACGCTTTAAAGAAAGAAAGATTCATACTTTTTAAATAAAGCCCATATACTTATTTAAATACAACTATGTTATTGTTCATATATAGTTATCACTACATCTATATAGTATTTGAAAGTGTGACTGTAAAATCGACTGGCTGTGGGTTCGATCCCCACTCGAGGAAAAGAAATATTTATTTACATTTATATTTTAAATTCTTCGCGCTGGTGTCGAGGCAAAGCGCGGCGTTGTGTACCGCCACTCAACACGCAATGCCTCCAAAACTCGGCAGAAAGTGGGGAACGGAGTGTCTTAACACTAGGTTCACTGTTTCCCTGCCTACCCCTACCTATATGTGCGGGATACAGCGTAAAGCTGATTCAATTTTTGATATTTATTAATAAATACGGCTCAGGCTATTCAAATTGTTTCGCAAAAGAACTGTTAGTGACATCTATTACGAGATCTAAATTCGCCAAATTCTGTTTTAGCAATAAATTGAAAAACAAGTATACGTAAATTAAAAATATATCTTGAAAAATACCTACTACCTACTCACAAATACTATAACATACACAAATATGTTACTTCCACTGTAAATCTTATACGAAATTTAACAAAAACTTTTTCCAATAATTTGCTTTGTTGTTGACAGCTAAGGAGATTAAGGAATGCGCAGGTACTTTGTTTAGATATAAATAAAAAAAATGTTTATATATAAAGAAGAAATAAGTGTGTACGTCGTCTCGTGGTTATCACCTGCTACCGACTCGAATGTAATATACTTGAGCTCAGCAAGTTATTTCGTAAAATAAATATTTATGAAGGAAAGGAGTTTCCTCGCGCTTTATCCATTAGACCGCGGGATCCGAAAAGACATAAACCTCCAGAGATTCAGTTGTAAGTTGACAAAACGAGTGTTGCTGCTTTTTTGCGGATTTCTCTATACACAATTTGAATTTAACCTTTGTTTTTTTATATGTTATATAAAATGTGGTGAAATTTTTAGTTTTAGGTATATTCTTTTTGTTATACATAAAATAATAAGCTACTGTACTTCGCATATTTTCTTGTAGAATCGCAGCAGTATTCTGTGAGGAAAGGGAACCTAGAAGGACCTATTATTAAGACACTCCCTTTCCCATTAAGGCCATTCTTCGCTTTTTTATTGTACATAATGAGTGTATAGTACCTAAGTTCTGATTTTAACTATATTCATTTTGCAGAACATTCCTCTTGAATAAATATTTTTTATAAAATCATAGCTCCACGCTGTATCCCGCACACAGCAGGGTAGGCAGAGGGAACCTAGAGTTAAGACACTCCGTTCCCCATTTTTCGCCAATTTCTGGAGGTATTACGTGTTGAGTAGCGGAACTCAACGCCGCGCTCTGCCTCGATACCAGAGCGAAGAAATGAGAATATAAATGTAAATAAATATTTCACTTCCTTGAGTGGGGATCGAACCCATAACCAGTCGATTTACAGGCACACTTTGTGCCCCTTCACCACTACTGGCCTTTAGTTACATGTTTAATTATTATTATTTTATTTTTATATTTGATTTATTGAAAAATTAAAGAAAAAGTTTGCACTATCAGTGAAGTACAGAAGACATATCAGACGAGATTTAAAATTATGAATAGGCAATGTCCAGCGTAGAAGAATGATTTCATGTTAAAATTTTAATTATATTTTACATAAACTTTATTTTTAAAAATTTTTCACTATTTTTATAATCACACACAAATGCAAATATTAGCTTATAAAATAATTGCAAAATTATGTAATACATATAAATAAAATGAAGAAAAATATTTATTTTAATTTCAATAGTACTAAAAAACAAATTTATAAAGCTTACATTTTTATCTGATAAAAAAAAAATATTTGTAAAATTATTTACAATAAAAAAGAGACACATGTGAAGAAACAGATTACGTACGTATCGTATTTGGAAGTGTATATCTTGACATTTTTGATCCGCCCGGCTCAGTCCAAAATAACATGAAGCTTTACCAAGATATTCTCTTTTTATAGGGTTGACGAAGGAATATTTTGAAGGTATCTTTTTCTTTCCTTTTTTTTATTATAGAACCGTCATCTACATTAGTGAAGTAAAATAACAACCTCGTCTTTAAAGTAAGCTTGAGTAACCCATAAAATTAATTTACGAACCAAGAAAGTAAGATTTTTAATGCAATGAGAAAAGGAGCGCCTGAGAGGTGAACCAATGAAAAAGATAAGTAAAATAAGTGTACAGGGCTCGGCAAGGTTTATGCAAATTTAACGCGAAATTTTTTTAAGTTACCAAGACTAATATTATTATTTGCAAACAACGAGGGCTGCGCGCTGAAGATATTTCAGAAGCTAACTTTATTATAGACGAGTAATAAATGCTTAAATGCTATGCTTGTAGCGAAAAGTTTTGCTTATCTAAACATTTTTACAACACGGAATATTAAATATGATTTTAGCTTATTAATGATATTAGATTCTGTTACGTCGAAGCTACGTGTTAGTCGAAGCTAAGATTGTCTCGAGGGATCTAAGCCAGTCTGGAAAAGAGCAATTTAATTAAAGCAAAATTAGGTTTATACTTACGGATTTTGTTAACTGTGAGTCAAAATTACAAAATTAAGAGATAGAAAAATTGTAGAGGTCCAAATAGGTTTTCTTTATATAACACATTTTTTAATTTAGCTTCTAATGTATTTCGCACAAAGCAGGGTAGGCAGAGGGAAACTAGTATTAAGACATTGTTCTGTCTGTTCCCCACTCTCTGCCGAATTCGGAGGCATACGCAATTGAGTGGCTGAACTTAACGCTGTTTTTTATATTATTTTATAGTTGAGGCCGGTCGTGGCGCAGCGGCACGAGGTGTGACTGTGAAACGGACTGGTTGTGGGTTCGATCCCCACTCGAGGAGATGAAATATTTACTTAAATTTATATTTTCATTTCTTCGCTCTGGTGTCGAGGTTAAGCGCGGCGTTAAGTTCTGCCACTCAACACGCAATGCCTCCAGAATTCGGCAGAAAGTGGGGAACGGGAGTGTCTTAACACTAGGTTCCCTCTGCCTACCCTGCTGTGTGCGGGATACAGCGTGAAGCTGATTTTTTTTTTTATTTTATAGTATTCAGATTTTTATATTGAGCTGTTTAATTCTAGTTTTTGGTTCAGTAAAAGTTGGTGCCTCACATAGCTGAATAAAAACTACGCTACGTTCAATTTTTTATACGTTTTCTAAATAAGTATTTTTTTTTCCTAAGTGTGGATTAACACTTTAAAAATGTTAAAAATATTTAATAAATAGCATTCTCTCTTGCCAAACGATAATTCTTAGTATTATATTTGGGTAGCGGAAATTTGTAAAAATCTCCCTACAGAGATGCTAACAACATAAATAAGTAATAATAATAATAATCTATAAGAAGCGTATAAAAATTTCGACGTAGCTTGATGAGAACGTTTGGCTCAGTGGTCAGAGCGCCTGGTCGGTTTCCAGGAGGCACGGGTTCGAATCCCGCTACGTTCAAATTTTTATGCGTTTTCTAAATAAGTAAGTATTTTTCTTTCGTAAGTGCGGAATAACACTATTAAATGTTTAAAAATACCTTGTTACTTAGGTATATACTGTATCATAAGTTATTTAATATTGGTTTTTCTATGGAAAATAGATCTATCAATTAATTATTCATCAATATCGTTCTAAAAAATAATGTTTTAAGAAGAGTCTCAAACGCTATTACAAAAATATTCACTTAAATGCACACTATAGTCACTCTTCTTTTATTTATTAGCAATTGAATAAAGTTGATAAATCTCGAGTGGGCTTAGTATTATGATGTTTCGTATCTAAGAGTAAAATTGCGATAAATAGTAAAGGTACTTGTAAGGATATTAAACTTGATTGACAAGTTAATTTATGTTTTGTATGTGAGAACAATTGGATAGAGTATATTTTTTTTAAATTTGATAACAAACATTTTTCATACTAAATAAATAAAAGTTATGAGGCGTTCGATGAATCTTTATGTTCATCTTTTTGTTTTGATTGTTGCAATAAAATTATCGATTTATTCAAAAAAGTGTTGCACTTTAAAGGTTAATTTTAAACTATATACACACACAACTACAGTCGTACGCTTGTACCACTGCGCCTTGACGTCCTTAATTTGAAATCTAAAAGTAAAAATTTGGGGTAAATACTTAAAACGGCGTATTGGATGAGTACGATGAGAGACATGAGATGTTCATTTGTTAATTTGATGTGTAAAGGGATAAAAATATGATGTAAAATTGCGAATTTATAGTGAAAAACTTATATAAAAGTAATATAGTTTCAATATAAAGGGACATTTTGAGGCCAGTTGTTATCCAGGGGCACAAAGTGTGCCTGTAAGCCAGACAGGTGGTGAGATTGATTTCCACTCGAGGAAATTAAATATTTAATATTTCCGTTACATACAAGTAGTATATTTTCAAGTGGTCTCTCTCTTATTTTAGTCAATATCACGTCAAAGAAAATTAAAAATTGCATTAGATAATGAGATTCTCTAAGATTCCATAGTAAAAGATTTTTTTTAGTTTCACGGTTTATCACCTGGGGACCTGGGAACCTATTATTAAAAGACTCCATTGTCTTTTAATATTAGGTTCCACTATCCACTAAGACATTTCCGTTCCCCACTTTCCGAGAGAAAATCACATGAGATTGATTCGCTTTACGATTTTAACAAAAAAAAAAAATTATAATCTTGCTCAGTCTACGCAAAAAAATATATCGACTACGCAAAAAAATACTAATTAAAATATGTTCGATACAAGTGTGAGTATTTATTCATTTGTAAAATTTTAAATATCAGATTCTGTACCTGTTGATTATTTAATCTTTAAGACTTCAAGGTTTCAAAGAATTAAGTTAGAAGGTTAGAAAGATATTCCATGTCCAAAACTCCATTTAAATCAGCTTCACGCTGTATCCCGCACACAGCAGAGTAGGCAGAGGGAACCTAGTGTTACACTCCATTCCTCACTTTCTGCCGAATTCTGGAGGCATTGCGTGTTGAGTGGCAGAACTCAACGCCGCGCTTTACCTCGACACCAGAGCGAATAAATGGAAATATAAATTTAAGTAAATATTTCATCTCCTCGAGTGGGGATCGAACCCACAACCAGTCGGTTTTACAGTCACACTTTGTGCCCCTGCGCCATGGCTGGCCTCTCCACTCGATCTCCATTTAAGTACTTCTAATCCTTTGTGGTATATTATGCTAATTACTACAGTAACTTAGGTGAATCAGTGTACGCTTTGTACTCATACATGACGATACGATCGTTAAATACGTAATAATGATTATAGACCACAAAGTCACAAATACTACTTTTCTACATTAATCAAAACATCAAACATTTCCAATTTGTAAACTTTCTCTATCAATACGTATACGTGTTTCGTTAAAATTATATTTGTATACCTTATTTTTGCTTTCTCTTTTATTAATGAGACATTTAGCTCCACATTGTTTCCGACAGGACTAGCAGTGTATGTATAGAAAATCTAGTGTCGAGACACTCCGTTTTCTGAATTCCGGTTGAATTTGACAATTGCGAAAATAATTTATATATACTCATTCCGCCGAATGAGAGACGTCATAATATGATTATTTTATTCTACGACGTACTCGTGTACATTTGTGACGTAGTGTTATAAATGTTCTATTTTTACAAATAGAACATTTAGTAATTGCTTTTTTTTTTGTTTCTTTGTTTTTGGTTAGTTAACCCATATAGACCCGACGTGCCCAATTGGGGACACTTACACAGTATTGGGGAGAACTTTATTTAAATTTGTCATGCCGTTTCCAAAATTAGCAAACAGTTAAAATTTTTATTTTGGGTTCTATTACATTGATAAAGACCCCAATAACAGTTTTTTTCAAAAACCTTTCATGTACAGACAGTGATGATTTTATTACATGCATAAATTATATTTTTTAACATAACGTTGTTTTATTTTTACATTCTAGTCCACTCTTAGAATATCGCTGAAAATATATAGTATTATATTTTAAATTTCCATCTTTTGAATAAAATCGTTTAGTTATTAATGGCATAATCTTGATTAGATAATAGGCGAATGATGTTTAGTACATACTTTTAACAAATTTTAATAATAAGGTCTTAGTAATTTAACAGCAACGATCGTTCCTTTTAAGATAAATTTTTAATATTGATAGATCAATAAACTTAACTATGTAAAATATAAATTAAAATAAGAAAATTCATATTTTTAATCACATATATATTAAATTAAATTTCTTACGCGACAAATTTCGACACAAAATAATGTAGCAAATAACATATAAACTACGTGCGTGTTATACAAAATGACAATCATACACCACAATAAAAATAAATCCTGTTTCATGGCATTATTTTAAAAAATAATTTTATTATTGTTAGCATTTTCACATAAAAAAATATGTATTATTTACTCTTATAAAAATATATATCTACATACTAAATAAAATGGGATCATGGCGTTACTAACTAATATAGTCAAGCAAATAACCGTACGAGCAAATGTAATCTGTGCACGTTATTTACACAATATAATAACAGTTTGTTTATTTCAATTATAGAGATTGAAAGCAATTAATGCTATATGCCATATATAAATATACGTAAATATTTTACTTAAATAATCTATTAAGCAATTATAATTAATATTTTGATTAACTTATAATTTCAATTAATTTAATTGCTGTGCAATTCGTTATGTTTAATTAAACAATTTTAATACAAATATTATGAATTAATGACATTACCCTTTACATGTATACAAAATTGTACGTTATAAACAGAAAATAAATAAAAAAAAATGTTTATTATTATTTATTATAATTAATAATTATATATGAAAACCTTAGTGAAAATATTAACAACTTAATTAGAATTATATATCTAAACACAAGCACACAGCAGGGTAGGCAGAGGGAACCTAGTGTTAAGACACTCCGTTCCCCACTTTCTGCCGAATTCTGGAGGCATTGCGTGTTGAGTGGCAGAACTCAACGCCGCGCTTAACCGCGACACCAGAGCGAAGAAATGGAAATATAAATTTAAGTAAATATTTCATCTCTACGATGGGGGATCGAACCCACAACCAGTCGGTTTTACAGTCACACCTCGAGCCGCTGCGCCACGACTGGCCTCATTTATATATCTTAACACCTACAAAACAAAATGCATTAACAAAACGCGACGTAATCCAAAAAAAAATCTACATACATCTAGCAAGCATTTACCGTGTTTGCCGCTGGTAGCCGCCGCGAGCGCAGTGCTAAGTACCAACAGGTGTACGAGCATGCTCCTGTGCGGCGCCGGGCGCTCATCTAGCTGTTAGCGCCTGTACCTCTTACGACCCCTCCTGGAAACAAAAAACACATATGAAAATTTAATAGTTAGCGAAAGAAAGGATTTATGTACGGTGAAGGTGTTTTTGTTTTCATTATTATTTTATATTATAAAGTATATGGAAGACGGATAATCACTCTATACCCATTTAAGGCCAGACGTGGCGCAGTGGCACAAAGTGTGACTGTAAAACCGACTGGATGTGGGTTCGATCCCCACTCGAGGAGATGAAATATTTACTTAAATTTATATTTCCATTTCTTCGCTCTGGTGTCGAGGTTAAGCGCGGCTTTGAGTTCTGCCACTCAACACGCAATGTCTCCAGAATTTGGCAGAAAATGAGGAATGGAGTGTATTAGCACTAAGTTTCCTCTGCCTACCCTGCTGTGTGCGGGATACAGCGTGAAGCTGATTTATTTATTTAGAGAATCATGAAAATACTTTCAATTTAAATTCGTACTCGATGTAGATTTATTTATTTATGAACATTATGTTTGTAAATTAACACCTCTCAATCTTTTATACTCTGTTACTTTAAAAAAAATAAGTATAAGCCTGCTAATTTATTTTTGTTATTTAAATATTATAAATACTCACTTAATATATTTTGTAATACATCAATTGTTTGGATTAATAAAGTTTCAATATCACGCCAAAGACCATTAAATAGTTTTATATCAAGATAGAACAAACAAAGAGATGAACTTTCTTGCATCTATAATAATATTTATCATATATGTGAATTGCAATAAATAATATCATTTACTTATATCCCCGGCGTCGAGTTCCGCCACATAAAACGCAATGCCATGAAAAATTCTAAAGTAAAGCTGATTTTTTGATATAGATGCTTATGTTTAATTCTCTTTATAGTGAAACTGATAAACACAAGATGAGAAAGCTGCACAAATGACAATTATTGTGTGAAAAACTTGAATATTACAACCGTCCACTAAGTTTTTCTATGGACATACTCGTACAGCTATGTAGATAGCTATAGCTATAGCTACAGTACTTACAGCATGATGTGGATGTAAACAAACAGGCTCACATTTCTTACATGGCTGCGACTAGAATGTGTGCCTCTATTTACATTCTCGTATTCAGTCGCGTGCAATGCAACTGCTAACTTTGGTAGGAATGTTGCCATAACTTTCTGGACATTCTACGTAATACCTACGTATTGTATGTTTAAGTATGTTTTTATTATTTTTGTTATTTTTTTTGTGTTGCATAAATTAAACTTATTTTTGGAGAGCTTGAAAAAATAACATCATAATTGGTTATTAATTTTAATTTGCTTCGCACTGTATCCCACCTGTATCAGGTTAGGCAGAGGGAGCCTAGTGTTAAGACACTCCACTCCCCACTTTCCGCCGTATTCTGGAGGTATTTTCCAGAATTTGAGAAGTGGTTGAAGGTAAAGCTTATTAAGTGGTGGAACTCAATGCCGCGCTTTGCCTCGGCAAAGCGAATAAATGAAAATATTAAATATTTAATTTCCTAGAGTGGGAATCGAACTCACAAACTGTTGCGTTTGCGGTCACACGCTTATGCCTCAGCGCCACGACTGGTCTTATACTAGTTTATATTAAAAGGAAGGAAGGAAAAGGAGTGTTCATTTTATTTTCAATAAAATAAGCTATATAGGGGAATGTCATTTCCTCGCGTAATTTGAATATTCCTGAATATTATGAAGTCTGGATATGGAATATAATATAGTATGCAATTTGGACTACCTATGTACCTTTCCAGATATTTGTGTTCTAATACACTTACAACTACGTATGTGGTATAAACCAACCACAATTGTCACCAGTTAAAATTATAGTTATAATATAATATAGTCATGAAATATTTTTTTTTACAAAATTTGTCATAAACAAAGAGTAGTACATTTTAAATATGGGTGTATAAAATAAAAAAGGATAAAATTATAGAAACAAATCCAGAAGTATCAATGTTCTTTTCATAAATTAAACTGATGCTAAGTAGATGAAAAGGTTGTATCAATAGAAATTTTCTTTTGAGAATAAAATATAATTTCCGAGAGCTGGAGGCGGTTCAAGTATCAACTCTTTAATTGAAAGTTCAGCAATTTGTTCCACCCTTCCAAATGGACTCGCTTTATGGGCGAACTCGTCTGGCTCAAAAGTGATTGTAGGCAGATGTGGATAATTACTAAGCCAACTGCTGGTGCCCCCACTAATCTTGAGATGAATCCTGCACGTTGTTGGAACGATATCGCCAGTACGCGATTATATATTTGTGATGCTGTAGTCTAAATGTGGTTTGAGCTGTCTTCTTGTCTCGTCTCGTTTTGTATTTTTTTAAGAATAAAGAGAGTTTAATATGAAATCAACATGTATTTAAGGCTTTGTGGCGCAAAAGCTCAAGGGTGCGTCTACAAACGCAATGGTTGTGGGCTTGATTTTCACTTGGAAAAAGGAAATATTTAATATTTGCATTTCCTCGCTCTGGCAACGAGGTAAAGAGTGGCGTTGAGTTCCGCCACTCAACACGTAATGCTTCGAGAAATCGGCGAAAAGTGGTGAACGAAAGTGTCTTAACTTAGCGTGAAGCTAAAATAAAGCAAATGTTGGATACAGTAAAAATGCATTATAGTCTAATAGTAAAATAACAAACATACAAAAATGTTAAAAATACATCAAATTTTAATTGCATAATATTTACTAAAAGTGCATGTGACACAAAAGCGAAAGATTTCAAACTAGCTCAACCGTCAGATGTCTAACATTTTAAAAATGTTAACATTTCTATCTGAGAAATAATTACATATTTTCCTCAGCTCTGTAAAAAGACAGAACAGCTTTCTTAATTATTACATTTCGAAATGAATTTCCTGAATGAATGTATAATTGTGTTTAAAATACTGTAATATAAAACTTAATTAGAGATCCTCAGGAAAACTTTTAATTGCAATTATGCTAATGGTGAAATATTAAAATATATATCCCATATGTTTAAAAATATTTACAATGATTGCAACTTTAAATTTTATAATATTTTTACGTTAAAAAGTATTATATACGATATTGAAGTTTTATTAAAATTAAATTATAGCATTTTTCATTGTCATCAATCGCATCATAGATTTGACTCTTGTGCAGTGATTTATTAATAATTCACAAAATATATTTGTTATAATAAAATTTTATACTTCGCCTTTATCGCACAATAATAAAAATCAAATCAAATCAAAAACACTTTATTGCACAAATATGATATTATATAGTTTGTTTTACAAATTTTAATATAGTAGCGGCCTTATCTCTCACAGAGACAACCTTTTATTTATTAAAAAAATATATTTACTTAAAACATTTATAATATTTTTTCTTCGCTCTCGCACCAAGGTAAAAGCCGGAGATTGAGTTCCGCCACTCAACACACAATATCAAAAACTCCGGTGGAAAATGGGAAACTGAGTGTCTTAACACTAGGTTCCCTCTGCCTACCCTGTTATATGCGGGATACAAGGTGAAGCTGATTCTATTTTACTTTTTATCCTACTATTCATTTCCACATTAAACGACTTCATTACCCGTCACATTCGTGAGATGATGTGTGCACATCGTTTGTCATCAACAATTAATCTTCATTATTATACGCAGTGCGGTTTACTTAGTCCGAATCGAAATTTACATGATTCCTGTCTTTAACAATGCTTAGATAATGATTTATTCACTTGAAATGGCGCAAATTGAGATACTAGTACACGTTTACGTAAATGTTATATATTAGGAATGTAATTTTGTGACGAGGCCAGCCGTGGCGCAGCGGCACGAGATGTGACTGTAAAACCGAGTGCTTGTGGGTTCGATCCCCACTCAAGGAGATGAAATATTTACTTAAATTTATATTTCCATTTCTTCGCTCTGGTGTCGAGACAAAGCGCGGCGTTTAGTTCCGTCACTCAACACGCAATGCTTTCAGAATTCAGCAGAAAGTGAGGAACGAAGTATTTTAACACTAGGTTCCTCTTTGAATACTCAGCTGTGCGCGGATACAGCGTGAAGCTGATTTATTTGATTTTAATTTTATGACAGTTACAGTTAAAATGAAATTTTATCTGACCTTGAAATAATATGTAATTTACTTTTGTGTAACCCATTTACTTATTAAACTACATGTTTTTTGAATAATAATATCATAAAATTCTATGTTAATATTTATGCATGTAGTTTTAAATATTATTCGTTTTTTTGAAAAGCAATACGTCACTTCAACTTAACTAACTGGAACTTTATAATAAGCAGCAGTCTCAAAAAGTAAGTTGGTATAAATACGACAACGATAGGTTACGTTATATGTTTGTAACGTAGCGTCATTAACTTGTTATATATTAGAATTTATTGAATAATGTATTTTTTTCTATTTAAAGATGACAAAAGTAACATAATGATAAACATTTTGCTTTTATGTGGTTGGTGAAGTATTCAAATTTAATCTAATTTAATTTTAATTTTGGTTCGTGAGTTTTCCCGCAAAACACTATCCATTAATAGCAGCTAAATTTAATAAATAGCATTGACAAAACGACATTTTATTTATACAGTAGAAACTCGATTAACCGGACTAATTGTTGTTGGTAGGCATTCGGATAATCGAAAATCCGGATAATCCAAAGTATGGAAAATCGGGTAATCGGGTATTTAGAATATGTAAGTATGCACATACGTAGTGATATAAATTTAATTAAAAGAACTAATACATAAAGTGAAAATCAATGTTTATTAAGATATCTTAAGATGTACGACGATGGGACGCGGCGCGGGCGGGGTGATGCCAGATTCGACACGTTCATGCTTGCATTGATACGA
>JAJHJA010000822.1:0-155068 GCA_021202915.1 Heliconius himera
TAACATCCACCCGTGCATTAAAGGAATTTAAAAAAATGCAAAAAATCATCTACTTTATGTAAAATTATCATGGGAAATTTCGAAAAACTAGCGTATGTGTATGCAAAGCTTTAAATGCCGTTTGCCCGATGTGTTATTCCAAAATAAGGGTTATTTTGGATCTTATGTACTGTATGAATAATCATAAAGCAGTATAAATAAAAAACGGGTCAGGTGCGTGTCTCACACTAAGGGTTCCGTAGTAATTTCAGGATTATATCAGATCAAAGGAAAGTACAAGTTGCGGGAGTATGCTCATCATGAAGTATGATTTTTAAAGTTATACCTATAAATTTTCACATTTCGGATTTTTTCCCTTTATTTGTATTTTAAGTTCTCACTTCCTGCCAAATTTTATAACTGTAGCCACGGGAAGTATATAGGTTTAATTTAAAAATACAGTAAAAGCAACGCAGAAATGCTCATATCTTTTGATTATGTTGACGTAGATGTTTGATTTTATCTGTGCTACAAGGGACTGTAGATTTTAATGTCAAATATGTTAATTTAAGCTTAATAAGTATTAAGCTCCATGTGATCATGAGATAAGTGGCCTTGACAGACGGACAACAAAGTGATCTTATAAGAGGTTCCGATTTTACCTTTTAAGGTTCGGAACCTTAAAAAATTACAATAAAATGAGATTAAAAATGAAGCCATGAAATGCTAATTTATTAATTTTGTTAGATAGGAACGCTTAGAAGTGTAGTAGCGACAAAAAGCCACCCACGCAAATTAGACAAAAGCTTACTTACTGTTAATGATGTCTCAGCGCTTCTATTATAGCTAAACAATAGTCTATGTATTATAGCTAAATAATATCTTCTATAATTAGCTATTATAGGCATAGTGTATCAATTTTTTTTATATTCTTTTAGCGTTTTTCGTCTCACAGTTTCCTTGAATTATCGTGGAGTATTGTGAAAGATGTTATATATGTATTATGCATAGGAGAAAAAAAACATCCGATAGGATTCAAAATTGGTACTCCCCATCAATTAAAAAATAAAAAACTAAACCGAAACCTCAAATAAAAATTATACCTGTTTCTTATTTTATAAGTATAAAATATATTTTTAAGATTTACATAGAATATTTTTAGATAAACATGTTAATATCCATATAGGTATTAAGGAGCGATTATATTGTAAAAACATTAAATTATATTTCCTATTTTTTTATATTGTATAGTTAAAAGGGACTTAAAAGATATAAAATTACATTATGAATACAACTAAATGCCACTAGACAAAATAAAGCATTAAGTAAAATTAAAGCATTAGTTCCGCCACTCAACACGTAGTGTCTCGAATGAGTGTCTTAACACTGATCCTCACTGCCTGCTATATACGGGTCACTGCTAGTGGAAAAATCTTATTTAAAATTAAAATCAAAAATTAAGGCGGGGTAGAGAAAACCTGGTGTTACGACACTCTGTTCCCCATTTTCCGCCGAATTTTTCGAGACATTGCGTGTTGATTGGCGGAACTTAAAGCCAGACTTTTGCTTTGTTGCCAGAGCGATGTAAATTAAAGTATCAATAAATAATTATTCATTCTCTCGAGTGGGGTTCGAATCCACAACCGTCGCTTTTTTAGTCACACCCTTGTGCCCCTGCGCCAGGGCGGTCTCAACGGAAAAATAATATATAAATATATAAAACAACATTTTTGCAGAATGAAAAAGGAATAACAATAACCTATTAACGCGATATTGCCAATGATTCAAACAAGCAATGAAAGATAGTTTTCGATTCAACAAGAGTAAAACTTCTATTGGAAACCCATTGAAAGTCAGCATCTGTCTATAGTATATAGAAACTCACAAACAAAGTAACAACTCACAAACGTCGATGTTACTCGATTGTATGCAATGAATTTAGCTCTAAGTAATAATGCCGTTTCTTTTATCGTAATTTTTCTGTTATTTTAGATGTTATCTCTTTTTTTATATTTGTGCGAATATTTTTTAACCGACTTCAAAAAGGAGGAGGTTATCGATTCGACTGTATTTTTTGTTTTATTTTTTATTATTATGTTTGTTATGTAACAATGTGACATCAAGTCAGAGGAAGCATTATCGTAAATGCTACAATACAAAAACCGATGATACGCGAGTCTGAGTCGCCTTTAGTGGGCGAGGTTTCGAACCAATTACAAGATTTTCAGATTAACGGGAAGTAAAATTTATAAAACTTGACAAATTTAAGTTTGCAGGTATTGCACTTATTGTGCGAGACTCCTCCTTACCCTAATTTCCGCCAAATCCTGGAGGCATTGCGTATTGAGTTGTAGAACTAAACGCCGCAACAGCAGTGCGAAGAAATAAAAATATTAAATAAATCATTTTCTCGAGCGGAAATTGAACCTATGAACTGTCGCGCTTACAGATTGTTCATTTAGACGTACGGAACCCTAAAAATAATCCTTATCTTTCAAAGACTTTAATTTTGTATCATTATAAAAAGAGATCTGAGCGAGTGTTGTTGACCTAAAACAAGGCGAAACCTTTATTATTATGTATGTACAAATGTAAGTACTATATTTTTTTATAAAATGTTATCAAAATGTTATCAACCAGAACATATTAATATAAGCAAAAACTTTGTACCCCTTTATTCATAAATTGTGCGTACGGAGGAATACGATATTTGGCACAGCAAACTCTATATAGAGAAAGTATAAAAAATACATTAAAATAATAAAATAAAGATAACACACACTACAATATATTTGATAATATACACTTTGTACGCGTCAATTTGTTCACTAGTACTTATAGACGAAAAAGAAAATGCCAAAAGCTATGCAAATAGCACATATTTTTTATTTTATATGTCCAATATTTCATCGAGTCAATACTAAGCCGCAGTCCAAATAGAAACAAATAACGTTATTTTCTCTGGTGTTGTGTTAAGTCTAATGTGATTTTATTGTGAATATTATGGAGTTGAGGTTGAGTTAAAAATTCGAGGAGAATGTCACCTCGATTTTTCAAATAGTTTTAGCTTGGAATGATAAGGTGCCCGTTTAAATTAAAAAAAATACAAAAATCAATGTGTGCGTGTGTTCTTAATGCTCGTATCTATGAACATGATAAAAATAAAATATAAGCCATTGGAACTCAAAAACAAAATTAGAATTAATATTTACATTTTAAATTTTCAAGTATTTTTAGTGACTGCTGTAAATATATTCCTTCATAAAAGCGAAAAAAAAAACCCTGTTTAAGATATTATGTTTAAAAGAATAAGGGGTGCATGAAGTACAGTTTTAAAAAACGTATTCTCAACTTTTTTTTTGTAAATAGGATTTTTAGATAGTGTGGCTTTTATCCCATTTGGGATAAAATTTGATATCCATCTATCCTGGTAAAAAAAATTAAGTAGCTGTTGCATTAGAAGACAATATTAGCATATAATATATGCAATAATGTCAACCAATTCAAAAATCTTCTAAGTACTAGAATATATCACCATACTTTTGTAAAGAGACAGCAATTTCCTCTTGTGACAGCCACAGCCACTTGTCCCCCACACGAACATTATACAATTTACAACTTAAAACTTTAACCACTTAAGTCGAGTCTTGTTGACGCGAAACTATTTCAATAACGTTTAGCGTTTCTACTGTCTAATACATTAACTGATTACACATTAAACTTGCACCAGCTAGAAGTTTCTATGTACGAGTAAGAAATTGTTTAAAATTGCTTGTTTACAAAAAATTTTTTTATTGCAATACTTTTATTTATTATATTTGTTAGCTTCACACTGTATCCCACAGATAGGAAGCGTTGGCAGAGGTAACCTAAGAACCTAATGTTAAGTAAGACACTCCGTTCCCATTAAGACACAGTCTTCTCCTATTTCCACCGAATGGCATGGAGGCGCACTTTGCCTCGACCCCAGAGCGAAGAAATAAAAATATAAATGCAAATAAACATTTCATTTCCTCGAGTGAGGATCGAACCCACAATCAGTCAATTTTACAGTAACACTTTGTCAATTCTTAATTATAACTTATTATATTATAATAATAATCATATTTTTATTGTATTATTTTGTTATTTTATCTTTCCCTGGACTTAATGTTTTACTTTCTGGGAAATTTCTTTTAATAAGGCTGGAATACTCGTAGTTAATTGAAATTTAAACTGTGAAGGGGAATATTTAGAGATATATTTTTTTTGCAACCAAATAAACATTAGGAATCGAATGTTTATTATTAAATTTATAAAAAAAAATGTTTAAATATGTATGGCGGAAAGTGGTGAATGGAGTGTCTTAACACTAAGTTCCCTCTGCCTATCCTGCCATGTGAGGGATACAGCGTGAAGCTGATAAAAAGAATATACACATTGCTTGATGTGAAATATAAAATGTACTAGAATATTCTTCAACTCTATTTTCCATATAGGAAAATTCTTTTTCATCTCCTCTAATAATTTCATAAGGTATACGTGCACTTGAGCAAAAAATATATTCTAAAGTATTACATTTTCATAGTACAGTATAAGCTTCAACTAATTATAATAAAAAACTGACAAAATTAAAAACTGTATTTATGTTTCGTTAGCGTTACTCTTTATAGAACGTTATTATATCATTTTAGATACAGTGAAAGAAAGACACAATTCGAATTTATTTCACATTTTCTGTGTTTCCTTTCGATTTATTTAAAAACATTTTAAAATAGGTTTAAATTTTAAATTATAAATAAAATGAAGCCTGCCAGAAAAAAAATGTCAACAGAAATTTCGATAGGTACTCTACCTATCATACGTCCCATTTCAAAGTGCTAATTTAATTATTTTTATTTATTTCACACACGATCGCTAAAATATATGACGATTTCACACACCAAAAGATATAAACTGTCCAAATATATTTGAAATTTTAATCTATTTAAGTGTTACTTTAAAGTGTTTAATAACATTTTTTTACATTTTTAAAGTGTTAATCCACACTTAGGAAAGAAAAATACTCATTTAGAAAATATATAAAAATTTTGAACATAGCGGGACTCGAACCCGGGCCTCCTGAAAACCGACCAGGCGCTCTGACCACTGAGCCATACGCTCACGAGAAATATTTATACATTTTTTAAATGAGTATGTTTAATAACATAATAAAGTCTTTAAAGTAACACTAGATGAACTAAAAGGAAACAGTGAAAATGTGAAATCATATCGAATTCTATTTTTTAACACCAAATGAACTTGATAGTTGATAGTTGATATAGTATGTCTAATAAAATTGTTTAGTGAAAATTTCAGCTTGAATTATATCCCAAATGAGCACAAAACTCGGCACTCATATACATAGATGTCAGATTAATTTGCCGGTGAAGTCGA
This sequence comes from Heliconius himera, assembly GCA_021202915.1. Taxonomy (NCBI): domain Eukaryota; kingdom Metazoa; phylum Arthropoda; class Insecta; order Lepidoptera; family Nymphalidae; genus Heliconius; species Heliconius himera. The sequence goes on from JAJHJA010000822.1 coordinate 5,395, forward strand.
GAACGACGCATTACTCAATATTGAACTTGGCTGTCATTTCACATTTGTATTTTCGCCTATCAATATTTTATCATTATTTTTATACAGAAATTATTACTATTAATTTATAAATCCTTGGTTAGTAATTGATAGTGTCTTAACTCTAGGCTCCCTCTGCCTATCTGAAGTTGTATATGTATGTATAGTATTCAAATCGCTTTATTTTCCTCCGTTTTTGTCTGCCCGTTTATCCGTCTATGAAGACGATTCAGCAGCAGCAGCAGCAGATTACCGCAGAGATAAATCTAAAATTAATATATTCAGGTCTACGGTCCCTTGGAGTACGGAAAAACTCAAGCCATGTCAGTCAATATAATAAAAAAATACGGGCATTTATGCATCATTTTTACGATATTTCGTATGAAATTCGCCAAGTAATCAAAAACCTGCAGGGTACTTCACGAGAATCTGTAAACATAAATATTTTTTTTAATTTTTAAAGTGTTATTCCACATTTAGGAAATAAAAATACTTTTTTAGAAATGATTTACAAATGCCGCTACGCTCAAATTTTTAAGTATTTTTTTCTAAAAAAATAAAATTTGCTGTTATTTAATTTGGCAAGAAGTATGAAATTACAATACAATATTTATTTTTTATAAGTTATCAGTGAAAGTTTTATAAGTCGGTTCAGCATATATATACATTATACATTTTTTTAATGCATTTATATGTATAGAATACAATTAATTATAAATCCTGTAACCAAAGATTTAAGTATTATTCAACTTAAAAGCTTTAACTCCGAATAATTTAATAACATTAGCCGCCTACTTCAAAATCCCCTTTTCCATAAAGGACCGACTTTGTGAAAAGTTAGTTATGTATAATAAAAATCGAATAATTATAAGCGATGGCCTGTACCTTTCTTCAACCTTTCTAAATTGTTGGCTAATTGTATTATGAACCTTAAGAATATTTATACATGTAGAAAATATATATAAACTGTAAAAAATAAGTAGTGTCACTGAATACAATATATTAAGGATTCTCACTAGTAATAAAATTGAGAATAAAAAATAATATTTTACAGTATTTTTTTATAGAAATTAATCTTCAAACACTTAAACGCAAAAATAAGTGAACATATCTTTACTATTATCCAGATGAATCCTTATCCTAATCAGACATTAAAATATTTAGACTGTTTATGGAATTGTAAAGGAGGAAGAGAGGCCTCCGTGACTTAAAGGCACAAGCGTGTTCCAATAAAAACGTGATGGTTGTGGGTTCGATTCTCACTCAGGGTAATGATATATTTTAATATTTTCATTGTCTCTCTCTGGTAACGAAGCAATGTGCGGAGTTGAGTTCCGGTACTCAACAAGAAATAACTTCAGAATTCAGCGAAAAGTGGGTAACGGAATTATTCTAATGAATATCAGAGTATCTTAACACTAGATTTCCAGGTTCCCTCTGCCTACTTTGTTATGTGCGGGATGGAACATGAAGCTAAAAAAATTAAAATTAAGGAGTTAATAACTTTATTTATCCCAATCGGAAAATTTAAAATTATAGGTGTTGTTGTCACTATATTGCAAATAAGGAAAACGAAGTAATGTAGTAAAATATACAAATAAGAAGCAATTACAGAATATTACAAAAACGTAACTTGGATGCTGCGGATGTAATGCTTTAAATTATAGTGTCATATCATAATACTATTTTCGAGGGGAAATCGAACCTATAACCGTCGATTACAGTCGCGCTTGTGCCACGACGATTCCAACAATATTTTTTATATGACGTCAATAGTTATTCCAACGCATGCGAAGAAACCATATTACAAACCCACGACTACAAGATTTTTTTAGATATTCAACAAAAACAATGGTACGGACAGATTTTGGTTCGTGAAAAAAAAAATACAAGAGTAATTGTATTATTGCGTCCACTACCCCAGAAAGCCACATATCACCACGCCTTTAATTTATGTACGACATTCATTGCCGTGTCACTGCTATGTTTAATGTTACTGCCTCTGGACAACTGGCAATGGGATGGTACATAGATTTATGTTTGTAAAATAGAGTTTAGTCCGCGAGGTCTAAGCTGAGCTTTGTGTATGTGTGTGTGTGTGTTCATATATAGTGTAGGTGTAACGTCACTTGCTCTCTCACCAGCTTATATTGTTTTTTGACACCGGCCTACCCCACCTCTTGTGCTAATAGCAGCGTGACATATTTAATTGTAAATATTATGTTTTTATATTTGATTTATCAAAAGTGAAAGATAAAGTTGGCACTATCACTCTACGTAAATGGAATTTTTTTTAATGATATTATTATATTACACAAATAAACAAATTTCATTGATATAATTTAGAGATAGACCAATGTATAATGGCGGCCTTATCACTAAAAGTAATTTCTTACAAACAACTAAAAAAAAAACAAGGGATTTATTTTCTAAAAGAGTGCACATGGTCCAATAAGGTGCAATAGCATTGTTAAGCAAATATATGTGGCCAAGTAGTAAAAAAAGAAAAAGATCGTGGGCACAACGCTATTATTGATGATATAACGGAAAAATTCATTAATAACTCAAAGGACACACAAGACGAGAGTAAAAAATATAAGAATGCAATCTATGTCGGACATAGAATATTAAGATTTTCAATAAAATTAATTTTTAAAAGTTTATATAATACATAGGTCTAAAAAATAAAATGGGTCCAACATTAACCTATTATGTAGTTTCATGCTCAAGCATACCGTACAAAGCCAAGAAAATGTGATTATGAACTAAAACATAAATCCAGGCACCGATCGACTACGTAATTTGCCTGCCATTTAGTTTCTTAACTATTAAAGAAATTTTAACATTTAAAAAAATATGTTTGCTCAATATGTCTTTAAGTATATTTTGTAAACTTTATACACACATAATATATAGATATTCAGTAAAAGTATTACTTTAGGCGTCAGAGTTTGAACTTCTAAGGTTTTTCTTTGATCGTTCATTTCTTAAATATCCACTTATATAAGCAATTTGCATCGCGCAATACGGTCAATTGCCAGTAGTGGGTAGTTACCCGTAAATATAAATATTGAAAATTAAAGCTTAAAGCTTTTTAATATTAATACTTAGGTATTAATAGCACTAATACCTAATGAGGTATCCAATAAGATATGCGAACTTCTTATAAAGATTTGCATCCGTCTAATACCAGCGTGGGATTTTCTTATAAAAGATTAATAACGTATTTTTAATCTTATAAATCTTAAATTTTATTTATTCTGAAAAAATAATCAAAATTTAAGTTTTTTCGCAATTTCATTGAATAGCATTACATACAATAACAATGTTTGCCTTTGAGGAGAAAAGAAACAGACTGTAAAAATAAAATAATCAGCTTCACGCTGTATCCCGCACACAGCTGGCAAAGGAAACCTAGTATTAAGACACTCCGTTCCTCATTTTCCGCCGAATTCTGGCCTACCCTACTGTACCCTACTGTGTGTATTTAATATTTATTTCAATTTAGTATTTGTCGGTAAATGAATTTATGTAAACATGGATTATGAAAGTGGTGAAGTCCAATTAACAGAGCGTGGCCTAGTAGTTGATTGCCGATCAGTACCATATTATTTTATATTTATTTTATATTACATTATTATTATACATATTATATATTATTATACCTTTTATATTACCTACCAGTACCTGGGTGTGGAATTATTAAGAAATAAATGTTTTATAAGTAACATAGTGAAATGTAGCGAGTTAACGCCAAAATATAATATAGATTTTATTAAAGTGTAACGTTTTATAATCGTATACAGAGTGCCATATATATTTATTAGAAAATATTATTTTTAAAATTAAAGTAATTATTTCACATCTTGTCATTTTAACAATGTAATTGGCATCTTAAATACTACTTCTATTTTATATCGTGTCACTATTTCTAAGCAAAATTAGATTAAAATGATTATTTCACGTGATATAAGATTTTTAAAATTTTATTAAAATGTTATTTCGAAAGAGACGTCAGTTGATTTGTAGGCCATCGTGTCATCTGACATCAATTTAGTCGAATACACCTAAATCTAATTATATAAATTAAATAACACATTGATAAAACAGCTATTCTCCAATTAATTAAATCTTCACATGGAGCTCTGTAAAGTATAAAAATAAAAAGATCCCGTCTGTTAATACTAATCAACTATTGAGCATGTTTTTTTAGTTTTAGTTTTATGCGATTGGGTTTTATGATTACTATATTTTTTTATTTCTTGTATCATAACAGGAAGTTCTCTCTGCTTACGCTGTGATCAGGCAAAAACTTGAAATGGATTTTTTAATTGAAATATGTATATTTTTTTTGAGCTTTACTCTAAATGTTTTTCAATCTGAAAGAGAAACGGAATGTGTCTATTTTCTACCAACATCTTGAGCTCTATCGCTTTGCCTCCAGAACGAGGAAATGAAAATATTAAATCGATGATTCGCAGGGTAATGAATTATTTAATATTTTACCCCCCACATCATACAATCATGTATGATGTGGGGTTCGCATCCATGACCGTCGTTTACAGTCACACCTATGTACCCCTGCGCCACGACGGCCTAAAATCTTTTATTTTTTAATAAAGTCATATATATAATGATTGTGGACTTTATTATGTCGCATAGTACAAAATCAATATAGACTGTAATCTAAAAGGTCGCTGAAACAAAAGAACCAATAATGTTAAGAAATATGCTGTATGCTGTACGAGTGCAATTTATTATAAATGTGTAGGGTCATTAAAAAATATGAGATAGTACCTATGCAATACAAGCTTCATTAAATGATATGTATTTATGTATAACTTGTTAAGGAGAGAAAAGAGAATCGACTGGTAGTAGGTCCGATCTCTACTGAAGGAAATGAAATATTTGATTAAATTTATATTTCCATTTCTTCGCTCTGTTGTCGAGGAAAAGCGCAGCGTTGAGTTCCGCCACTCAACACGCCTCAATTATTCGGCGGAAATTGGGCAACGAAGTGTCTTAACGGTAGGTTCTCTCTGCCTACTCTGCTGTGTGCAGAGTACAGCGTGAAGCTACTTTATTTTATTTATTTATTTATCTACTATCACTATTTATGGAATTACCAAACATATATTGAGATTTAAATAATTTTACCATGTACTTTATTCAGGATGATTAGTTGTTTAAATTTATTTAAATATTATTAACATGGAAAGACAATAAATTAGATAACCTGTTTGAATAAAAAATAAACGCATAAAAGGGTGTTTTTTATTATTTTATAGCTTACTAAAAATATCATTATTACAATATAGGTCTCGATAGCAGTTTTATTATGATCACTTAATCAAATGGAAGATCAGTACTTCTTATATAACAATGGCGTTCCTATTTTTTTCTTTATTCACATAAACTTTACTGGTCTGTAGCTTTTAACTAAAGCGACACCTTGTGATGTTTTGAACATGAATAAGAGTTGTGTATGACATATGTGACATATTTATACCAATATTTTAAGTTACATCGAAACAACAAACAACGTATCACGATACAATATAGTCATCATCGATAAATATACTATCCAACACTATAATATTTTTTTAATAATAACCAGTAGTTCCTGAGATTAACGCGTTCAATCAAACAAATTTTACAACTTTATCATATTTATATGAATATGATTATACATAGGCTGTAGCTTATTTATATAACCTATAAAAGTTTTTAACAATTTTACAATGGTAATGTATGTTAAAATTAATCCATAGCTATGGCAATTCCAAGTTTAGTTTGCGGGTCAAACGTTTCGTTTGATTGCCAATTCGTATTCCTAGGTCAGAGCGGCGACGGAGCGTCTAGCCAGAACTATAATCTGGAATACTTAGGTAAAGAATGGAAAATTGTTACATGTTCTACATTTGTGACCTTCATAAATATTTCAAGATAATATATTTGAAATATAGTTGATATATATGTATAAAATATCGACATGATCAATCAGAAAATAAAATATAAGAAAATATCCAAATCTGGAGACATGAATAAAATCTCCACCGCCGGGAAATTTAAAATATTTTTCACAAAAAAATATCTACAGCGAACGAGCATTTATGAAATATTCTTTAAGTTGATGAATTTAAGTTAATAAGCCATCGCGTTCTTCATCTAATTTTGATCTAAATACCTTCAGTGGAAGTATTTTGTCGAGTGGAAGTAATCTAAATCGCTGTAAAATTCGTAACGGATGTTATTTTCTAATGGAATATCCTTTTGCCGGATTAATTAAGTATTTCAGAAGATTCACGGTGCTAAATATTTGCAAGGCCATATAAATAACTTTATAAATCTGATGAACTTTGTAAGTTAAACATTTAGGGAAATCTTCTATATCTGTATTGATTGATTAATCGATTCATATTTGAGTTGATTGATTAATTTAAATCCTTACCTAGCACACTAAAACAGTCACTAAAGCGTCATAGGGACATATTGGATATATGTATATGGTAGGAATATATGGTTAGATAGTGGTTATGGTTACTTCCCATATGATTTTCTGACGCGCTCGAGCAACGCGCAAACTGCTGGCTTCGGCTCTCTTACAATTCTGTTGAGACTTATTTAAAGTAGGCAGCATGTATATACTAATTCTTATCAACTTCACGCTGTATCCCACACACGGCAGGGTAGGCAGAGGGAACGTAGTGTTAAGACACTCTGTTTCCCATTTTCCGACAAGTTTTGGAGGCATTGCGTGTTGAGTGGTGGAACTCAACGCCGCGCTTTGCCTCTACACCAGAACGAAGAAATGATAATATAAATGTAGATAAATATTTCACTTCCTCAAGTGGGGATCGAACCCACATCAAATCGATTTTACAGTCACACGTCACACTTTCTGCCCCTGCGCCACGACTAGCCTCAACTCAATTCTAAATTAAATAATTCAAATATTTTAGTTTGATATACATATCATGTTTCAAATACACAAGTTCCTATTGGTACGGTTTTGGAACATATTCATTATGTCAAAGCGGTGACGTCACACAGTGCGAGGCCATGAATTTAGGCGTGGGCCCATTACGGTGGACAGGAAATTTGCACGTCTAGCGAGCGACGTTGCGAGCACAATGTAAATTCAGTTAGTGATTAGAACGTATAAATCGTGGATGTTCGAAATAAAAATATACCTATGTAATGTGGAACTAGCTTCAAATACAGCAATTTCAGATTTTTTTTAAATATTCGCTTCACGCTTTAATTGGCACGGCAGGGTAATGGAGAGAACTGATTTCCACCTGAATCCGAGGCTGGTGGAACTCAACGTCGCGTTTTGCTGCGTTACCTGAGCCTGGAAATTAAAATGTAAAAAAATATCCCCCGAGTGGGAATTGAACCCACAACCGTTTCGGGTTGTGGGTTTATTTCTATTTTTTTTAACACAAATTAAAAAAAATAGAAATAAAAAAGTATAAACAAATATAGAGAACTCTACATTTTGAAATATTTTTGTAATAAAAATGTTCTATGCTAGGGATTATAAAATGATAATTCTAGATGCCAGTTCATTTCATTGATTATAATAAACAAAGTGGAAAGGAAAAGATTACGCTATAAAGACAGCCGCGTAAGAGAAGCTAAAGACCGAACAAGGTGGAAAAAATAAATAATCAGCGCAACGCAGACTTTCAGAAACGAAAATGAAAGAAACAAACATAAAAAAGATACTATAAAAAAGTAAATATATTCATAAGCTATATGCTTATTGTATAAAGAAATATGTATAATGAAAATCAAAGGAAAGATTATTAGCAACTAACAAAATGGACTAAGCAATGCCGTTTTATTGCAGTTAGGTTGTTCTTGTTTTAATTCATAGTCAGAAGAGTAATTATATTAATTAATGAATAAATTATTATTATTAATTAATTAATTATTATTGTTTTTAATATATTCCTCGTGGCCCCGGAGGTGCAGTGTGCAGCATCTATATTTGATCGTGATAATTTTGCAATCGATGTCCACTCTGTGGATTGAGGTATTTTCACTAGTGACGGACCGAAGTTTCGGTTTCGGTTTCGGCCAGTTTCGGCCAAAATCGCAGTTTCTGGTATGCTTGGTAGGTTTTTATCTGAAATTGGGTGATCTGTTTTGTTAAATTTTGTAAGCAAAATTTGCCACATAATATATAACCTAAAGTGTTGGGGTTGTTACTATAACTCAACATAATTCAAAAAGCATAAAGCACATATATTATATGCATACTTTGTGTATGTTTTCAAAAATCATTAAAAATTGCCACAGATATTTTTTTTGTTCCGCGGAGTTTCCTTAAATTATATTGTACATTAAAAAGTGTCGGTTTCGGTTTCAGCTGAAAACCTTGTTTCGGTCGGACACTAATTTTCACCTACCTGCGGATAAGCAGGGTAGGGTCCGCATGAAATGCGAAGATCTTCAAGAAGCTTTCCGTCCGAATATGGCAAAATTATAACATAAATCAGTAGACTCTCATTAATCAAAGTAGTGTAATTCAGAATTGTATGTATAACTTAACATGATCTACATAAACGTCCGCAGTGAAATGACTGGAGTGATAGATTTTTAATCAATTAGTGTTTCAAGTAAACTTTGCTGGTATTTTAAGAACAGATAAACTTTTTCTAAATGTATAAATTAAATCTTATTTTCGTAATCTGGATGAACTGCTAATTTTTTAAAGGCTCTTGAGTTTTACCACATCTTAAAACGTAAATAATTTTACCAATTGGAGTGAGCACATTATCTATGCGGCATATACATGCACGTTATATTGAATGTAATTCTATATTTTCTATAAACTAATAAAACAAGTAATACTACATATTATAATAAATTGGATTGTTAAGTGCGATTATGGTAGAAGAACTGAGTTGACTTGGTTTTTTTGCAAATTATATTTTTAATGACATCTTATTTATTTTTTTGAAGATAGTCCTAGTTTATCCTTCCCGGTAGGTGCCTTCTACTTTTTTAATAACACCAACTTTTTGATTTTCTTAGAGATTTTTTGTCTTTCCTGTGACCTTATTATTCCAATTATACATATATAGGAATATTAATTTATTCATTGTAAATGTAAGTTTGTAATCCTATGTCTTTTTTGTAACCTATCCTATTGTAATCCTATAGGATTACAAAAGTTATTTGTGCAGTTTGTGCATGTAGAAAACTGGATCGAAATTGCAAAATATTTTAAGTTTTTCTTTATTTATATACTAAGCGCTAATTGTATTCCAAGTTTGAAGTTTCTATGTAGAAGAAGAAAGAGCCTTAAAGTTTTGATGATCGGTCAGTCAATCAGTGAGTGACAAAAGTAAAAAATTTGATTAGTTATAATTCTTAAAGTACTGATTCAAATTGAATGAAATTTAAAATATATCGTGGTTATAGGATACCTGTTTGGTTACTAAAAACCGTGTCGTGCCACTTTTTTGTTCAGATATTTGTTAAAGAGATATCACATAAACATTTTTAAAAGTATGTTAAAATTTCAGTGGGTAGGGTATATAAATAACGTTTTGCTACAGCCCTCACGCATGGCTGTCATTTTTTTGTGATTAACGCAATTTTTTACTTAATAAAAATTTTGTTCATTTTTGGGGTTCCGTACCTTTTTAGGAAAAAAGGAACCCATATAAGATCACTTTGTTGTCCGACTGTTTGTCTGTCTGTCTGTCAAGAGCCTTTATTTCAGGTTCCCTTTGCTTACTTTTTGCGGGACACAACGTGAAACTGATATCTTAAAAAAACTCAAGTGGAAAATGCGAAGGAAATCAAATCTACATAAATTCACAAACCATAGACAGAGGTATGGAACAATATTTGTACATTGAATTTTGATGTACAAAGCTCGGAAATCGAAAACAGTCATCTGCCGGAACATGAAACTATCGGCAGTATGTTTAAAGAGAAAATAGATAGAAGTGAAATCAACACACGGATTTGGATCAAATATGTAAAATAGTTTTCACTTGTGGTTTTGTTCTTGTGGTCAGGTGGAATTAATTGGATTTTGTAAAAATCAAATCAAAATCAGCTTCACGGTGTATCCCGCATACAGCAAGGTAGATGGAACTTAATGTTAAGACACTCTGTTCCCCACTTCTACCGAATTCTGGAGGCATTGCGTATTGAGTAGCAGAACTCAACGCCGCGCTTTGCCTCGACACCAGAGCGAAGAAATGGAAATACAAGTTTAAGTAAATATTTCATCTCCTCGAGTGGGGATCGAACCCGCAACCAGTTGGTTTTACAGTCACACTTTGTGCCACTGCGCCACGGCTGACCTAAATAATTTTGTATATGATACATAATAAATACACTCTATGTATTCGAGGAAGAGGCTACGCCTTTTTGCCTTCGTCCTTCATAAATAAACTATTAAATACAAAAAAGTAATATTCTAATCAGGATTTAGTATCTAAATTAACACGTACAATCAAACATACACTTCAGCTTTATAAAATAGGTAGGTATAGATAAAAACAATCAAATTGAAATTAGAATTCATTCTTTCAGAATAATTACACCTTACATACCTTAAAATATATTAAGCACAAATACTTGTACAAAATCCAAGACTACTGAATGTATGTTGGTACAACAAAATTTATTTTACGTTTGGGATTGGAGGATTAAGAATTTAAAACCTTAAGGTAAAAATTATAATAATATTAATTGGATGATATATGTACGGAATACAGCGTGAATCTGGATCACGATCTGATGGAACTTAGTGTCAAGACACCGTTCCACATTTTCCGCTGAACTCTGTAGGCATTAGGGGCGGAACTCAACGCCACGCTTTTCCTCGACACCAGAGCGATAAAAAGAAAATATTTAATATTTAATTTACTCGAGTGGGAATTGAACTCACATCTTGTCGCGTTTACAGTCACACGCTTGCGGTACGACTGGTCTCAAAACAGACATCGCAGCTGCAAGTATCAATACTAGGTAAAGAAATGTGATATATAGCCTTAAAATTACACTAGCCTCGATCCTACCGCTGGTCAGGGCCACAGGTGCCAAAGGATTCTTACATGAATCTTGGCGGCGGGATTCAACTAGACACTTCGCGGACCCTCGACGCACGGAAGCGATTGTACACTCATCCTTATTTATTGGTTAACTTGAGCGGACCTAAAAGTATAAAATATAAATATCCACGACGGCTGCTAGTACAAAAAATGAAATATACATAAAATCATTATTTGAAACAAACATTATTTTTAAGACAATATTTATTAGCTTTCCAGTAAATATTATACAAAACAATTATAACAGAACATTTGGACCCGAGCAATTAATCGTGCCACCTGTCCCTTTCAACTTTCGAAGAATAATACCTCGTTTATCTAGCAATCGTTTTAAATTGATGCGAAAACTTTTATTGTTTTGCTTTCACTGCTAAATGAAAGGAAAATACTATTTAAAGGGAATTCTTGTTACATTCTTTATTTAGAAAAGGGGGAGATTAAAAAATTGAGTCGCAAGTGAATAAAAAACATAAAATTTTGTTAAAATATCGCTAAGCCCCCCACCTTCGTACGCTTGAGCTACATGATTATTTATTTAATAAACTTATTTGCGTTCGGCCTTCTGATATGTGCTTGCATTATACTTATAGTGATTTGTAATTTGAAAATTTTTAATTCCTTCATCATCGTTAACATTGTAATATTTTTAAAAAAATATTATAAAAAACGGAAAAATCCGATTATATAAAAGTAAGAAAAATAAAAACAAGCCCAATAGCCAATCGGAACTCATTTGAATGTTACAGGGGGTAATTGTAAAACTTTGAGATCCAAAGAGATCCCTAAGGAGGCTTCAGAAATCATGTCTTGATCCTCAATCTATATATATAAAAGGTCTATATATATAAGAACATGTACCTGACTGACTGAGGTAAGACGCACGCACAGCCGTATCCGCTGATGGTAGAAACGTCTAATTTGGACAGATGTTCATTTTCATAATCTGGACATCCACTAAAAAGGGATTTTGAGAAATTTTAACCTTAAAGGGATGAAATTGGGTTTGAAAGTTTGTATGGAAAAAATTTAAATCGGCACCGATTTTTATAAAATTTGAAATTCAGACTCTTAAAAATATTAAATTGAATACGTGTTCCATGGTTTTTTAGAATTCACCCCCTAAGGGTTCAAATAAGGGGTTGAAAGTTTACATGGAAAAATCTTTAAACTGCCACCGATTTTAATAAAAAAATTAACATTCAGACTGTTAAAAATATTTTATTGAACACGTGTTTCATGGTTTTTTTAGAATTCACCCCTAAAGGTGCAAATACGCGGGCGAAGCTGCGCGCGCCCTCTAGTATAATCATATAAATTTTTCAATCTCAATATAAGTGTATTGAGATTACAAGAAACATGGCACAAAATCAAAAGCCCGGTTTGAGTTCCGCCACTCAACACACAATGCCTCGAAAAATTCGGCGGAAAGTGGGGAACGGAGTGTCTTAATATTACTCCTCTGCCTACCATGCTGTATGCGGGGTACACCGTTAAGCTTATTTTTATGTACTCGTACCACGACTCGTCCTAACTATAGAGTAAGACCGCTGTTGGTGAACTAAAACCTTCTCGATTCCAGCAAGGGTTCACCAGGGCTCGCGGCACCTTTATTCTTTCTTATTCAACGTACCAACCTCCACCGCTGATTATGTGAGCCAAAGACATACTAAATTTAACCCAGTTAGGTTAATCTTTTTCATAATATATTTATATATTATTTATTTTTCATATTCGCTATAAGTGGACTATAAACATAAATAAAAACACGACTGGAATTTACTTTACACACTAAATAAAGCTGGTGTCGCCGCGAACGGATCGGTAGTTTAAATATATTGTATTTATACATTTGAATCTACTTTGAAAATTGGCCGTATAAAACATATCTATATAAAAAATATTTTATATGGCCAATTCTAGAAGTAGACATTTAATAACACTTCCTAACATTGATCCTATTTAAATTTTTACTTCATAAAAATATATCTTCTTCGCTTTGTATAAATTGATATACCTATATAAAAAGCAATCCTTATTTATTAAATATGTTCATAGTTATTTCAAGCAAGTCCATAACATAAAATATTTTTTAAATACTATAAGTTATTGTAATAATTTTTTAAAATTATAATTTAAGTGACCAGTATATTAATAAAATCGGTTTAAAAAAGAGAAATCAAATACAATTATATGGTAATTCTATCGCTATCTTCGTCTACAGCAGGAAAGCATTCATAAGGGAGAGACCGTCGCGAGACGTATGGTATTCAATTCACTATTGGATACCGGAGTTAGACATAATTTTTTCTCTATTTTTTAATCTGAGAATTTCTGCGCTTTGGTTTTGCTTGTAATTGAATTCCTTTTAGAATACGAGCTTATGGTGGTAAGCAGCTGCTGCTTACTACACTATGTGTTTAACTGGGAAAATAAAAAGATATCTTATTGGCTATCAATTACTTATTACTTATTAAAATTGCTTTTTAGTTTTTAGTAAATCTTGAGGCCAGTCGTGGCGCAGCGGCACAAAATGTGACTGTTATACCGACTGGTTGTGGGTTCGATCCCCACTCGAGGAGATGAAATATTTACTAAAATTTATATTTCCATTTCTTTGCTCTGGTGTCGAGGCAAAGCGCGGCGTTGAGTTCTGCCACTTAGTACGCAATGCCTCCAGAATTTGGCAGAAAGTGGGGAACGGAGTGTCTTACACTAGGTTCCCTCTGCCTACCCTGCTGTGTGCGGGATACAGCGTGAAGCTGATTTATTTAAATCTTGGCCCATAATTTGGGATCTTTTACTAAGTAGGTATATGTAAATGTAATAAAACGAAATAATACGTGTTTTGGTACATGCGGGACTATGATCCTATACCTGATCCAGCTCTTGGTCCAGATCCGAACCAGTTCAGACTAACAAATAAAATGTGAGATATCTAACCAATAAAAAAAAGAAATATATATATAGAATCTTTATTGCTTTTCAATACTGTTAGACGATGAACACATTTGTTATATCCCAGCTGACTTCATCAGCCCAATGTTACGTGACATGAAACCAAATCGCGACTAATTTTCATTTAGCTTGTATGTTTATATTTTTCTTTTATTTCGTAGCAGTAACAAGCTAAAATTTTACTTAAAATATTATCCAAATAATATTATAAATGTGAAAGTTTGTGAAAATGTTTGTTCAACTTTCACACAGAAACTACTGAACAGATTTGAATAAAACTTTACAGTAGCTTTTAGATTAAAATAACACATGGGCAACATACAATTTTTGGCTTACATATTGTTGTTATTATATTTCTTCTTTTCATTATAAAAAATAAATGATAATATTCCTATCAAAGGGACTAACAAGACTAAAAAGTATAAGATTTTTTAAATTAATTATCGTTAAAAATGTGTTTCTTTTGTAGAACATATTATGTATATTATTTAGCAAATTTTCAAAGTGGTTGTTAGAGATCAAATAATAAGAAGAACATGATTTACGTAATTATATACATTTAGCCAAGACAGAACATGTACATGTGGTTTGGGTTCATTATCTTTTAAGCTTAGTATTTATTATTTTACTACCATACAAGAGGCCACCGTGGCTCAGTGGTCAGGTTATGAGCCCGATAGTTGTGGGTTTATTGTATATAATTAGCGGGTTTATAGAAATTATTTATTATATACATATACTAGCGAACTCGACTGGCTTCGCCTGCTTGAACTATACCAATATTTATTAATTATATTTGTATAATTTTCGTAGAAAATGCAAGCCGTAAAATAATAATAAGTAGACATAAGTAAGAGAAATAAAAATGTTAATATATATTTATAAAGTGTATAGTATATATATATATATATATATATATATATATATATATATATATATATATATATATATATATTGTGTTAGCGAACTCGTTTGAAGTACTGTTATTATACATATCTCTTATTGCAACTACATATTACATAGAATCCTTGTCCAAATAATTTAGAAACATATAGATGATGTGTGTTTATATAGTGTTTTTTTTAAAACGTTAACCGCCTCCGATTTCTAACAATTTTAATGAAATAAACATTTTTATATAAATTTATATATATAAGCAGAGGACAGAGTGGTTTGACTTTTTGCTGAAAATAATAAATTAAAAAAAAAAATGTTTATTTGCAACATATAAACTTTTCTGTATAAATTCAAATAGGAACACGCATTTTGTGAGATTTGTAAAAACAGTCCGTAGTTATTAAATATTTAGGTGACCTCATTTATCTTCTATTGTCAAAGAAATTATTACTAAGCTTTATTATATGTAAAGTAAAATTCGTTGGTACTTTCAATGTCCATTCACAAATTTATCTATTCTCTATTTAAGTCTTTCAAAGATATTTGAGAACTTACATGGGCGAAGGTGATAAGTATTATTTTTGGGTTTTTACATTTTATTACAGAAATGAAAATTTAAGTACATATTTTATTATTGTACTGTAAAGCTTGTGGTGCTTCTTAATGAATCAGGTTTGCGTCAAAGATAAGTTATATTAACTTTACTTATTAAAAGTGTGGAATAGTACTTTAAAAATGTTAAAAAGATATATTAACTTTTTTATATATTAAAAATATTAGTTAAATATTCCTTTTGTAATATTAACATTTCAAATAATTTAAAACTTCTATTAAAAAACTGACGTGAACTTTAAATTAAACTTTCTCTGTGATGAATAATGGAAGTCGATGTTTGACTTTGTCTAAAACTCTCAAGTTAGCCATAAAAATAGTAGTCAAACGAAATAAATGCACACAGCTAAAACTATCTAGAAACATTATATAAATATCAAAAGTCCCATTCCTAATGAAACACACGTACGCTACAAAAGGTAAAAACACTAAAAATAATAAATCAACAAAATTTAAAAAAATATAATAATATTAAATCAACATCTTCCATGTACACAATAGTTGTTTAAGTCTATGTGGCATATGCGTTGACCTTGTTGACGTCAATTTAATTTATATCACATATGTAATTGTTTTACAATAACATCTTTTAAAACATTTTTAAGATTCCGTAAATAAAAATAAAAAACGGAACATTTATAAGATTACTTTGTTGTCCGTCTGTCTGTATGTCTCTCCGTATATCAAGACCATTTTTCTCAAGACCGTGTATAGGAATCCAGCTGAAATTATATCGAATATTAAAATCTACATTCCTTTGTAACACAGAAAAAAATGCTTCGAATTTAACGCAATTAAAAACTATGATCGCATATTCTACGTTTTTGCTGCAGTTAATATGAAAATCGCCACATAACCAAAATGTATTAGGTGGAGATCCCATCGCTTAAAACTGTAGGGATCAGATTTTCTAATGAAACTTATATTTAAGAATGATATATGATAGCAGAATAGATTACACTAGGGTTGCCTAAAAGAATCCTGCCGCAATCACCTTTAATTAATGTTTTTCGTAACTCGTTTTTGGAGAAAATTGCACTCATATGTTTTTTATGTGAATCGCACATCATTTGAAAGAAAATCGCATAAGGAATTGGAAAAACAATGGTTGCCAGCTCTCAGTCTGCCGCAAGTCCAGGGTTGCCTGGTTTAAAGAGGTTACTTAATGTGAAAATTTGAACTCATGTGCTTTTTTAATGAATTATATATCAAATTAAAGCTTATTTTTTTCTCATCACTAAAACACATGGTTGCCTGGAAAATGGCTGCCGCAAGCAAAGGTTGCCATCATTTGAAATATTTTATTCTGATTCCGTTTGACTGAGAATAGACGATGAAATACGCGATTTGCCTTATGTTTTAAAGTAAAATATTATAAAATAGAAGGTCAATCTTAAAATTAATGTTTATTCTAGCTATTTACCTGTTAAATGATGATTATAATCATATTAAGAACATACAAAAAACTATTTAAATATGAAATCATCCTTATTTTTCAAGTGAAATAATGAACCCATGATATTAAGTCTTTGCTAAATCTGTTTTCTAAATACTAATACTAATTTAAATTATCATTTTAAAACGACTAAATTATCTAATTAAATAAATGCTTACAAATATCAATCTATTATAAGGTATTAATTACATCATGTTTCCTTAAGATAATGAAGGGCGACAATTATTGCATATGTTTTGTTATTAATTAAGAAAATATGGAAAATAACATTTCAATATACTCTCTCTCTCTCTCTTTGTCCTCTGCTCGTTTGATTTTTTTTTCTCGTTTTTTTTTTGATAACGGTTGCCGCAATCTTTTTTTTCTCACGCAACTTTTAAGAATTTGCATTAAAATAAATATATATGATAGAATTATAATAAACAAAATTAATTTATCAAAAATAAATTCTAAGAAATTTCGATAGTAATGCCGAATAATAAACGCTATTTAAGGTTTATGACCAGGAGTCGGCAAATATCAATTAGTTGTCTACTTTTTACTATAGATAAACGTTTTGCGGCGGCATACAAAGCAAACAAAATGCAATAATTTTATTTTCGTAGATGTATTGTTTCTAAATGCAATAATAGTGCAGATGGCCAAATGAGATGTTTTTGAACATATTACTTAGTTACTTACCTTTCGTTTTGGAGTGAAGACGTTTTTAGTTAACATGACAAAAATGAAGATCTGTTTTTTGTGCGAAAATGTGTGTGGAATTTAATGAGTCTGAAGTGTAAAATTATATTGTTGTTTCGCCAAAAAATGAATTTTATATACAGTAACATTTTCTTAAATAGTAACACAATGCACGGTTATCACTTACAGTGTTACAAAAAGTTCATTGTTGTAAAACAAAAATATAAAGAAGAACCCCACTCGAGGAGATGAAATATTCACTTAAATTTATATTTCCATCTCTTCGTTCTGGTGTCGAAGCAAAGCGCGGCGTTAAGTTCTGCCATTCAACACGCAATGCCTCCAGAATTCGGCAGAGAGTGGAAAACGGAGTGTCTTAACACTAGGTTAACAGTAGTAAGTGAAATTACAGGACAGGGAGCTCGTGTGATAAGTGTAGACGCTATGGTCGTTAACTATAATAAAGGAGAAGTCGCAGACCGACTGGGATGCATAAAAGCCTCAGAACAACATGAGGTGATAGCGTATGAGGACAGAGGTGAAGATCTCAGTTACCTAAAACTCAATCACTTGAGCACCCAGAAAGTAAACCCCCCATCTACCCTTGTGACCATCGAAAGCGGCTCAGAACTGTACCAACGTAAGACAGCAGAGGAACAGGCAAAACGTGCAGGAAACAAACCGAAACACACTGCTGCAAGAGGCGCATGCAGCGTCTTTATGACTGCCGTTGAAAACTTATTAGGTAGGGGGAAACCATCAATACATGAAACCCAGGTGATGGCCATAGATAATATCGCAAGAGACTCTGCAAAGACTACCGCTGTAAAAACATGGCCAAAGTTAACAAGAGCGGCTATGAATCAAGTAAAAACACCCAACCTGGTACCGATCATGGGATACAAAGACCACTACAAGAATGCTTTCCTTGAATTCCTCGCATTCCTTAAAGCTACTAAAGAAGTAAAGCTCCGAACTTGCAAGGAAATAATGCTTGCCTTTCAGGGATAGTACTCGATCCTGCAGGTAAAGCTCAAGGAGGCAGAAGCCGCCATATATAACAATGATACCGCCCAAACCATTACAGGTAACATGAACGGCACATGGCACAGGTACATGGCGGCGTATAATGCTGCAGTTGATTTTGTGGAGTTAGATAAAGAGGAAACCAGACAAACAGGCAACCTCAAATTCAACTTAACTGATAATAATCCCATTGTTGTCGTCGCCAAGTGCACGAAAGTGATGCTAGAGGATAAAATGCTAGAGATGGCCAGAAACTTCGACAACACTCTAGAACCCACATCATCAGCGGAATGGGAGGTACCTGGGATGCAGTGGGTCAATGGGGTCCCCGGATGCGGTAAAACAACTTGGATTCTAAAACACTTTGACTTGAATAAAGACACTATTGTCACCACTACCACAGAGGCAGCCAAAGAACTCCGAGAGAAACTGTCGGTAAATATAGGGAACTTAGCAAAAAGTAAGGTTCGCACTATCGCTTCAATATTGGTTAACGGGGTCAGAAAATCAGAAAGGTGCAAGCGCCTTATGGTAGACGAAGCCCTGATGAATCATTTTGGAGCAATAGTGACGGCTGCTAGAATCTTCCGAGTAGAAGAATTACTACTGATCGGAGATGTAAATCAACTTCCCTATATTGACCGGGAGAATCTCTTTAATATGCTTTACCGCAGTACATCCCAAATGCTAAGCATCAGCAAAAACCTACTGTGTACCCATAGAAGCCCCATGGACGTCGCTTACGCCCTACGAGAAATATACTGCGGTATATACTCAGCAAAAAGGGCAGTGCACTCTCTTCATATTGTAAACATTAAGGCGACGCCGGTACCAAAAGACCTAAAAAACACCTTCTACCTCACCTTTACACAAGAGGAGAAAGACTCCATGATTCAACAAGGATATGGAGTGAGTACAGGTTCAAAGGTGTTAACGATTCACGAAGCTCAGGGTCTGACGAACGTGATGGTAGTAGTAGTGAACATGAAGTCTGCAAAATTACAGCTGCATGACAGCGTCCCGCACGCAGTCGTCGCAATAACGCGACACACTTACAGCTGCTACTACTACATCGGTAGCGAAGACGATGCAGTCAAAAGGCTGATCCGCAGTGCAACAATGGCAACGACGAAAGGCATTGTGGAATACAATTTAAAAATGGCCATTAAAGATAGAAACGAAGCGGTCATATCTTCTTTAGTAGAGGTTATGACCACTTCGGTTATACCCTCCACATCCTGAATCCATCTTCCGACAGGCACTTAGAATATATAAATTGTTAAATTGTAATAGATATTAAGTTAATAGATAATAAGTGAAATATTTACAAAAAAAAAGGCAATCTAAAAATACCTGGACTTTCTTAGGAATTACATATTTAGATAATTATCTCTAGTTATAAGCCTTATTTAAGCAGCAGATAAATATAAAATTGATGATTAGCTAATAATAATGAAAAAGTTAAAAAAAGTACGGACTACGTGTCTGTAGTGCTTAGTTAAAATTATATTAAAAAAAAAAAAAAAAAACACTAGGTTCCCTCTGCCTACCCTGCTGCGTGCGGGATACAGCGTGAATCTGATTTGATTTTTATTTTTCAATTATTTTCTAATGCAAAACGTAAGTATAATTAATGTTTGATAAGTATAATTAAATTTAATGTTTAATATTATATATTTTTCTCTGAGGACGAAGAGAGAGATTGAGAGTTTATAACGAGGTAATTTTCCATATTTTCTTGATTAATAAATAAAATATCTGCAATAATTGTCAACCTACATTATATTATGAAAACATTATGTAATTAATACCTTATAATAGAACGATATTTGTAAACGTTTATTTAATACTAGTGGGCGCGCGCAGCTTCGTCCGCTTATTTGAACCCTTACGGGGTGAATTCTAAAAAACCATGAAACATGTGTTCAATGAAATATTTTTAGGAGTCAGAATTTCAAATATTATAAAAATCGGTGCCGATTAAAAAAAAACCATACAAATTTTCTTAAAATCTCTTATTAGTGGATGTCCAGATTATGAAAAAAAACATCTGTCCAAATTTCACGTTTCTACCATCAGCGGCTGTACGTGCGTCTTACCTCAGTCAGTCAGGTACTTGTTTTATATATATAGATGATAATTTAGTCGTTTTAAAATAACGATTTAAACGAGTATTAATATCTAGAAAACAGATTTAACAAAGACTTAATATCATAGATTCATTATTTCAATGGAAAAATAAGGATGATTTCATGTTTAAATAGTTTTTTGTATGTACTTAATATGATTAAAATCATCATTTAACAGGTGAACAGTTAGAATAAATATTAATTTTAAGATTGACCTTCTATTTTATAATATTTTACTTTAAAACTTTTAAATGATGGCAACCTTTGCTTGCGGCAGTTATTTTGTGTTTTAGTGATGAGAAAAAAATAAGCTTTAATTTGATACATAATTCATTAAAAAAACACATAAGTGCAAATATTAACATTAACTGACCTCTTTAAACCAGGCAACCCTGGGCTTGCGGCAGACTGAGAGCTGGCAACCATTGTTTTTCCAATTCCTTATGCGATTTTCTTTCAAATGATGTGCCATTCACATAAAAAACATATGAGTGCAATTTTCTCCAAAAACGAGTTACGAAAAACATTAATTAAAGGTGATTGCGGCAGGATTTTTTTGGGCAACCCTAGTGTAATCTATTCTACTATCATGTATCATTCTTAAATATAAGTTTCATTAGAAAATCTGATCCCTACAGTTTTAAGCGATGGGACCTTAGGCCATATAGGGTCTATTATCTCATAAACCTAGAATTATGAAGTTTAACAAGAAGTGAGAACTAACGAAGTGAAAGAAAAATTTTTTTTAGGTAAATCATAGAAAAAACCATTACAAAT
The DNA here is from genome assembly GCA_021202915.1 of Heliconius himera. Taxonomy (NCBI): domain Eukaryota; kingdom Metazoa; phylum Arthropoda; class Insecta; order Lepidoptera; family Nymphalidae; genus Heliconius; species Heliconius himera. The sequence goes on from JAJHJA010000822.1 coordinate 27,030, forward strand.
TTATATTTGTAGTTAATTTCATACAAAGTAAGCGCATACGCCAACAAGCTTATGTATGTCAACTTTTTTGAGTTGTACTCCATGTTGACCTATAATCATGAAATTGGTACGGCACCTGTTAATGGGCAAGTCGGAAATTCGTTTTGTATTTACACTTGACCAGGATTTGTTCTTTGTATTTATACGCGCTATCATATATTATTTAGTGTCGAACTCAACGCCTTTTAGTAGGAATCGAACCCACAACCATCCTATTTACATTTAGCCACTGTGTCACTGTACCACGTTGTAAAAGTTTCAGACTTTTGAACCTTGTTTATAATGTAGTACATTAAAAACATTTTTTTCAAGTCTTTACAAACAAAAATAATTATTATTAGTCATTTCAAATATGTAAAATTATTAAAAAAAATATATAAAAATTATATTTAGAAATTGATTTGAACTCTAAACATACTAACGAACTTATGTTTATTAATGTTCAAACTTCAAAACTTATCGCCTACGTTAAACTTCTTACTCGTGCATTCTACATATAATATGCATATTGTATACACTACCGGCCTTGTTGTACAGTGAGTTGTGGACAGCCCCCATCAATAATTCTCACGTCGTTAGATATTGTTTTTGCTGAGTCGATACCCTTAGAGGTCATTAATGATTTAAGTAATTAATTGTAAAGTTATAATATTTCATAATATAAATATGTAATAATAATGAAAATAAACATTATTAATATTTGAACTAAATTCTAGTTCAATAATTTATGATGTCCACCGTAAGAGAAGCAATAAAGGGGAGTGCCGTTCAGCAAATGCTATTACTGGTTGCTATAAAAGCTCTATATTAGATGTTTCTGATCTCTATTTTCATATACCAAAAGAATATACCTATAAGATTCAATAACTTCGGTTATATCGCCATATCTCTATTTTTTATTGTTAGATTCTGGATTTTTATTAATATAACATGTTTTGCCTTGAACAGTTTTAACTAAGACGCCTTATACATATTATTTATTTATATTTTAACTGATCCAAACTAGGTGGTCCTTCGATTTTCATATGTAGTAAGAAAGGCAATACGCTAAACAACTAGTGCTAAAATATATTTTTTCTAGTATAGCTGATCTCTTAGAGTTCCATGGAACCTCTGATTTATAAGCGTGTGTTAAATATGATGCCACTTATAAATCATATTTAAATTGCATGCATGTCTAAACAATGCAAAATTTTGATGTGGAGCTGATTTGATGGAATCTCGGACCCGGCAGGTGGCCATATTAACTCGGTAGTTAAACTATTTTAGGCTACTAATCGGGCTTAGACTCGTTAGATCCATCTTAATCAGTAGGTACTTCGATTTTTTAAAAAAATGTTACCGTTAACTGTACATAAAGATCCCGAAATGTAAATAATAAAACTTTTTAAATACCCGAATTTCATTATGCCATGAAGTGGAACTGATTTATAAATATTTTGGAATATTGTTAGAAACTTCATTCAAAAATAGTAGTATTCGCCAGCGCAATCTGGCTGCAGTAACAAACCACTCGGAGAACAAATATTGGATCATATTTCATACTAGTTACTGTACATAAATCTCTTGAATACACTGAAAATAAGATTTTCATGATAGTAGTCATAGTTTTCAATTTGTACCAAATGTTATCTATTCTAAGCATTTATCTCAGATTTAGTCTTCTCAGTTTTATTTGCTATTTATGTTTCAATTTTAAAATTATTTTTGGCGTTCAATTTATATAACTAAGACAATGTACCTATATTTTTTTAACATTTTTAAAGTGTTATTCCACACTCAAGAAAGAAAAATACTTATTTTAGAAAATGTATAAAAAATTGAGAGGCTAGTCATGGCGCAGCGGCACGAAGTGTGACTGTAAAACCGACTGGTTGTAGGTTCGATCCCCACTCGAGGAGATGAAATATTTACTTAAATTTGTATTTCCATTTCTTCGCTCTGGTGTCGAGGTTAAGCGCGGCGTTGAGTTCTTCCACTCAACACGCAATACCTCCAGAATTCGGCAGAAAGTGGGGAACGAAGTGTCCTAACACTAGGTTCCCTCTGCCTACCCTGCGGTGTGCGGGATACAGCGTGAAGCTGATTTGATTTTAAGTTATAAAAATTTGAACGTACCGACCAGGTTGGTTTCCAGGAGACGTGAGTTCGAGTCCCGCTACGTTCAATTATACGTTTTCTTAAATAAGTAATGTACCTATATCATAAGTCATGACAAACATTTTTACTCACACTTTTACTTTATTAAAAAAAAAATTGCGACAGCTTGCGAAAGTGATATTAAGTAACGAAATGTTTCAATTAACTATGGAAAACAATCATTATTATTTTTTTATTTAAGTTCCACGTTTCTTTGTAAGAAAATATTACAAGAGATATAAATAAGCCTTGCTCTACGAATAATTGAATAATGTATAAAGTGCATAGTAAATTTCTATAGAATGGCATAAGAGGATTAAAATATAATCCACCAACGTATATACATACATATATGCAGTACGTAACAAAATCACTTTACATAACATTTAAAATAGGTTTTCCCGTACGGGGTAGGAACAGATTTGAAATAAAAGCTTTTAAGCATCGCCTTACTCGCACGCCCGAGAATTACTCATGCTCTGATTTACAAGAGAAAAATCTCTCTTGTCTGCCGCTGAAAACACTTATACTAGCGTCTTTATAACTAATTGCTAGAAATAAGAGAATAAAAATATTCTAATATTATGTTACTAAATATGTTGCTACTTTTTTTTATAGTATATAGCCATTTTTTTTTGATCAGCGCTACTTAAAAATATAATTCACTAATCGTTAATATCTTTGAAATAGTGATGTTTGTATTGCGTGTAAAATATAGTAACATAAAATTAAATATTGATGATGCATTGGTTTTTCTTTGTTAATCTTAGTGATTCATTGACATTTCTTTGTTATTATATGACTGCAAATAAATCACGTTTTTTTAATATGAAGCTTAACAGAGTTTCCTACTCTATTAAGCTTCATATTAGAAAAACGTAATTTATAACGTGTCGAGATTACAAAATTACGTTACGTACGTAATATCTTATTACATAGTTATGTTTAGAAAGCCAACAAAATAAATATGATATCAATACACAAAGGGAAAAATATTGCAATAAAGAAAGTTATGACTAACGAATTTCATATAGAACCTTGAGAGCATGTTAACGGATATTTGATATTAATGGATTCAGAGAGTTATACGACTATTGAGGCGTTCTCTAAACCACAATTCATATGGTACATTTATTATAGTTATTAATAAATAAAACAATATTTTTTATTGTATATTTTAGGGTTTCGTGCCTCAAAATGTAAAAACCGACCCTTATAGAATCACTTTTTGTTTGTCTGTCCCTCTGTCAAGAGCATTTATCTGGAGATCGCGTGGATTAAATATTTAGGTCTACGGCATCTTAGAGCACAGAAAAAAATTAAACTTATTCTTCTTCTCAACATAACAGTACTAAAATAACTAATCCATTTTTTTTCTCAACAGGATAAAATGAAATTTTAATAGGATCATCATCTTGTTATCCGTCTGTCATGACCATTTTACTTGAGATCTCGTTGGGGTACAGTGCTAAAATTAATATCAGATATTCAGGTTTACAGTTCCTTAGAATACAAAAAAAATTTAACTTGTAAGTCAACGAAGTCAAAAGACGTACCTACTTCTTGTGGACAGTTATGAAATTTGGCATGAAGATAAGGTCTTAGATTTTTATTAAGATCTTATAATACAAATAAAGGAACAATCTGTAAACTAAAAATTTATAAATATTTCATTACATTTTATCACTGTTCAACGGACATCTCAATCAAAATTTAAAATATATTTTAAAAATAGTCGCGATTAACTACCAGAATAAGACAACCAACAGCCGATTAAATGAGAAAAAGTGACCGCAATTTTTCACTCGATGCAATCTGTCTATTTCAAATATAGTTTTAAAGCCTGTGCTATTTGATAACGAAATATGAAATACCTGATAGCAAAATTCTTTTTGTTTTTTAATATAGATACTGAGGAAGTTGTTACGAAATTATTTACTTAAGGGATTACTTATTTTAAGGTTTCGAAGAAGAAACGATAAAGTTTTAAATATTTTCCTTTGTGGATATAATGTTTATATAATCCATACATCATTTAGGCCGTCGGGGGCATCAGCGTGCGACTCTAAACGCGACGGTTGTAATTTCAATAGCCACTTGTGGTAATGAAATATTTTCATTTCCTCGTTCTGATAACGGGACAATTCAGCGGAACTTGTAAACGGAAATGTGAATAATTCTTAATAAATAAGGAGAACGATCAAGAAAGTTGTATTTAGCTTCACACTATATCCTGCATATAACAGGCGGAGGGAGCTAGTGTTACAATATTAGGTTCCTCACACGCCAATCAATTTTCGAGAAATTGCTTGTTGAGTGAAAATGAAATGAAAATTCATTCCATTCAAAAAAAAATATTTTAATTTTCTATTATGTATTCTAGATACATACAAATATACGATGAAAAGAGTGAATAAGAAGCTAATTAATTATACTTTATTACTCCTATATACCTACCTAAGCTTTTCGTTACTAAATTAAAAATATTTTCGGTAGTCTCAAACGCTATCTTCAATCTCCTCAAGTATTTCATCCTGAAATAGCTGCATAGTTATATTGCGTAATATAATTTTATTATTTAAATAAACGTTAATATTGTGGTTTGATTTAATTATAATATTCCGTAAAATCGTTATCAAACTTTGATCATATAACCACTAAAGCAGTATCGGTATAATGCCGACCACAAAATTTCCAAGAATATTCTGACAAACAACACATCCTGTGGAAAATTGATTATTCATTTAATATTTTATTGGTATATAATTGAAAAAGTTAAAAGATAGGCTCAGATAAGCTTAGTACGTTGTAGCTTATAATTTTTTTTATTTTATATAATATAAAAAAATAGCAAAAACCTGAATTAAGAAAAGGTTAACTAAGTCTGAATAATTATTAAATATATGTTAAGTAGTATTTTTGTCAATTAAAGTAAGAAACTATTTCACATTTTCCCACCGTGAGAGCGTAGACAAAGGGTACTTTGTCGTGATGCTTCATTTCCTACGTTCCATCTAGATTTGAAGACGTTTCAGTGGAAAACTCATTTTCCTTACATCGAACCCACAACCATCGGGCTTATAACCATTACGGCCTCATTGTATTGACTAATAGATTTATAATATGGTTTCTATACATTTTAGTCTCATTCATAACTATAAATCCAATTTAGTGAACTTTATTAAGAGTTCTCATCGAAGTTAATTATTATTATCTAATTCAAAATAACACATACCTAAATATATTTATATATATAATTGAAAATATCTAAATAATAATAAATCTTTAACAGTTAACAGAATGCACAGGTGTAAGCTGACCCGTTTAAATATTGTCAAACTAAGTTTCTAGCAGTAACTAGCAGTAACTCAAATAGTGGAGTGTGTCCAAATAGCGACTGTATACTGTATAGTGCAGTCAATTCGTTGAAGACCGCAGTGGAATTCGAAATTTAATATCGTTATGTTTCCGTTAAAGATTGAATGTATTGTATGGGGCAAAGTAAACTCAAGTGTTTTAATAATATATAGGTTTATTAGTAAGTCTAAGTAAATGAACATAATTTTCGAAGATAATTCGCATCATCATCAAATCCATGGCCATCAATTACACGAAGTATGGTAAATTATAACATTTCGTATTGTTATTACTATAATAGATATTGTGATAGATAAACGCGACTAGTAGTGGGTTCGATCCCCATTGGAGGAAATTAAATATTTAATATTTTCATTTTTTCGTTGGTGCCAAGGGAAAGCGCGGCGTTGAGGTCTGGGGCACTCACACGCTTAACACTAGGTTCCAACGAGTGTATTAATACTAGGTTCCCTCTGTTTATCCTGCTGTGTGCGAGATACAACGTGAACCTGGTAGCATCGTAACTAGTGACAGCTTAGTGTTTTTACTTTGTTATCTACTTTCCTTCAAATTTAATTACGGGGCGTGTTAGTCTACCGGAACCGGTAGAACCTTAAGACATGTTTCTTTGGCATCAGATTTTTTTTTATTTACAGCTTTACCCCTAACGGGCCGAGACAGAACAGTGCGGCAAAAATATTATTTTATTTAATCCCCTAAGTGGGAACCAATGGTACATTCTGGGGTACGTTTAATAAATTTAAATAAAAATTAGAGTAAAAAGCTTTATAGTAATTTCGAACAATGATAGGCACGCATAATATTTTACTCTGTCGATTATATTACGTGTACTGTGCATAACTGGGGCGTTGAAATGAAGAATGAAATAATATAATAAACGGAATTATTTAGTTTTGTAATACTTATATTTTAAATCATAATTATTATTATGCTCTAAAAATCAGCTACGTTGTATCCCGCACACAGCAGGGTAGGCAGAGGAAACCTAGTGTTAAGACACTCCGTTTCCCATTTTCCGCCGAATTTTGAAGGCATTGCGTGTTAAGTGGCGGACCCAAGTCAAATCCGCGCTTCGCCTCGATACCAGAGCGAAAAAGGGAAAATAAAAAAATAAGTAAATATTAATTCATGTTATAGTCATAATAATATATATTAATATCCTACATATTTGTTTGAGGCCGTCGTAGGGGCACAATGATGTGACTGTAACACGATGGCTGTGGATCGATTCCCTCTCGGGGGAAAAAAATACTATTTATTAAAATTAAAATTTTCATTTCTTTGCTCTGGCACCAAGGCAAAAGCCTGGCGTAGAGTTCCGCCACTCAAATCATGAATCAATAAAAATAACGGAAAATGACGAACGCAGTGTCTTTACATTAGATTCCCTCTGCCCTCCCCTGCTATATGCGGAATACAGCGTGAAGCTAATTTTCTTTTAGGTACTTCAGCTTCTCTTTCTTGTTGATATTGCACCATATGTGGCTATTCACTTTATAAATGCTATCCAACTTACACTTTTCAATACTTTCTGCACAAAAAATACAAAGGTATACTTTTCAAATATAATGTCATTTAAGTTGGATTTATTTTATAAACTTTAGAAAAAAGCCGTACACATATACAGATTGCTGAAAATGTCTGGAAGATTTATATAGCTTTGCCACTCGTTTGACGCTGCCAGAATGGTAATAGATTCGACTGCAGCTACTATTGTGGAGCAGGTCTGCATGTGTACATTTCTAAAAGCTGTTATTTATAGTGGCACTTCGGTTAAGAGATTTCTAAGAAGATTCAGCTTGAATAAAATATCTATTTTTAATTGGATAAATATTAAATAAAAAAGATTTTCTTCATTGTTGAAGATTTTTTTGTTTTAATATTATACATGCGTATTAAATTTTCACAAAGACAAAGTCAAGAGTAAAAAAGTTGATTCGCAAAACTTTATTTAGAATTATAAGTTTATCTGACAAAATTGGTTCTAGCAAATCTGAAGTACCTCTTACAATAATCAGGATAATAAAACTTAACAGCGTCGTCGAAGTCGAAGATAAATAAGAAAATTTATTACTATTGAATTACCCGAGGCCAGTGAGGCCAGTCGTGACGCAGCGGCACGAGGTGTGACTGTAAAACCGACTGGTTGTGGGTTCGATCTCCACTCGAGGAGATGAAATATTTACTTAAATTTATATTTCCATTTCTTCGCTCTGATGTCGAGGTTAAGCGCGGCGTTGAGTTCTGCCACTCAACACGCAATGCCTCTAGAATTTGGCAGAAAGTGGAAAACGGAGTGTCTTAACACTAGATTCCCTCTGCCTACCCTGCTGTGTGCGGGATACAGCGTGAAGCTGATTTTTTTTTTACCCGAAGAAATAACATTTGAAGTCACCGTGACGCAGTGGGACAGCTTCTGATTATAAATGCGATGATTGTGGTTTCTTTCTCTATTAAGGTAGAATGAATTATTTTCACATTGCCGCTCTGGTAGTGGTAGACAAATTTCGCCATTTAATACTCAATGTCCGAAATTCAGACGAAACGCGAAGAATGCAGTATCTTAACACAAGGTCGCTTCGGTCTATCCTGCTTCATTTTTTAAGGTTCTGTGCCAAAAACTGCGTTGTCCATCTGCAAAGACTATTTATCTCGATATCACGTAGTGAATTCGAATCAAGCTGAAAATTAATATCAAATATTCTCCTGTACGGTCCATTAAGCCACAGAAAAATATCAAGCTTTAAGTAAACGCAATCAAAAGAAACGAAAACTTATACATCGGTTCTGTTGCATTTTATATAAAATTTGCCGCATAATCAAAATTTGTTGGGTGCTTCCCGTGAACCTTCATTTATATAATTTGTCTGAAAGTGTGAAACTTACAAAGCAAATTAAGGAAAAAATCCGAAAATAAATTGGTACAGTCACTCGGTGGACGGGTCCGACTCACACTTGACCGATTTTTTTGTTATATGAAACAGTTACAATAATCAATATCAAAATATGAACATTATAGCAAAGCTGTTGGAACCACGAGTCGGCATTATTAGACTCAACAGCGTTCAGTTAAAGCGACCAATAATACAGTGTTAATAAATCATCTTGACAGGTATTACTCCGCACCTCCACGTCGGCGTAATTTCGTCACTTACCAACACTCATTTAAGCAAGCCCAAAGTACAGAACTCGTGAAATGGTGTCATCTATCATTATATCAACTCAAGTTCTTGTATGAATTAAATTTATACTATGGTTAACGTTTTTGAAAAAACAAGATTAAAAAACATTGAGGCCAGTCGTGACGCAGTGGCGCGAAGTGTGAATGCAACGCGACTGGTTGTGGGTTGGATCCCCATTCGAGGAAGTGAAATATTTATTTACAATTATATTTTCTCTTCGCTCTGAGGGCGAGGCAAACGCGCAGCGTTAAGTTCCGCCACTCATCACTACCTGTTCACTGAAATGCCTCCAGAAATCGGCGGAAAGTGAGAAACGTAGTGTCTTAACACTAGCTACAGCGTGAACCTGATAAAAAACTATATAAAAAAAAAACATATCTATATGATTCTAAATTATTCGGAAACAGATTCTACGTAATTGCAATAAGTGATGTGTATCACCCAATAACAACACTTCATACGAGTTTCCTTCCAATAAGGGCCTTTACCTACAAGCAACTGCCCCCGATTGACACAATTCCATTGCTTTTATATAGTATTTTTCCCTACATGTACTTTCGGTTACACGAGCTTGCTAGCAATAGATATATGTATTTTGCCATTTCTATACTGACGTGATGTTATTGTAGTAATTAATTTTTATGACGTTATCTTAAGAAGTAGGTATCTTACAAATCAGTATGTATACAATATTGAAATTAATATATGATATATGTATAAACGCTCTATTAGTGCGTTCTCTCGAGTAGTAATAAAGTTAATATATTGATACTTTTAAATAAATACCACAAATTCATGCCCAATTCAATATAGAATATACCTACAATAAATACGATTACAATCTATCTATCGAAGCTTAAAAGTTATATAATAACAAGACTTTAAAAATTTAAATAAAATAATTAACCCAACTGTTATTTAAAAGTAAGTTCAATTCTATATTAACTTCTAAGGCAGTCAATTCTACAAGTTTCTTCTCATTTAATGATTCAGCGACAACGGGAATTTATAAGAGTAGACAAAGGGAACATAGAGTTAAAACATTCCGTCCCTCATTTTTAAAGTAGCGCTTGATTACCCATTATCTTGATATATATTAAAAATAATAAAAATAAGTATAACATTATCTCTATATAAGACAGTAAAAATATTTTGTCTGTACATTTAGTAATTTTGACTGAAATGGATAGAGGGACACTTAAAAAGAATAATAGAAAGCAAAAAGATTTTGTTTTCTATTATTGTCTGTCTGTCTGTCTGTCTGTAGACATTTTTGTCCGCATTTTTCTCTGAAAGTACTGAACCGATTTACTTGAAAATTTCACCAATTGCTTTGTTTTAACTCAACTTAAATACTAAAGTTTAGTTCATCAAAATCGGTTCATTAAAAAAAAAGTTATCGTCATTTGAAAGAAGTCGTAATTAATTCAACACATAGATAAAGAACGATCTTGAAAGAAATATCAAGTAAATACAAAGATTTTTTGGTTGGTTCGTTCATATAATATATGTAACTAATTTAAAAACTGTCATATGCAATAATTACAGTTATTTTACAAAGAATATTATGAATCCTTCAAATCAATAATTTAACATTTAAGGCTGTTTCTGAATGAGTAAATTAAATTATTCACCGACATCAGCACATTTAACAGAGTATATTATATAGACAAAAATATATACGTGTAATAAATAATTAGCTTTATGTATATTTTATAAATAGCAAATATCAACAATGGTCCTATTTTTTTATTTAAAACAATCAAAAATTCTTTGATGATAATGTCTTAAAAAAATCATATTAGAAGTCATTATAGTTGTCAATCAATTCTGCTTATTAAATCAATAATCATGTATTTTAAGCGGGCGAAGCCGTGGGCGAGCCGCTAGTGTAAACTATAAAACAATAAATATATTAGCTAATGATGTGTTTTTCACTAGCAAATTTTGTGTACATTCTATAAAGTTTATCACATAAACATATATGATTAAATTCCATACACAATTAAGCAGAAAATTAAAGAAGAATTTTCATTTAAATTTTAGCACAGGGGCTCAGTATGTGCGAGTTAAAAGGGGTATTCTCAATTTCGTGCATAGAAGAACCACAGTCATTTGTTGCTGTTGCTCAAACGAGTTAAAACAAATTTTGGCGAGCATCTGCCATGTTTAACATTCTTTATGTTGCCAATTTAAATATTGTGTACAATATTCGCGATGCAAGCTATGTTTATAGTATTCATAAGCAAAGATTCACCAATGTTTGCTAATTACAATCATGTGTGTTTATCTAGCTTCACGCTTTATTCTTAGCGGTGTAGCTAGAGAGAGCGCCGCGCCAAACTCTACAGTGCTTCCTCCACTGAATCAACTTCTCCATACATATTACCCGGAGGCTTCCGTGCATGCATTTTTTCGTAATCTTCCACCATCATTAATATTGCGTTTTCTAAGGTCAACCGAGTTCTCCTCCTGCCTCTTTCACAATTCATACGAATACGAACTTCCTTCATAATTCTTTTTTGCCGTCCTTTCATCATTCAATTTCTCGATGTACCTAAACCACCTGAGCATAATTTTCATTATTCTTACCGTGACATTCGCGCTAGTACCTGCCATTCTGTATATCTATTTATTATGATTTCGTTCAGCTAAACTAACTCCGCATATCCTATAACGATCACTATCGCGCATCGAGAGCATTCACCTTTTACTGTACCTCTGTGTACTGTGTGTGTAGTTAGCCTCACTGTATTGTTTAAGGCGAAATGTGCAGATATGTTGATGTTTTGCCACATCATGAATGCGTTTAAGGCACTGATGTCTTAATCAGGAATGGGGTGTCTTAACACTAGGTTCCATCTCTAGTATCCCTCTAGTGTCTTAATATCTTATTATCTTCCATCGGTATACCCGGGATGTAAGGGATATAACTAAAAAAATATATAAAACTTTTTACTTGTAATAAGTAAATAGTCCTTAATATAACAACTAGCTTTTTTTTTACTTTTTCATTATGATTAGCTAATAATAATGAAAAAGTTTAAAAAAAGTACGGACTACGTGTCTGTAGTGCTTAGTTAAAATTATAATTAAAAAAAAAATATATATATATAACAACTTCAATATTTGATCGTCTTTTTCAACTTCGTTAAAGGTTTTGCACTCCAAATTCATCCTCTTACATATCAAACTCGCAATTTTACACTTCAAATTCGCCTCTTTTTAGTATAAAAAAAATACTGATGTGTATAGATCTCATTAGCGCAGTTGGCGCTATTGTTGTTTGGCGAAGTTTAGTGTTAGGCGAACCAACAAATCAGACACAAAATCCAGCTTTTACAATAAATATATTTACACTTGTTATATACACATATACTCTTGTAGTCACAATATTGAAATATGAATTATAATGACAAGTTGTCTTGACAATATCTTAGAACGTAATGAACACGAGTGCCGTGTCGTTTGTGCTTATATTGAAAATCCACCGGAAAAGACGCAGCACACTACCGCCACTTAATACAATCGATAATGGAAACAATATCAAATGACGTACTCATAATTACAGTGACACCTATTACTACACTTTAAGTAACTTATGCTAACAGCTCGGCCATCCTGCTAATCGCGAGTCCCTTCGCGATTTAAGAATAGTTCACAATTTTTAAATGTCCTAATTTACATAGCTTTAGTTTTGTGCCAACAAATACAAAATATAATTATATTTTTAGTACAAGTGAGGATATTTACAAAAACTATTAAATTAGATGTATTCACATGTCATAATATGTAAATTACACAATTTGAAATACATTATCTTAATTAGTAATTTTTAAAATCAAAATAATTATTACATAAAACTAGACTCATGTGATGTCCGTAAAAGAGTCCTGTTATTCCTTAACTAAAATTAAATAAAATAAATCTTAACTACACTGAATTCATTACGCCATTAAATTGATTATACAAAATACTTATAAATTATGTTTTACATTGCAAACATTTTTTTGGATTTAGACATTTCTAGTTTTTTGATTTTAGATTTATACAACAATTATATAATTATGTATATATATAATAATGTAGATTTATACAATTTCAATAATTCTCATTAACACAATGAGCCATCAGTCTTCATATACATTCATGTTATAATTTAATTATTACATATTATTTTTTATTACAAGAATTTGGCTAAACAACACCAACAACGCTACATGGAATATTCCTTTTTCATATCGAACACTTATTTTAGTACATTAAAAGAGCATGTTATTATTAAATTCGTAAACTGAGCAGATTCATTAACTTAAAATAAAATTAAATCAGTTTCACGCTGTATCCCCCGCACACTGCAAGGTAGGCAGAGTGAACCTAGTGTTCAAGACATTCAGTTCCCCACTTTATGCCGAATTCTGGAGGCATTGCGGTGTGAGTGGCAGAACCCGACGGCGCGCTTAGCTTCGACTGATACCAGAGCGAAGAAATGGAAATATAAATTTAAGTAAATATTTCATCTCCTCGAATGGGGATCGAACCCACAACCAGTCGGTTTTACAGTCACACTTTGTGTCATTCATTAACTTTTATATACACTATAAGCTTAACATATAAAAAGTACTGCTAAATAGCACCAGCAAGACTGTATAGAATTATTCTATTTCCTATTAAAGTCCCATATATATTATCAAACTTATTTTCAATTCAACCACAGCTAATAATTAATGACACACGTTTACTTTATACATTGTACATATCTTACATATAAAAGCAGCCCATTTGAAAAAAAATGTTCACACAATTTGTAACATGATCAGTCAAATACAATAAAAGAACGTGACGCCGCTCGCCTCATTACTCCCATATTCAAACCACATTATCACAACCATAATGACTGCCATCTTCACCACCATAATCTCCATCCTCACCATGATCCTCATCATCACAATGATCCTCATCATCACAATGATCCTCATCATCACAATGATCCTCATCATGACCATAATCCTCATTATGACCATGATCCTCATCATCACCACGATCCATATCATCACCATGGTCCTCATAACCATGATCCTCATCATCACCACGATCCATATCATCACCATGGTCCTCATAACCATGATCCTCATCATCACCACGATCCATATCATCACCATGGTCCTCATAACCATGATCCTCATCACCACCATGATTATTAGCCTGTCCTCGTCCATTACTGGACAAAGGTCTCTTCAATCATATGAAGCGAAGATTGACCATCAGCTCTTACGTACAGCCGTTGCCAGTCACATGTAAAAAATAATAAGTGCTTAATATCTGCAAACGCTTATGCATTAAGTCCTGTCCTTACGTACGTCTGTCTGTCTGTCTGTCTGTCTCTCAGGACTAATTATCTAAAGACATGGAAATATCAAGCTAAAAATAATATGAAACATCCTGATCAACAATACACTAAATCTGCGGAAAATTCGTCTTCTGAATCAACATAGGGAGGTTGGTGGGGAAAATCGTGTCGAATTTGATTAGCTTTTTTGGTTTTTTTTTTTTTTTTAATTCAGATTATTTTAAGGTTTACTTCTACTTTCCTTAACTAATGTCAGCTGTACGCGTAATCTAATAATTTGAAAGACTACTTGTAATAAACAAGAAATTAATAATATACAAAAACAAACAAATAACAACAAGTTGATATGATATAACATAGGCATACATTATACTAAATTTCCATGTTCGTATGCATTATAAAATTCCACAGCCAATTTTCAATTACTAGGCAAGCTTGTATCCTATATTACTATAACGATATGGACTTAAAGGATGTCGATGTTAAAACTGTAAAGTAACGATTATTGTACTTTTATTGTAAATTTTATCTTCAAATACTGTTTTCTTGAGTATTTTGCCGGCTCTTCTCAGCCAAAATAAATCTAAATATATTTCTGAGCCAATGGTAAGACTTACACCATATAGTCATTTTCTTTGTAATTTTGCTACAAAAATAAAAATAATAATTTGAATTCGATTCACTTCATTCAGCTATACATTGTATTTTTTTATAGTTACCATTATCATTATTTTCCCCTTTATATGTTTTTTTTATTTTCAGATCAAAAATATTTCAAACATTTTTTTAGGATTCATAACTTAAGCTACTGCACCTACCTACCTACCTACGTACATCACCCTATTTGTATCTATTGCTACACCGTGATCATTTCCACCATTTAGCAACCAATAGCCATTATTTAACACCGATTTAAAAGTTTTATTTTATAAGAATTTTGGTTCGTGTCTCATCGTAAACACATTTATACTAATATTTGTTAAAATGACTATAAAAATTCTCGTTTGGGAACGACTCGCTATGAATTTATTCCATTCCGGCCAATTACAACAAGTTAAAAGAAATACTTTAATATCAATTCAAATTTCGAAAAATCAATCAATTCTTATTCATCCTTTTCTTTAATGAGCTCAAAAATGACTTCACTAACCTGATTCTTAAGCTCCCTTTATCCTTAAACTTGAGTATTTTGCGTCCATTACCCTTAACATATGGTATTATCCGTCCATTACCATTAACCACGGGTAACATCCATCCATTATCCTTAACCTGAAATATCCTCCATCCATTACCCTTAATCACGGATAACATCCATCCATTATCCTTAACCTGAAATGATATCTATCCATTGCCCTTAACCTCGGGTATCATCCATCCATTATCCTTAACCTGAAATATAATCCATCCATCACCCTTAACCTCGGGTATAATCCATCCATTACCCTTAACCTCGGGTATAATCCATCCATTACCCTTAACCTCGGGTATAATCCATCCATCACTCTTAACCTCGGGTATAATCCATCCATTACCCTTAACCTCGGGTAAGATTAAAATGATTAAAGACGAATGATATGGGACGAATGATGAGGGACGAATGATGGGGGATGAATGACGAGGGACGAATGATGAAGGATGAATGCTTAACTCCTTAACCATCCATTCTCAAACCCTTTCCTCGGGCATCATCATCCCTAAACCCTATCCTCGGGCATCACTCAACCCCAAACCCTATTCTCGGGCACCATCCGCCCCATAAACCCTATCCTCGGGCATCATCATCCCAAACCCTATCCTCGGGCATCATTCATTCTCAAGCCCTTTCCTCGGGCATCATTCAATCTCAAGCCCTATCCTCGGGCATCATTCAATCTCAAGACCTATCCTCGGGCAATATTATTTTCCATGTTCCTGAAACTCAAACAATATAAGCTTAGACTTGCACACATCATAATAACTTTTTTTTATCAACCTAATTACATAACATAAAATTCCTTCAAATTTATGAATTTGAAAATCTATTCAAATAACTTTGACATTCGAAATTCATAAAAATTTATAAGTTAACCGACACTGTATAATCTGGCCATAAATGCACATAAATGATATTTTATCTTTACAATTACACGACTTTTAATCGTTATAAAGTAATAATAAGAAAATTACAAACCAAAACACTCAATCGACAATAATGGACCAATAAACAAATAAAATCTAGATTTGTCTACAATTACGTGAAACAGGGCCAATACTTTGACATCATGTTAACAACAAACAAATAGCAAACGGAAAAGAAAGTCAATTGAACAAATAATGAATGCCACCAAAGTTCCCTAAGCTGGCTGGTCCTCACGGGATAAAGAGAATTACACTGTAATATCTACATTAACAACAATTATCCAAAACCAGGAATAATTATCAAATCACAATATATTTATTCCGTAAAAGAAAGGAATTTTTACCATATGTCATAACACAAATAAGATGAGATACTAATAGATTGAGATAACACATGTACTTTAATTTCATTGGAATATTAGATCCCATAGCTATTACGAATATATTTTCTATGTTTGTGTCTATTATACATGTTAACAAATTCGTATACCATAGAACAATCTAATTCAAAAATAATACATTCAAAAAGAGACTATTACATTACGAGAACAGCTTTTAACAGAAATAGGAAACGACAAGACGACGGTTCTCAATAAAGTGACAAAGCCGGAAGTAAAAACCAATGAAAATATTTACAAATTTCAATTCAGATAATTCATCAATTCTAAACATATTACACCTAAAGAATATATGTAGAACAATTCCGCATGATGATAAAACAATCATATTGACGTTTTTAAGACAACAAAATAGTTACTTCACTAATATTATTGTCATCACAAAAACAATTCTAATATCATTTATAGTCAACCAATAGATAGCGAAATACAATATCCTCTACACAATGTAAAAGCTTTCCAAAGAATGACAAAAACAACGAAAGAAATATTCCAGATATGTAATAAATAAATTTGAATATACCCATTATAAATATTTCAAAATAAGTATTCCAGAAAATCTTGATAACTGAAATTATTCATGACCAATGAATGTCATATATCTTTAAACGTGTGAAATATCATGGTGTCAAATATCTTTAAATGATCACCCGTATAAGTAAATACTCTATTGGAAGAACTAATATCCTATCGATCACGTCTACCAACGTAGATGCTATAAGCAATTGTATACTTCTTTTAAAGTATATCTTAAACAATCTCAAATTCTAAATTTATCAACTACCCTCAAAACTGAAACGTTACGTAAGTACTATAAAATGGAAAATGGTTTAGGTATGCACATCATTGTACCCACCAGTGTATTCTCAAATTATCCAACCTTCCAAATTTATCCAATAATTCCCTTCATAAAAAAAACCACTCTGGCTGTTACAAAGGTTATCAATCACCACACAACGAAAAGTTCGAAGTACAAGATTTCTACGTATCGTCATCAGTAAACTTTAACTGTTAAAACTATTTATTAAATTTCCATTAAAGATCTTTCATTTATCAGTTTGTTGTTTGTTTGATGTAAAAGAAATAAGAGTAACTAAAAACTATAATTAGAATAGCAACACTCTGCTTATATTCGGAATAGAAAAATTAAAAATTATAGAGAACTCAATTTACATACAAATTATTCAGCTAATCTTTAAGGAGTAAGAAAAATGAGAGAAAAGAAAAAAAAAGAATATATATATGGTCTACTTACACTTTATGAGCGTGGCAGGAAATTTTGTATATCCTTTCGTAATCCCGCTTCTGAACTGTTAGGCGAACCAACAAATCAGACACAAAATCCAGCTTTTACAATAAATATATTTACACTTGTTATATACACATATACTCTTGTAGTCACAATATTGAAATATGAATTATAATGACAAGTTGTCTTGACAATATCTTAGAACGTAATGAACACGAGTGCCGTGTCGTTTGTGCTTATATTGAAAATCCACCGGAAAAGACGCAGCACACTACCGCCACTTAATACAATCGATAATGGAAACAATATCAAATGACGTACTCATAATTACAGTGACACCTATTACTACACTTTAAGTAACTTATGCTAACATTAGTATATTCTTTTTCCTAAAGAAAATAGATAGAAAATTTTAGGAAAAACAAAATAAATAATAGCTTATTACTTAATAAGCATTAAGGTAAATAAACAAACGAAGTTGTTTTTAGGTATTATTATCATATCGTATCAAAACTTCACGAGCGATATGTGAATAGTGTACAACATGTTCCCAATACTTAATTAGAAACTGTAGCCTGTGGATAGTGAACACAAAATCAACTGCTTTTGTAATAACAACGCATATTTTATGGTTAAAAATATCAAACAATAGAATTATAACCATATAAAATAAATCAGCTTCACGCTAGTATCCCGCACACAGCAGGGTAGGCAGAAATGTTATGATTTTATATTTATAAGTAGTTATATTCGAAATAATTTATTATGAAAATGTAAATCAACCTCTTTGTTTAATAAAAAGATATTTTTTAAAATAAGTTTATAAAACTACCGCCAGATGATACTAATAAAATGACGCTTCATGTGGTCGGAAAATTCGAGATAGACTTTAGACTTGGAGCGGAAGAAAAAAGAGGTCCTCTGGAATAACATATTGTATTAGAATTTAAGATAGACATTGTACTACCTTAATAGTATTTTGCTCTGGAAGAAATATAAGTTCTGTAAAAGCCTCGAGGTGTTTGATTTCTTTATCGAACCCACAACCAAACGGGTTTACAGTCACAGTTTCTGCCCCTGCGCCACTACAGGCCTAACAAAATGTCGAATATATATTTGATAATCGATAAAGGCGTTTGAATATGAAAATGCTTACCGGAGTTGCCCAACCGCAATATGCACTTGCTCGTGTACTTTTACATTAGCATTTCCTTGAGGATATGGTTAAATAAAATGGATGTTGTTAAAGTGTAATTTGGTTCTTATTCGAAGAGAATAAAGAACATAATAGATTGGACACTCACTATGTGACTAACAATAAAACTCTGCAGAAGTCTAATAGTCGTCTTTACAATAAAATTTCTTGTCGCTTTATTTTTTTAAAATATCCTTTATAAATTTAAATCCCGCAACATAATTTTAAGTATATATAAAATAATGTTTTAACGTTACAAGCTTGTGCTTACTATTTATATTTATTAAGTATCTTACAAAGTTTTATCAATAAATAACAGATGGAAAGTTTCTTACAAACTATACGGGCCTTCAGCAGCCTCCAAGGGATAAAAATTCAACAAATCAAACATCTCAAAACATCAAATACTTTTTTAGAACTTTTGTATTTTTATTATCATTATGATTCCTATAAATCCTTCGTAACTTTTCGTTTTTATAATAATTTGCAAATAATTGAACCGTATTGTTTCTTTGGACTTTAAATTTTATTCCGTTATTTAAACTTAACTTAAACTTTTTTTTTTAATTACAGAATTGCTCAAAAAATATTAATTTTCTATTATATACATTGTACATACAAAGTAATGAGGTAGTAGAGGTAAAGGTAAGCTTAAACTTCCAGCTGATGTGGACTTAAATTTGTCCAAACACAACGTAATATTATGTTAAAACAGATATTATGAAGAATTTATATTTGATTTTCGTGACCGGCTATGGATTATTACGAGAACAAATAGTTAAATCAAATTATGAAATTCGTTTATCTAAAGTTAGCCATAATTATGAGAAGAAGGTGTACACTTCCACCAACAAAATAGAAATGTATCGAAGTGGGATGGAAAGCAAAGGACTGTTCTCTTTGCGTTTAAAAAAAAAGTTACCTTCGCAAAATTTGTTACCATTCCAAAGTTATAATAATAACTATTACTGTCTGATCTTTTTTGCTACAATTCTAATATAAAACTGATTACTTAGAAATGTTAATTAATGTAATTTATTAATGTAATAATAATAATAAATCTGTCTTATTTCATTTTGATCGATTTATTAACATAAATAATTTAATAATATTTAGTAACAAATAACAATATTAATAAAACGATATTATTAACCTGCTTGCTTTAATAACAACACACATTGCCTCTAGAGTTAACACTCACCAGGTTCCCTCTGCTTGCCCTGCTATGTGCGGGATACAGCAATAAGTAAAAAAAAAAATATTACATTTTCACGTATATAATTCATATCTTAAGTGATAGACGAGGGAATCACTAGGCTAGACTAGGATTTTTCTGCCTAGACTGCTATAGGCGGTGAAGCTACAAAATAACTACAGTAGCAATGTTGATGGAATTAGTATTTTGTTAAATAAAACTTAAAGGATTAAATAACTTGTTTTATCGTGATAAATTACGAAATATTTGTTTCAAGAGACTATTAGGTACTGACACTGTTATTATTTTATATAATACTAACGGCCCGCCCGCGGCTTCGCTCCCTTAAGCTACATGGTTATTGATCTAATAAATTTATTCTGTAATATTCTAATATGATTTTTTTACTACATTATCGTAATTTCTATAAGGACTTTTGATTGTTTTGAATTAAAAAATACGATCAATGTTGATATTTGATATTTATAAAAATAGACATAAAGCTAATTATTTCTTATACGTATGTATATATTTTTGTAACATTATGTTCTTTTTACCATTTTTTTATTATGTTTGTTTTCAGAGGCCGTCGTGGCCCAGGGGCACAAGGGTGTGACTGTAACGCGACGGTTGTGGGTTCGATCCCCACTCGAGGAAATGAAATATTTATTTAAATTTATATTTCGATTTCTTCGCTCTGGTGTCAAGGCTAAGCGCGGCGTTGAGTTGTGCCACTCAACACGCAATGCCTCCAGAATGCGGCAGAAAGTGGGGAACGGAGTGTCTTAACACTAGGTTCCCTCTGCCTACCCTGCTGTGTGCGGGATATAGCGTGAAGCTAATTTAATTTAATTTAATTTAATTTATGTTCTTTTTACCTATGTAAATGTACGTCTCATCATAATTTGAAAACTCTGTTAAATATGCTGATGTCAGTGAATAATTTAATTTACTCTTTCAGAAACAACCTTAAATGTTAAATTATTGATTTGAAGGGTTCATAATATTCTTTGTAAAATAACTGTAATGATTACATATTAACTCCTGTACAGTTTTTAAATTAGCTACATGTACTATTGGCTAAATGTACAATTGCTAATTATGTAGTTATTACAGAGTGCACGTAGAACGGCTGTTTTTAGGCATTTTTATATAGATTTATTTGAAACGAACAAACGAACCGAAGAATCTATGTATTTACTTAATATTTCTTTGAAGATCAAATCGGTCTTTATCTATGTGTTGAATTAATTATGACTTAAACTTAACTGTGGTATTTATGAAGGTAACCTTCACTAACAATTCAATTTTGTTTACTGTATTGTTTGTACTCTGAACAAAAGTGCTTTAAAAATATATATTTTCACAACAGTCATATAACTAAGACGTTTCGAATGTCATTCTTTAGCCAGGAATCTTACCAGCGCGATTGCTATATAACATTCGCAGGCAAACTACCAATTTTGATTAAACAAACTTTAATTGTTAAGTTGAGTTAACACAAAGGAATTGGTGAAACTTTTAAGTAAATCGGTTCAGTACTTTCGGAGATTAGTGTGACCGTACAAATAGATAGACAGATAAGAAATTAAAAAAAAATATTTTTGCTTTCTATTATTCTTTTTAAGTGTCCCTATATCCATTTCAGTCAAAATTACCAAATGTACAGACAAAATATTTTTACTGTTTTATTATATACATATAGAGATATTATTAGAACTTCTACGTAAACATGTTTTATTTCATATTCAATGGATACTTCAAGTACCAGCAGCATGTATAAAATGTAATAGATATATGTATGAGATGTAATCACTAGTTAACATTAGTAAGTACAGAAATAGGCTCTTTTATAATATAATTGCATAATATGACCCTGTTCAGGATATAGCAATATGAATTATTGATTATCTCCCTTATGAGATCGGTATATACACATAAACGGGGTCTAAATAGAAAGATATTTTAATGAGAACAAAGAGAAACCACACAACTCCGGCACGTTTTCCAATATAATCAATGTGTGTAAATTAAAAAGAATATGTGAAGACTCTTGTTTTTTAGAACTTGTATAAAAAAAATTACGTGTACGTACATAATTGGTGAATAATTGGAATAAAATATCTCAGTTTCACATGCGATAGGCAACACTTTTTATTGTATAGAACTCATAATG
This sequence comes from Heliconius himera, assembly GCA_021202915.1. Lineage (NCBI taxonomy): Eukaryota > Metazoa > Arthropoda > Insecta > Lepidoptera > Nymphalidae > Heliconius > Heliconius himera. The sequence goes on from JAJHJA010000822.1 coordinate 49,449, forward strand.
CTTTTTTTAATATCCACATGAAAGTTTATTTCAGAATTAAGTTGTAAAATCTTCTGATAAAGAGAAATTTACTTGAATATAATATAGTTTTAAGTATAAATATAATTGATAAATCGTTAAAAACATACATTAATGGGTACATATCTTGAAAGAGATTTCCTTCAATTTATGTTTAATGTTAGTAGACTTCAGCGTTTTTTTTCAGTATTTTTCTATTTGTTTCCATGCATATGCCAAGACAATACTCCACTTGATCTTTTTTTCTCATCTTCATATTCTGTATACTGCATGTAACAGAGTAGGCAGAGGGCGCCTAGTGTTAACACACTACACTCTCCACTTCCCTCCACAGTCTGGAGGCATTGGATATTGAGTGGCGGAATTCAACATCGCGCTTTGCCTCGACACCAGATCGAAGAAATGAAAATATTAATTATGATATTTCTTCGAGTGGGAACTGTAAATCGAACCCACAACCTGTTAGTTGAGTTCGATTTACAGGCACATGGTATATTCCACTTGATAATCTAATTTTAATACACAGTATGCCTTAAAGCGGGTCTAATTGTAGACTACGTCTTGCCGATGACTAATTCGGGCTCCGAACACACGAAATGTGATCTGCATCTTCAGGAATTCTCGGTCTACGTATTGATTTTGCTTTTAAAACACTACTGCTTTGCTTGTGGCATAAGTTAGTGACAGATTGTTTGTTTTTGTATGCCTGTAGGTGGTTCACCTATACGACTTCAATATTTAAAATTACATTGCAGTGTTATAGCTGTATATTATTATTGTTCAGATAATTCAATACTAGATTATTGAATTAGTCTGTCCATGAAAGGTATATGAGAAAATCTATTATTGGATGCATTTATCAATGCAACAAAACTGAAAAAAAAAACAGTTTTTTTAAATTATTGTTTGTTTATTTGTCTGTGCACGTTTGTACTTGCTAATCTCAGAAATGACTTAACCAATTTAAATATAGTTTTCACAATTATATTTTTTCAAAGTTCCCTTAATATTTACGATTTATGTTATGTTGTAATATTATTAAAACATAAAAGTAATTCAGATTAGTAAAAAAACATTTGTGTAGTTCAAGCAGGAGAAGCAGCTAGAGGGTCGCTAATGCTGTCTCTATAATTGTACAGCAATTTAGTCGAACAAAATACTATCAATATATGATACAATTTATTTTTGTGAACTTTTTATTTATGGAACGATGAAAAGAAAAGGACATATTAAATGTTAGGGCAAGTTTGTCAAAATACTATTGTGAAAATTGTATTGAAATCAGTTATGCCATTTCTGAGACTAGCGTGCACAAACACACAGACAAAAAGGCAACCCGACAAAAATCACTGCTTCGGATTCTATTACATAAATAAATGCCTCAATTTTTTATACAGGTAAAGGCACAAACAGTTTATTATAAGTATAGATTAAAAATATTGTAGAAAATTATAATCAATAATACTTACATTAAAAATCTAAGTAGGTATTACTTACGATAATGAACGTGAACCGTTTGAAAATACTTATTAATAATTGTTTCATAATACATGTATAGTGGTTTCTCATTATCTAATGATTAATTAATTAACTTTAAAATTACAAAACATAATATTATGGAAATATTAATATTATTACTCTAACTATTTAATAATATGAGGCCAGTCGTGCCAGTTGCAGGAGCGCAAAGTGTGACTTTAAAATCGACTGGTTGTGGGTTTGATCCCCACTCGATGAAGTAAAATATGTATTTAAATTTATATTTTCTTTTCTTCGCTCTGGTGTCGAGGCAAAGCGCGGCGTTAAGTTCCGCCTCTCATCACACAATGCCTCCAAAGCTCTGCGCAAAGTGGGGAACGGAGTGTCTTAACATTAGGTTCCCTGTGCCTATCCTGCTGTGTGCGGGATACAGCGTGAAGCTGATATTATTAATATGCAAAAGGGGAAAATGTTTTCGTTTGCTGTTTCAGACAATATTTATAATATTGTCTGAAACAGCTATTAAGCTACTAAATCTCCAATACAAACTTAGCTTACTAATGGACGCCACTCAACAGTAAGACGAAGTCGCGCACTTTGTGACCGTCCAACTTATAGCGCTTCTCATGTTCTTAATGTTAATGTTTTTACATAAACATTCAACTGAGTTTATCCGATAATGACATAAAATTGTCTTCTTGTGCCATTTAAATAAATCTAATACATTTTTTTTCTTCTCGTGACAAATAATAGATATATAAAATCAAAATTGTCATCCATAAGGAATGTTTATCTATATCTAAAATTATACAAGTTGAAGTAAAAAAAAAGATAAGTCTGTATCTAGATACAATTAACTAATGTCTTTTAAGATTTCCTATCTCAAAAGCGAAAAACTTCAACATCACTAATTTGTAGTCCGTCTGTCAAGATCATCTCGAGATGGCGAAGAGGTAACAAGGTCTAATTAATTTTAAATATTTATTTCTACATCGCCCCCACCCATCCCTTGAAGCACAGAAAAAAAGAAGTTTTCAAGTCAGCGTAATGAAATATACGAGCATTTATACATAGTTTCTTCTGCATTGAAATTTGTGTAATCAAAACCAATACGGGTCACCTGATGGTAACTGATCACCGCCACCCACAACCCCGTGCAACACCAAATGAGCTACAGGTGCGTTGCCGGCATTTAAAGTACAAAACATTTTTATAGACGAAGGTACCCAAGTCGTATCGACCTGAAAAAACTGCCGCGGGTAGGGTATTCCACAGTTGTGTGGCACACAGCAGTGGAGTGCCACGTATCCAGATGGTGTGGATGGTACTTGAATTTGTGACGTGCTGTGCGGTTAGAAAATTCGGCGGCAGGTAATAGGTCAAACAGTTCTCCAGAACATGATAAATGCGGTAGAGAACGCACAGCGAGGAGACATCTCTACGCAAAGCCCATGTGTCAAGCCCTGCACAAATCATTGGGTCACCAACGATTCGAACGGCTCTATGTTGCATGCGATCAAATGGGTCAAGCTGATTCTGGTGTGCACCAGCCCAGAGATGGGAACAGTATTCCATATGAGGCCGAGCCTGGACCTCATACAGGGCTAATCGGTATTCGGCGTGAAATATTTTCTCGCTCTATGAATGACCCCCAGTTTTTTTGAGGCCAATTTGGCCTTACGTTTTAGACGATCGCGATACTGACAGTCACTCGAAACGCTAAGACTCAACGTGCTGATAATGGGCGCAGCTGTAAGGGTAGTGTTTTGGAAGACTGGCGATACAACAAATGGAGTTTATTTTTAAACATTTTTAAAGTGTTTAAAATAAACCCCATTTGTTGTGTTTGTGTGTTCCACACTTAGGAAAGAAAAGAAATATTTTATATGGGGTTTATTTTTAAATAAAACTATTTTAAATACAACTATTTTAACCGGATTAATCGCGTATATTTTGTATGTTTATACATTTTTGGAAACCCGACGTTTCGAACACTTTGCAGTAGTCCGTGGTCACGGGTAGACTGAGGTGGCATTCGTCTGTCAGTTGACATAATTATTATATCAAACTACCGCCAACGATTTCTTAATTGCCTCGCGTACTGCCCTGGATTCCTGCAGAATGAGCTGATGGTATCTTGCCCTCTGGTATGGTGGGTTTGAGACTTCAATGATTTTATGAGTGGGTCCCAGGTGGTAGAAAGCTTCCAGCCGTCCTCTCTATTGAAATTAGGATGTTTTTGTATTTCAATAGCCTCGCGGATCATTCTAGGAATGTATCTGTTTTCCTTAGCGAGGATTTGGGGTTTATCAAACCTAATGTAGTGGCTTGGTTTATCCACAGTATGCTCACACACAGCTGACTTCGATACATGCCCATTCTTGATATCAGAAATGTGTTCTTTCACCCTAACACCGATGCTTCTCTTTGTTTGACCTATGTATGATAAGCCACAGTCACAGTCTAGTTTGTATACACCTGCACTCTGTAAAGAAATATTACTTTTTACTGGTCTCAAGAATTGGCTCACTTTCTTGTTAGGCTTGAATATGGTTTTTATGGAAGCTCTTCTTAAGATGTTGCCAATCCTGTCTGTAACTCCCTTCACATATGGTAGAAGTGCCGGCTGTCTCTCTACTGTGGGTGGCTTGCTGGTCTTCTGACAACGCTGGCGGGGAACTGGCAGCTTGTTCTGATGAAGGGTATTCTTCACCTGGCGAAGCTCGTCCCCTAGGTGTTCAGCATCGCAGAGGTGGTGGGCTCTCTGAAACAAAGATTTGCCAACGGTAGATAACTGTGTAGGGTGATGGTGAGATTCACCATTGAGGTATCTATTGGTGTGCGTGGGTTTCCTATAAACTGTGTGGGGTTTATTTTGTGGTTAACGCGCAAATTTGTGTCTTTTTGAGATTGAATGGAACCAAGTTTTTTTCACCCCATGAGGAAATATTCCCGAGGGATACCTCAACTAAAGACACAAGTTTATTTCCGCACTGGTCGACATTTTCCCGAGAAAGACTGTGCTGTCATCCGCAATGAATGCTAGAATCCTATTGATCTTGAATCTATACAGAATCAACAGCGTAGGGGGTAGCACGCAGCCTTAGGGAACGACAGCGTTCACGGGCATGTGTTCGGAGTGAGGAAGCTGGCGATCCACTTGCACAAATGGCACAAAGGCTTTTCTTTCGCCTTATGCACCAAGATGTAATTTCCTGTGCGTAATGGCAGAAGTGAAGGCTAAAGTTGCCAAGTGCTGCCTTTGAGAACTGAACTGCTGAACTGATGAGTTCCAGACGAGTAGCTCTCAAGCTTCTCGCCGATTTTGGCGATATGCTCGTTTCTTGCTGTGCTTTAAAATATACTTATTAACTTTAAAATATATTAATTAAGTATATGAGTATTTTCTTGTAAACTAACGTGTTGCCATCAAATAAGGAGTTTGTTAATAAGTGCGGCTTTCTTTACATTATTAGGTACAAAATGTAACACTAGAAAATAGTCAGAACAATTAACTATAATTGAAGTATGATTAAAGTTTAATTCGTTATATTTACAATATTATATTGTTTTCACGTTCTAATTTTCGTGCCGAAAGGAATGGCTGTAGGGTTGTCCGTTTACCATCACAACATTTTAAGATGCTGCCAATTGCGGCTTCGCCCTCTTGAAGTTTGATTAAAGTTTCATTCATTTTATTTACAACATTATATTGTCTTCACGTTCGTATTTTCGTGCCAGAAGGAATGGCTGTAGGGTTGTCAATTTACCACCACAACGTTTTAAGTTGCTGCCAATTGCGGCTATCAGATAATTAAATAATAATATAAAGTAGTTAATATCATTTTACAGCAATTTAGTCGAACGAAATAGTTTATAGTTGTATTACTTTTTTTGAGGCCAGTCGTGGCGCAGTGACACAAAGTGTGACTGTGAAACTGGTTGTGGGTTCGATCCCAACTCGAGGAGATGAAATATTTACTTAAATTTATATTTCCATTCTTTCGCTCTGGTGTCGAGGGAAAACCGCGGCAATGAGTTCTGCCACTTAATACACAATGCCTGCAAAATTCGGCAGAAAGTAGGGAGCGGAGTGCCTTATGACACTAGGTTCCCTCTGCCTAACCTGCTATGTGCGGGATATAGCGTGAAACTGAAACAGCCTTTTTTTTATGAACCCATTGAAATGAAAAAAAAAAATGTTAAAGGAAGTTTTCCGAAATACAATAGTGAAAATTATTTTTAAATAGGTTAAACCATTTATGAGATTAGCGTGAACGAAGGCACAGACAAACAAACAACCCAACAAACACACAAAAATTTAAAAAAATATTGTTTTCTATTACATTTTTAAGTGCCCCTACAACTATTTTCTTCATATATCTTTCATGTGCAGACACCGTTCAGTTATGATTTTATTATAATTGTAAATAGCCCATTCTTACACTATAATAAATCACAAGGCTTATATTGACTGGTATAATCTTATAATGTTTAAGTTCTTTTCCGTTATCGATTTTACACGTACATTTTACTAGAGGCCTGTTCGTAATTTGGATGCCACCGACCTGTATACTATTGTAATTTGCTAATTGTTTCTTTCTTAGCCTAAATTTATGTGTTTCCAATTTTCTAGGTGTGTCCTAAAATTAAACTATCCACAATGTATAACTACCTACTTAAACCTAAAAAAAAACAAAATCAATGTAAGAATATGTAATACGTCAAAATGTAATTCTCTACAACGATGACACGCGAAGTATTAAACCGAAAGAATTTTTATTTTATTTTAAGCTAGAAATGCAGTATGTATTTTAAAAATATTTCACTGTTTCTATGAAGGAAATGTCAAAAACGAGAAAAGAGGAAATTAAAGTGTCCGTTACATTCACTGAGAGACAACACTCGTGAATATAGTTTTATCGAACGATGCACTAGTAGTAGTGTTACAATATCACATGTGGTAAAAGAAACATCAAAAAAGAAAATGAAGTTTTAATTAAAGCCAGCCTTCACGATGTATCCCGCATGTAGCAGGGTTGGCAAGGGAAGCCTAGAGTTAAAACACTCCGCTCCCCACTTTCCGCCGAATTTTGGAGGCATTGCGCTCCGCCATCAACAAATCAGCAGATTGGCAGAGCTCAACGCTGCGCTATTCGTCAGCACTAAAGCGAAGAAATAAATAAATATTAAATATTTAATTTCCGCGAATGGGAATCGAACCCATAATTTGTCGCGGTGACATCGCGTGTAGCTCTGCGCCAGGACTGGCCATAAATAAAATAATAATAATTATTAAAATTAATTATTAAGCCATATTCAAATGAAATTTTACCTACTAATGGTGGATTCTTTTGTTTTCAGCTTGGACAGCGGAATCCGACGATGACGCACCCTCCCTCCATATCATGGCGCGATCATTAGTGTACAATGTCGGTGAGAAGAAGGGTATCTTTTGCAAAGGAAAAAATTTAAATGAGGTATAATTTTTACATATTTACAGTCACTGTTTGAGGCCAGTCGTAACGCAGAGGCACAAAATGTGACTGTAAAATCGACTGATTGTGGGTTCGATCCCCACTCGAGGAAATGAAATATTTACTTACATTTATATTTTAATTTCTTCGCTCTGGTGTCGAGGCAAAGCGCAGCGTTGAGCTCAGCCACTCAACAGGCAATGCTTCTAGAACTCGGCGGAAAGTGGGAAACGGTGTGTCTTAACACTAGGTTCCCTCTGCCTACCCTGCTGTTTGCGGAATACAGCGTGAAGCTGATTTTATTTTATTTACTGTCAACATATTACTATACGTATATTTCTACACAAATCGAAGAAATCACTATATTTATGATTCATTCGATGACCACATAATAGGCATGAACGTTTAATAATATAATAGCATATAAGCACCTACAATTTTTTGTGGTAAAAATTTAATCAATTTCTTTAGAACTAACCTTTTAACGGAATTTGAGGTTTTATAAAATCCCAGTGTGTACATGCGAGAATTAATAAGTTTTTTGTTATAACGAAGAACTTTTCCCATATCCAAGTTGTTAAGTTCTCACATTTCATGCGCCTAATAAATTTTGAGTAGCAAATTGCCGGAAGACGTGTTACCAGCTGCCACGTATTAACCATCGTTTACTTGCTTAATTCGTGAATACTTAGCCGTTTGGAACATTCATCAAGAAAATTAACTTTACGTTACTCTAGCTTTTACCGCAATGCCCTTAGAATTTATATTTATATATACATATTTATTAGATATAGGTGTCCATCTACTAGCTTAAAGTGGCCGTTGTGGCACCGTGAGATTTGTGGCTGTAAACATGATTGTTGTCGAAACTCTTAACTTAATTCAATAAAAAAATAGTTTTCATACTATCACAAGACGCGGCGTTGAGTTTCACCAAACCATCCAACAATAAGCTCGAAAACAGTGAAACTGTTTTACTAACTAATATTTTTTCAGTCCATTGAATGGTATTCACCATCTGGGAAAGTCGAAGGTCTATCTTCTAAGAATGACAGAGTGTTCGTTGAGAGGCAAAGGAACGACACGTTGCCGCTCATCATCATCAGTGCCCAGCTTGAGGACACAGGAAACTGGACTTGTAAATCTGGCACTCTTGAACAAACTTTGAAAATTGTTGTTGGCGGTAAATGTTTTATATATTATCTTTTCTTATTCATTCTCTTCATTGGTGATGGCGGTAGAAATAACATAAACCTTTTTCATATTAAAAATGAAATTATAAAGTGAAATAAGAAACAGTATATGATATTTAAATGGACGTAATTTGTCTGGTGAAATCTGCGCCTATTGAGTTACAATAGCCTACAGTGCTTTCATTACCATGATATTCTACTTGAATTGTAAATATCTTTAATAAATCTCATAGCTTAATACACGTTTATCATTAATCAAAATGATTTATTTAAAAGCTTCCAACATCTTTTGTAATATTATTAATATAGAGCGATAACGATGTCTTGTATTATGAAGGTACCTAAGTTACTTCGAATTTTTATCATTAGATATTTAATGATATCATTTCTTAAGCGGAATTACTCGGGCAGAAGTTTTTTCATTGAATATTCAAACAAAACCCGATAATTCATATGAAATTTCGCTATTATAATTTTTTTCAATAATAGAAATTAAAAAATGTTATAATAGCGAAATTTATTAATAGAAATTTTCAATAATAGAAAAGACGAGTATATTATACAATTTTTAAAAAACGTGTTTCTATTATACATATATATATATATATAATATTTCAGTAAAATTTTTAAACCTAATTATTTAATAATAATAGCATTTTATTTCAGTTCATTTTACATATTTTCTATGAATAATACTTAAAGATATATAAAAGCTGTAACTTAATATTATAATATAATATTTTCAATTCTAAGCTATTTAAAATTGTTAATAATTTCTATGATATTCTTACTCATGGTTTAACTTGAACTTTGGCTTAAGTTTGTACATCAACTTGTATGCTAGAATTTATATAAACTGCATTAATTATGCAAACAAGTTCCTTCTCTAACAGTAAGCTATATAAAATATGAGTTATTTATAGCATATAGAAAATAAAATAAATAAATCAAAACCTAATGCAAATATATATCAATAGGGAAGTTCAAAAACTCATAATATATATTTTTTATAAATATCGAATGCTGCGACCATGTAGGTATATTATAGAAGCAGAAAGTTATCTCTATAAATAAATAAAACTTAACTATAAATTTAACTTTTTTGCAGAAAAAGTCAATCTAAGTCCAAAAGAGGAAAACGTGGATGGTGAAGAAACGAAATCTATAAAATTTGAATGCGTAGCGAAAGGTCATCCACGTCCTGTCGTGCAGTGGTACAATGCCAAAGGAACTATTACAGGTTCATTTTATTATTTATAGAGTGTCTTGACACTAGATTATCTATGTGTACTCTGCTATATAATATGAGATAAAGTTTGAAAGAAAAAATCTGACAAATATAATGACAGAGGCATCGTGGCCCAGTGTCCGTAGACGAATAAAATATAAATATTAAATATTCATATTCATTTCTTCGCTCTTGCAACATGGCAAATCGTGGCGGTGAGTACCACACTTATTAGCAATGTCTCAAAAATTCGGCGGTAAGTGGCGAACGAAGTGTCTTAACACTAGGTTCTCACTGCCTAACCCGCTATATGTGGCTAAAAAAATAACAAGAACCTTATTATACCTCAATAAACATAACTATCATTAATGGTTGATACGTTTTAATAACTGTATAATTTATTACAAATATTAATAATAAATTTTCAGATGACCGAAAAAAATATATTATTAAACAGAAAGGAGACAATTGTCAGTTAGAAATTAGGAATTTGACTCATCTCGACACCGGCGAGTATTGGTGTAAAGCGACGCAGGAGGCATTGTCTTATTACAGCTTGAAACGCGTGTTCCTGACTGTTCAACGTGAGTTTTTGAAAATAATTATATCGATTGAAAGATTTAAATAATTATCCCATTAAAAATATAAATGTGAAATGAGAGCCAAGTTCAGTACTGCATTTCACTGCCAAAAGTTGCGGAGACATCTCCGAACTCCGAACTCAGAACTCGGCAGCCATCTGTTCTGTGTTCCCTCGGGAACTCAGTTTATAATTCGAGCTTCAAAATTTGACTTTGTTATTTTTTACCATCAAACCAAATGACTTGTCCATCACTTGTCTATCAACACATTTGTCTTGATATAGGATTTTTGAAAACCAATCTCACAACTACACCGCATAATATCTCTAACCGATATCAGTGAGATACCTATGTTAATATTTTTAACTTTATGTTATTATAAAGTTGACATAATAGTTATATTGTGTCAACTTTATTATAACATAAACCAACCAGTTAACTATAGTTCTATAGTTCATTATTATCATAGGCACCTAACGAAATCACAATATAGTCAAAATCCATATCACATGTTATCCAATTGCTCTAACATTTATGTATACTAAGTGCCGTTGGTCTTACAATCCAACGCTTTTCTTTATCTAGTGAGACCAATGAACTAAAAATAATTTATAGATATACTTATATATAAATATTCTGCCGTGTGCAGTTTGAACCCGCAACCATCATGACTACAGTCACATATTGTCATCTGTACATCGGTGGTGTTAAATATATTTTATTGCAAAGAAACATGGCCATCATGGCATAGTGGGACAGCGTTTGACTGCTAACTTGACGATTGTGAGTTCTGCCTCCATTTACGCCCAATATTAATAACCTATCTCCAACGTCAATCTTAGATTGTTTCATATATTTATCCAATCTCTAGATTCTATATCTAGAGATTGGATAAATATATGAAACAATCTAAGATTGACGTTGGAGATAGATTATTAATATTGGGCGTTAGAGGGTTAGATTTCTCTCCGAAGTGGTATTATAATAGTTTCTTACCGTCCTTTCATCCACATAACATGTAGAATAATTTAGTTGAAGCAAGCTAAGCAAACCTAACCACATGTGTGCTCCTCTTACTGATACCGCATTAGGTCCCTAAACCGCACAACTTTTATTCGCGGCGTTCGTCACATTTTTAACTTTTTTATAATAAAACTTTAAAATATACCGTATTTCTTCGTCATATACGTTCATTTTGCTTGATTGAAAAACAATTGAAAAACAGCGGGATTTTTTTTTTAAATCTATTACATCTTCAGAATGTCACATTTAATGGTATTAAAAGCAGCCAGTTACATTCAGTATAGCCAAAGAAGTTTGATTACTAATAATACACTCAAAATACGCAAATACTTTTGCCTCGACCTTATACTCGTATTTTCTATATAACGAATAACATTTTGTTCCTATTTAAAACCAGGCAAAACAAACCTTGGTTTGTATTACTTATCTACAGAATATAGAACAACTTTAAAATAAAATTAACTACCGCCCGTTCCTGAATAAACTTTTTACTTCATTCAGTGACATTAAATCCAAGCACAGCTGGTTTTTCTAAGAGCTTAAGTGCTTAATCATAATTTATCATGGCTGTGGTAAAATAATAGTAGGAATCCATTCCCTGCATAACTAAATCGAAACTTTTACCATTATAAGAATATTACACATTTATATTTATACAAAATATTATAATTTTTTTGAATAATTTATACTTTAAATTATGTAAATTAATACCTAGATATAATACTGAATGATTTTGCAAATTTTCCAGTTTCGAACTGTGTTACTTTCTAAAGAAATATAATTTTACAATATAAACATTTATACGATCACATGACTAGTAGATCAAGATCAACTTCTTAGCCAAGTTTCAATATATCTGTATGCATGATGGAAAGGGCAACATGGCCGGTGGAACGCAACATTGCACTTTGATATTGAAAATGACAATTCATGACCATAGCTTGTCTCGTTTATTTATGTGTTTTATATTATTTACAATCGATAAAGTAGTAACTATTTGTGATTTTTTAAATTATTATTATTGTACAACTACGAAAGACATTTCTAAACTATTGTTTTTTAAAGTAAATATTGTTAAGAAAAAAAAACAACTGACAAGCAACGTTGCCATACAAAACACGTGGCATATTAACAACGATTCATAAATGATTTATTAGACTTAATTATATGGGTTTAATAAAAAGAGGAAAAATAAATATACATTGATCTTACCGATGATTTATATTCCAGACAAACCTATAATTTACAACCACGTTACGCAAGAGATGTTCTATTCAAAGTTCAAAACTGAAGAAGTTTATGCAATTATGAATGAAACGTAAGTAATGTAAAAAATATATATTGACTTCTTTATCTATTTTTTTTACTTGATATAACTATTAAGTATATATGTATAGTAATATAGCTACTTAGTAAAAATGTAGAGGCCAGTCGTGGCGTAGCGGCACAAAGTGTGACTGTAAAACCGACTGGTTGTGGGTTCGATCCCCACTCGAGGAGATATATTTACTTAAATTTATATTTTCATTTCTTCGCTCTGGTGTCGAGGCACGGCGTTGAGCTCTGCCACTCAACATGCCATGCCTCCAGAACTCGGCAGAAAGTGGGAAACGGAATGTCCTACACTAAGTTCCCTCTGCCTATCCTGCTGTGTGCGGGATACAGCGTGAAGCTGATAAAAATACAGTTGGGAAAGTTCAATTATATACGTAGAATAAAAATTAAAAAATAAATAAAATAAAGAAACGGTCCACGACACACTACATTTAACCCCCAAACAATCAAACAGAAGAACGAAGCACTTAACTGGTTTTTCTGTTTTAGAAAAAATATCACATGCAGTGTAACCGCACATCCGCCACCCACCTTTAAATGGAACAAACGTAACAATGGATATGATGAAGAGATAAATGATGAAGATGTTGTAAGTTTAAAATGCCTTTATAAAACAATATATTTAATAAATAATCAAATACCAAAAAAAAAGATGCCATCGTGACGCAGTGGGACTGTGAACGTGACGGATGTGAATTGTTTCTTCACTGAATTGCATTCGGGCATTTTTTTGATTTTTTATATATGATAAAGTGAAAATTTTAACAAATTCGAAATGGAGAGGCCAGTCGTGTCGCACAGGAGCACACGCGTGCGGCTGTAAACGCGACAGGTTATGAATTCCAATTCCGCTCGAAGAAATGAAATCTTTAGTATTTTTATTTCTTCGCTTTGGTGTCGAGACAAAGCGCCGCGTTGAGTCCCGCCACTCAACATACAATGCCTCTCGAACTCGGTGGGGAGCGGAACGTCTTAATACTAGGCTGCCTCTGCCTACTCTGCTACACGCAGGATACAGCGTTAAACTGAATAAAATGAAGAAGTTTTCATTTCTACTGTATTTGCTTGTATTTGTTTGTTGATGTATATTAAAAATACATTATTAATATTTATATTTTTGTATTTTTTAGATTGATTACAGTTCAAATCCTACAAATGGCACACGTAGCTTTTCAGTATTGCAGCTCAAGTTATATAGCAAGGATAATTTGGGCGAATATAAATGTTCCGTTTCAAACGAAAAAGGCCACGTGTCCATAGTGTTTCATGTTCAACTCGGAAATAAACCAAATCCACCTGATTCTGTAAGTAGAAGATATTTATATTAAAAAATAGATTCTTGATAGTAGTTTTGTTTCAAATTAATACAAATCATTTTTATGTTTGTAAATACAAGTGAACCAAGAAACTTGAGGTGAAGTTTCCGACTGTAAGTACGATGGTTATGAGTTCGGTTCTCACTAAAGGGAATGGATTATTTTCATTTCTTCGAACTGGTAAGACGTTATGATCGGCTACTTAAAGTAAAGTAGAAAATAAAGAGACAAATAAATTTTAAAATGTCAGTCGTGGCGCAGGGGCACAAAGTGTGACTGTCGACTCGATGAAAGGAAATATTTATTTACATTTATATTTTCATTTCTTCGCTCTGGTGTCGAGGCAAAGCGCGGCGTTGAGTTCCGCCACTCAACACGCAATGCCTCCAGAATTCACGTTAAGACACAAGGTTCCCTCTGTCTACCCTGCTGTATGCGAGATACAGCGTGAAGCTAATTTAATTCACTATTAACACGTACATGCATAGACGTGTTTTTATATTATATTATAATTATTATATTTCCATATTTTCAGATTAATTTTGTGTCTGCGACCGCTACTGACCTAACATTTAATGTCACTTGTACCACATGCAATTTTGCTGAACAAGAAGAAATGTCACCTAATCCCGCTAATTTGACAGTTTTAGGTAAATATTTCCATTAAAGCATTGATCATATATTGTTAAACTGTAATTAACTTACTTTATTAAAATACTTATAAAAAATTGAATGTAGCGGAAATTGAACCCGCGCCTCCTGGAAAACGACCAGTCCTAAGTGTGGAATAACACTTTAAAAATGTTAAAAATATGTAACTTTTTAACTTATTCGATCTATATGATCGTTGTCTGATGGTGTCTAAGCTAGTTTATTAATTAATGTAAAATATAATAGAAATTGTACAGAGTGTTTTGGTCTTCACCACTTGAAATGAAAGCACAGTTTTAACTAGTCCATAAAAGCCTAATACAAGTAAAACAAAAGAGATTTTTCCAAAAATGAAAAAGTGATTTTTTCGAACAAAATAATTAATAAAATTATCGTTGTAAAATAAAACGTTAACGACACCTAACAAAGCGACAACAACGCACACACTTCATTGATAAAATCGATAATATTCTATCTACATTATATATTATCTCATATGTACAGAACCGCTGAACAGATTTACATATTTGAGGTATCGTTAGATTTGTATTAGCAGCCCAAGTGTTCTTAGATAGGTGACGTTAAAAAACAATCATGGCGGCTGTAAAAGGCCATTGGACTTAGTGAAAAAAAAATCGTTTCGAATACCACAATATGGGTATCAAATTCAAGAGCTCAATACGAGGATTTTAAAAAGGTATATCATGATTATCATTACCATAAAGAATCCTAACAAAAAAATTAAAAATAAAAAAAAAAATGTAAAAATAAAAACCTCAACTGCATAGAACTAAAAAGAAAGTAAACAAGCCCAATAGTTTCAACTGCCAGGCCCTTTTCCTTGCTTTCGATAGCCGCAGCCCAGCCGTAGTGGGTGAGGTAATCCAGAACATCACCGGTTGAGCGTTATTGGTATCTATTCGTAACTGCGTTGCACCTAATACAGTATGGATAAAAAAAATATTTGTAAAAACAAAAACCCCGACTGCATAAAACTAAAAAAAAATAAACAAGCCCAATAGTATATTAGGATTAACAGTTGGGACCTCTTTCAATACGGGGTTCCTGGTAAAGATTTTATTGATTAAAGAATCACTTATAGGTCCCGACTGTTATTCGTAATATACTATTGGGTTTGTTTATTTTTTTTAGTTTATGCAGTCGGGGTTTTTGTTTTTACAAATATTTTTTTATTTTTTACTTTTTTGTTAGGAGTTATTTAAGTAATGTTAATCATGATATACCTTTTTGAAATCCTCGTATTAAGCACTTGAATTTGATACCCATATTGTGGTATTCAAAACGAAAATTTATTTTTTCACCAAGTCCAATGGCATCCCACAGCTGCCATAATTGTTTTTTTTAACGTCACCTATCTAAGAACACTTGGGCTGTTAATACGAATCTAACGATACCTCAATTGTGATAATCCGTTCAGAGGTTGTGGAGATAGGAGGTAATAAAGAATATTACATACATACAAGATCCGCGCGAAAAACATAACCCTTCCTTAGCAGTCGGAAAAATCATACAATGAAAAAAATATATTGCTGTATATTGCTAACCATGTTTCCAATTATATCACAATGATAATAATAACTGTGTGAAAGGAAATTATATCTAAATATTTTTCCTTATTATTTAGCATTTATATTATTTATCTAAAAACATGACACAGAACTATAAGGAAGGTAAAGGTTAATAACGACTGGCCTTTTTGTTACAGGATATACATTCGAGCTTGTTCCAGTCCGCACAGATTACCCTGCAGATTGGAATTCAGCAACCGAGTTTAATGTCGATATTAAATATTCTAATGGTAAATAATAAAAATAGTTAATTTTAAATGTTAGGTAAATAATATAAAAAGTAGTTGTCAATGTAGCACAGTGGAGCAGCGTATAACTGTGATAGCTGTGGGTTCGATTTAATTTTTGTTAGCTCCATGCTGTAACTCGCACATAGTATTTATTGTAAGCAGAGGGAATCTAGTGTTAATAATTATCTTAACGCAGTCTCACTCCGTTTTCCCTTAAAACACTTCCGTACCCTACTTTCCACCGAATTCTTGAAGTTTATTACCAGAGCGAGGCAATGAAAATGTTAATTGTTTCATTTCTTCAAGTGGGAATCAAACCTATAACGTGTCGTGTTTACAGTCTCACGCCTGTGCACCTGCACCACAACGGCTGCCATCGATTTTTACTCGGAGAAATTAACTTTCCCGCTGGAAAGCGGACAACGGAGTGTTACTGAAGTGTGTCACTGTGGACACTAAAGTGAAACTGATAAATAAAAGGTTTTTCACAACTTAAAAAACATGTGAAAGTTTTTGAGAAAGGATGCTTGTTCCACTTTCACACAAAAATTGTTGAACTGATTTAAATGATATTTTCCACTACTACAGCTTATAAACACCTAAGTTACCATTAATGAACTTTAAATTAAATGAACAAAAAGATAGAAAGACTAAGCGGGCGAAGCCGCGCGATTTTCCATAATAGCTTTCAGTTCAAAAGAGCATTTCCCATTGTTTTCAGATACACTATTCACGGTGGGTCCCCTCGCTAACAAGACTACATACCACGTGCGCGTGAGCACACGTAACGCTGCCGGTAACTCCGATTGGTTAGAAATAATCGGGAATCCCTCTACGAGCTTCGCCACAACTATATTAGTCTCTGTTACTTTATTCCTCGCAACTATAATGATTAACAACTGTTACTAAGTTTATAATTAAATCGCACTGTATATAATCTGTGTCCTTTTTATTTTTTTTTATTTTCGCGCTTTTTGATTGTGGCGTAGTTTTTTTTCCCAATCAGTAAGAAATAACGGCTTTGGACAGCTTTTTTGTGAGTGAACAAAATACAGTTTGCTTTGGGACCATCATTTCATTAAATAGTGACTGAGCTGATTGAGCGTTTTGGGCCTCAAAATATAAATGTGATCATATATCGTAAAATCGTAAAAAAAATATATACGCGTAGTATTATAGTTTGATTTTATTTAATAGAATTATTTTAGCTTTATTTGCATTCTTTACATTCCAACATTATAGATAGGAAATATTTTAACTTTAAAAGAAAATATTTGTACGTTGATTACATTTTAATAAGAATTCATTCTCTGGTGGCTAAAATTGTAAGGAGGATTGAGGAGGACGACTGAGACTATATTTATCGTATATTATTATAGCTTGAAAATGCAAGTAGCAGAGAGGGGTTCGCCCACCGAGGGTTCCGTACAAATATTGCAGGTCTTTTTCTAAAATTCAGGTTAACTTAGCCAGAGCCCTCTCATCTGATACCTCACTTGAACTAGCAGCTTTAATACCTAATTTTGCCCCCCTTCAAGGCTATTATTTTTTAGGATTTAACCACAAACGTATAGTTTTTAGATATTTTCCTGAACTAGCTACTATCTTTAGATGCTAGCTGCCAAATTTCATCATTCTAGGTTAACCGGAAGTACCCTATTAATTTAGAATCCCTTAATAGTGTCGAAATACACATTTCTTGCTGTATAAATGGCCATGTCTTTTTTAAGTAAATATAGAAATAAGTTTTTTTTAGGAAATCGTAGATCTATGTACATAGTTTGAATTTTAATTTGATATTTCCAAGCATTCCTGAGATAAAGACTCTTGACAGACATACGGACAACAAAGTGATCTTATAAGAATTCCTTTTTTTTCTTAAAAGATACGGAACCCTAAAAAAGCACTGCTCTATCTTAGAACGCTTTTAAAAACATATTTAATGGCCAATACAATAAATACGATTTGGAGTTTGAAATCTTGTTTTTTATAATATAAGGCCGTTATATTAAATGCAAAAAGTGATATATTGCGTCCATGTTTTGACTTCTGCTTTTAAAATCGGTGTGTGAATTAAACTAAATGTTGTTATACTACGGCGGCTAAAAAATATCAAAAATATTAAGACAATAAGCTATACAACGCTAAAATCTTTTAATTCTTCTAAGTTTTAAGTTATTGTAAAAATTATATTTATGTAGATTTATTACTATTGTCCTAATTATATGTTTAGTTTCATCAGTTATGCCAAAGTGAATCCAAAAAACAATAATATATAACAATCGATTTTTTTTGTTTACAAAAATATTTGTCGATCTCAAATTTTTAAACTTTATACTTTATTATTTATGTATAGTTGCGATTCATTTTGGTGTAATAGATTAAATGAATATGGATTATTTTATTGAAGTATTTATATAATATGTTTTAAATAAAAATACGATTAAATCATTACATAATATTTAAAATATTGTAGTAAATATATCCAATATTACTAAGAAAGCTTGATGAGTGTTTGCAATGTAAATATATATTGTTGATAGTATACGTTTCACTTGAGTGTTAAATTGTGTTTTAGGTACTTTCATGTAATTACTAAATTATTTAAAAGACAAATGATTTTGGACACACTCTTTTGACTTTTTGACTAAAAACAAAATTCAAAAACAGATGATAAATAAAATTTGTGATCCAACTCCTAAAAAAATAAATATCTGTTGTCTTTACAATTTATTATAAAATAAAAAAAATACAAATTTCATTTAAATGTTATTGAATAAAAAAAAAGATTTTCTCATTTTTTTTATTATAATAATAAAAGTATCACAAACACAGTTGACTATCTATGTCGTTAATGTAATAATTATCGTTTATTTTTGAATGTTTCAAAACTTTTAAATATTTAAAACTGACAATATATGTAATGTACCTTAGCTATCAATTATATAAAATAGCAAGCGAATTGTTTGTCCCAAGTTTGACTTTTTCCAATTCTCCTATATATTTTTTAGAATTATTTCGAATTATATACGAACCGCATCAAGCAAAAAGAAATATTACTTTTACTAATATTAAATCAAAATATGTATAAATAGAATTTGGAAAAGTCGAAATCATGTAAAATAAAATTATTTGCTGATGGGTGTCAATTTTTAACCAATTGACTAATAATTATCTTTCAATTACCTAATGTATATGGATATCATATACAGGAGACTGAATTTTGTCGATTTTGTTTTATTTTATAAATAAATTAGAATTTATCCTTCAAAAATGTAGATTAGTTATATAATATTTGTTCACAAGTGAGCTTTAAAAGCGTGAAATACGGTCGCTCCCCTAGGGATACCCCATAGCAATCACAAAGTGAAATTGAAGGTTGTTTATATCCCCCTGTAGCAATTCTTTTTGCCGCATGATCTGAACTGTGTATATATTTGTGTTGTTTCGCCCGATTATACACAAATTGTTAATTACACTGATTTTACTTACAATAAATGGTTTATAAATAATAATGTGTGATTTTATTCTAATTTATTCTAACATAAACAAGTATTAAAAATATCAAATTAATAAAACAATATTTAATTAACATATATCTTAAAACAAACAATATATGAATTCGAAATTAACAATTGTAAAACTATTAATCAAATCATTTTAATTATTTAAAGTTACAAGTGAAAGTCATTAAACAAAACATGTGGGAAAATTAAAAAAATATATAAATAATACATACTTTATTAAATCAATAACAATACCTAATTATATAAAATTATTAAACAGGTAAGACGAACCCAATAATACAACTATACCAACCGCATTGCAAACATGCACGCCACAGCTACTACTATAATACCTCCTGTAAAAAATATTCCATAGAAAGCACCATCAGAAAGCTGGACCGCTGCGAGTGGTTCCTTATTATTATCATCAGTCATCGGTTCTTCTGGATTCAAAATTTCTTCAGGTTCGGCTAGCGTCGAAGCTAGAATTGGTTCTGACCATGGAGAGTCCCCGGCTTCATTAACAGCTTTAATACGCACCCAATATTCTGTTTCTTCGTCCAAATCAGGTAATGTTATTACTAGACCTATATGTACGACAGAATCAATATAACAAATCCATAATTATTAAATCTGATAAGTATATGTTAAAAATACGGATACGGATTGATATACGTTTCTTTTAGTTTCACGCTTAATCTCACAGTAGATAGTTCGTTCTCTGCTTATTTAAAATTTAAATTAGCCAATCAGTTATTTAAAACCACACATTTCAAGTTTACAAACTTGTTAAGCATCTTTTGTCATATATTTTAATATAAATATACCATTCATTATATTTAAAATAGTTACCATGGTTATCTTCGTCTATACTTTCAGAGCTTTCGTCTGGTTTGATAGCGATCTCTTCAGCCTTTTTCCAATCAATTTCTCTTGGTATACCTACTTTTCTCTTCATTAAACTATTTAATTCTAAATATTGTATGTAAATTTCTGTAAAATAAAAATAATTGCCACTCATTTATTATTTTTTCCAAAATAACATTTATTCTGTACTAATATAAAGTTTTACATTACGATAAATTCTAAACATATTTTAATAAGACTCACCATCCACCGTGAAATATAATTCAATGTCCCATTTAACGTTTAATAGCAAAGAATTGTGTGTAACATTTTCAATATTTAGCTATAATAAATAAGAAATAATACACAAATTATTATACATTCCAGATTGTGAGAAGATATTGAAATTATATGATTCATAGAAAACCATAATAAATGCTATTTAGTTACCTCGTTCGGTTTTTTTGGTTTCTCTAATTTCACAACTACAAAATGCTTAAATACATCTCCGTGCTGATTGGAAGCTTTACATTTGTATCTTTGACCAAAAGTTGAGGCATTGGCTACTACTGTTATAATTGCATTTTTTTCTTCATATTTTATATCATCTTTGCCGTATTCGGAATCTTCCGAGTCGCCGATTTCTAAAAACCACTTATACGTTGGTTCTGGATATCCATCTGCACCGCAGACTAAATTGACACTGAAATGGAAATTTATTTCACTAAAATATGTTAATAAACATGTTTTAATGATATATAATCTTTCTATTAGTTCGCTATAATATATTTTTTTCTTCTTTTAGCATCACGCTGTATCAAGTACACAGCAGAGCTCCCTCTGTGTTAAAATACTACGTTCCCCATTTTCCTCTGTATTCTTATAATTCTGGAGGCATTGCGTATTGAGTAGCGGAAATCAACGCCGCGCTTTGCTTCGACACCAGAGCGAAGAAAATGAAAATATTAAATATTTAATTTCCTCAATCGGGAATCGAACCCACAACCAGTTGCGTTTACATTCACACTGTGTGCCACTGATATATTTTAAATAATTTATTATAATAAATTAAAAAAATAAAATCAGCTTCTCGCTGTATTCCGCAAGCACACAGCAAGGTAGGCAGAAGGAACTTAGTGTTAAGACACTCCGTTCCCCACTCGAACAGCTTGAAGCTTCTGCATTGTAAGTGATAGTTATAGATATAACGTGCATATCTTGTGTACTCCATTCATCAGTATTTGTGATATTGATTACAATAAATATATTTTAATAAAATCAACTATAACAATATTTTTTCCTGTTTGTTTTAATACGTTTTAATACGTATATTGTTAAAGCATGTAAAAGCTGTATGTTAAAGGAAGCAGTGAATTGAAACTCTTAGCTTAAGCTTTAAAGCTATAAATAAACACCAAAATATTATTATAAACATACTCGTATTTACAAGAACCAGTAAGATCCAGTAGGGAAGTATGCATTTAATTTTCTACGTACCTTTCATTTTCCATTCCTGCCACATAGGTAGTATCATTACCATCGGAAAATGTAGGCGAATCTGAAAGAAATAAATTCAAATAAATGTGACATTCATATAAATGTGATATGAGAGCCAAGTTAACTGTTCTCGACTTCACCGACAAAATAATAGGAGATGTCCATTCTACCTATATGAGTGCAAAGTTCTGAGTTCCCTCAGGAATAAATTCAAGCTCTAAATTTCATCCGACATTTTTTTACGTATAGCTTATTATATTTGCAACTTAGTGTACTTCCAGCTGCTACTGAACTATTAGGTTGATATTTAGTTTGGTGCCTGAGATGATAGTTTGGATCATGATTGTACAGTTCGGGACTCGCGGTTAACGATTCGTGTTATTTAG
The DNA here is from genome assembly GCA_021202915.1 of Heliconius himera. Lineage (NCBI taxonomy): Eukaryota > Metazoa > Arthropoda > Insecta > Lepidoptera > Nymphalidae > Heliconius > Heliconius himera. The sequence continues at coordinate 71,804 of JAJHJA010000822.1, forward strand.
TTATTTGACTAATTTAAAACATTTTATTAAATATATTCTATGCAAATATTTAATAATAATTGCTAAATATAATTATAAATAAACAAATATTTCTTAACGGTAGAATATAATATATATATTTTTTTAATTTAATCTATTTTCATGCAACAGTTGTAAATGTACATTTTATATTTATATTTAAAATATAGAAGTTTTTCATGCCCAACTAGTAAAAAGACGAAGAAAAGCAGAATATACAAAATCTCTTTTTTTTTTAAATAATTATATGAAAAATAAATATACTATTATAGGCTACATATAGGCTCTTTCATTCTCTAACTCAAAACATATGGGAACAAAACTAACTGCACTTCGTATTACCTTTCTGATGGCCTATAAAATTTTCATAATTTTTATATAAAATCTACCATAAGAAAAATTCTTTTTAGGAAACATAAAATTTAAACGCAGCTGGATCAAATTTTTATATGTTCTCTAATAGGTATTTTTCTTTCCTAAGTGAGAAATGACATTTTAAAATAGTAAAAAAAAATGTACAATAAAATTTCATAATTTTATATTTTTAAGGACGTCGCGGAGTGGGCATGTGTGTGACTGTAGTGGGTTCGATTGTCACTCGGGAAAATTAATTATTTAATATTTTACTCTGGTAACAAAACAAAGCGCGGTAACAACACGCAATATCTCGAAAATTCGGCGGAAAGTTGGGAACGGAGTGTCTTAACGCTAGGTTCCCTCTGCCTATACGGAATACAGCGTGAAGCTAATAAAAAAAGATCATAAATATAATAGTGCTTACATTTTACATGTAAAGTAATATTGAAAGTAGTGCTGGCTGCACAATCCTCTAACTGAGGACTTTCCTGTATAGCGTCGCAGATGTACTCGCCACTGTCCTCTGGTTCCAACGCTGTGATAGTGAGAAGACTTTCGAATCCTTGACTGTTATACTTCGTCATAACGTGATATTTTGCATCTATGTTTTGATCTATAAATAATAACATATGTATAAGATATAATTATTACATTATTACTTATTTATATTTTCTGTCAATATTAATATTCATAGGAGTATTGACTGCTATAAGGCTCTATTTATATACAAAGCTTCATACATCAGGTGCAATTAAATATTCGATTAATATGTATATCCTGTTTTATATCGGTAAATATTATATGTACTCTGGTATAAATTATACTTTATAAAATAAACATGAATTCTCACCCGTGATAACTTCACCATTTCTATACCAAGACAATCGAGGTTCTGGTTCGCCTTTTGCTTGACAAGTTAAAGTAATAGAACGACCACGTTCCACTGTTACTTCCGTAGGCGTGTCCACAAACTCAGATGGCTCTGCTCAACATATTATGTCATAGTTATTTATATTATTAGAAAATTGTTATATAAAATAATTTAAATTATTTTAGGGCCTAGGTTATACATTGCGCGAATAGCTGGCTTCTGCAAGAAAAAACTGATTTAATACCGGCTGTATTACTCCAAAGTAGAACGCCGTTGGGCATAATACTATCTATGAAATTAGCTAGAGCTGATTTTTTTAACCGCTAAAACTGCTGAGCTAAGTTTATTCGCCAATCCATCGATATGAGGTCTCTACAGTAATTTAGAGTCAATGGTGATACCGAGAAATACCGTAGAATCGACCGGATCAACGGCTTCACCGTTGAAGAGTACATCAGCGTTAACAATCTTTCTTAGGTTATTTTTGTTAGGTGATGATTATACATTTAGTTTTTTTACTATTCAATAGTAAGTTATTAACACTAAACCAGTGTACTACTTATGATAGACTATTGTTTACATAGTCACATATGTTTTGTCGTCGTTTTATTTTAAAAATCGATGAAGTATCATCAGCGAACAATGCTATACCATGGTTCTTTCCCACTAAAAATGGCCCTTTGGAATAGACCCTTGTGGGATCCCATACTAATAAATAATCCAGGAGATTTCTTGCCAATTAGTGACTCTTTATTGGTAAACCTCACCGGCGTTCATGGTGCCTAGTAAAAATATATATCAAAGAGGCAGTGTTTCTTTATATTGTGCAGTTCACTTCTTAAGTGCGGCCTAAAAGTTATTCTACATAAATAATAAATACTACAGTAATCACACTAATTTAATATTTATAAAAAAACGCGATTAGGCATATTTGAACTTTTTAAGTATAAAAAATGCGGTTAAACGTTAAAATCTTGTTGGTAATGAAAAGTTAAATAAAAACTGGACTAGTTGAGGGTAAATTTTGGTTGACGTAAGTTGGTACATGCCACCATACAAAAATGGGCATTGTCCTTTTATTAATATAGAATGTGATAATTATTTAAGCTGTTTTTTTTTTAATTCAAATCAAATTATCATGTGTTTTTGTCGTGCATCACACATATGTCATGTATATATCACTTACGAGTAGTTTAAATATCGAACTTTTAGTACCTCCCTTTTAGCAACTTTAGTTTTTTTTTATTTTTTAGCTTCACGCCGTATCCCACACATAGCACCGTAGGCAGAGTGAATCTGGGAACCTAGTATTAAGGCACGCCGTTCCCAATAAAACGCTTCCGTTTCCTACTTTAGAAGATAAACTAATAGATTTTACCTATAACACATAATGGTATTTCCTGCATCAAATCTCCAGAACGGCACTCCCATACCCCCGTGTCACTTACAGTCACATGGCTAAAGGTTAATACTAAAGCTGGTATACGGTTTCGTAAATACGGCACAAAGTGTTCCTGAGCAAACACTCTATTCGTCGCAATTCGTTGTACAACTAAACCAGTCGGGTCTATCCATTCTACCTGTTAAAAATAATAAAGTCAATATAGCTAGTATTACTTAAAATCAGGGGTTCCCAACCTTTTCTTCATCAAGGACCACTTTTATATCATTCTTGGTAACAGGGACCACTATGTATGTAGGTATAATAAAAATTAACTGTGATAATTAAACAGAAACTTCGCCTCCCCATACCCAGTCATAAAATTAAAATCGTTCGCAGACTATATTTAGGCTTCTGCGGACCACTGGTGGTCCACGGACCACTGGTTGGGAACCACTGCTTAAAATCTTAAATCAATATGAATATATGAGCATATGAAACTATATGAATAGGTCTTTGTTTATCTTGTCCCAAATGGGTCTAACAGGATAAACATGTAAAACTGCTTATAGTGAATTGTTTTTTTACCATGATTATTTTGCCTTTCATCTATAAACGCGACAAATAACTTTTTTTTCTCCCTAATCTTTACACTAGGAGGGTTATGGTGGTCACAACTCCTAAGATAAAAGTTATTTTCTTGGTATCTATTGAAGATATCTTTACGAAATTTAAATTAAGATAACTTCTAAAACTTTCTTAACTGAATGCATTTTTACATATTTATACTGCCAAATCCTTTAAGTATAAACAAAAAAAATATTCTCTACTATGTTATTTGAAGCCATAACAAAATCAGAGTAACTAGAATATAATAAAAAAAAAAATCAGCTTCACGCTATATCCCATACACAGCAGGGTAGGCAGAGGGAACCTAGTGTTGCGACACTGCGTTCCCCACTTTCTGCCGAATTCTGGAGGCATTGCGTATCGAGTGGCAGAACTCAACGCCGCGCTTAACCTCGACACCAGAGCGAAGAAATGGAAATAAAAATTTAAATAAATATTTCATCTCCTCGAGTGGGGATCGAACCCACAACCAGTCGGTTTTACGTCACACCTCGTGCCGCTTCGCCACGATTGGCCTTCCTAGAGTATAATATTTAAGTAATATTTAGTTTTAAAGACTATTAAAACATAATGCTTATTTTCAAATATTCAAAGTTATTAATAAATTATATACCTTTTGATTTTTACTGGCGGCCTTGCAGGTGACAGTCTTTCGTGCACCAACTTCAAAGTATGTTTTATCTGCTCCGTACTCGATCGGTTCTACTGACAAGCCCCGTGTTTCTTTGTTTATAGTTTTCAATCCATAAACTGAAAATATCATAATTTTTACTTCTTAAATCAATAATGATTTCTAAATAATATTTTATGAGAGATCAAAACTTGAAATCGTTGTGACGCAGCATGTACAAATGCGATGGTTGTAGGTTCGATCCCCATATGATAAATATGAGAAGCCGCGGCGTTTAGTTGTAATTTGGTGGTGAAATTATGGAGAAAAGCTTGTGACCAATCATTCTATTTTGTAATTTTCGGTATTTTACAAAAAAATATAGTCTACGCTTTTCCCACAAACATATGGCATTTAAAACAACATTTGGTCATAATTAAATTTGTTTTAAGAACTACTTACCCGCTCTATAGAACATATAAACAAAAACGATTACATAAAAAATCCACTTCATGTTGTTGCTATAACTAAATTGAAATATACAAAATATTTAAAAATATATACTAATAGATGTATAAAACTAATGTAGACTTCATGTTAGTTTAAAAACGAGTGATCGAATGAATTTAGTGCTAGTAGCAGAATTCCACAAAACGTTACAATTAATAGGGACACCGAATTAACGTAAATGATTAACATTATTGCCAACAATGTCACCGACGCTCGATCAGGAAGTCACACTTAAAACATGGTAAAATTGAAAAGGTCATGTAAAATACTAAACCGTCTGAAGCTAAATGGTAAAGTTGACATCTGGTTTGGTGCCTCGTGGTAAAATAATAGCCAAGTCATATTTAGACCTTGAATTTTATCCCGATTAAACACTGAACTCTGCACCCATACAGATCTAACTTACTTTAAATTAACATTTAACTTGGCTCACATTTCTCGTTTATGTGTTGATGAGATCTTATTTACATAGATAGATATTGGTTCTATAGACTTAACAAAAACAATTTTGTAAATTCAGATTTGACTATTTAATTAAATCATCGAGAGTATAATGGAATGCTTACTAGCATTGGTGGTTTGATGTAATAAGAAACTAAATGCGAGACTACTTCATGAAATGGTTTTATTTAACAAAATCACACATTTTCGCATATCAATGTGGAGGCTGTTTGTATGAAATTTAAAAAGTAATTACAAAAATTAATTATAAATTTACTGAAACTTAGTATCATATATACTTATATAATATACTAGTGGCCCACTCCCGGCTTTGCTCGTATACTATATATAATTCTTTTATTATGCTGCATTTTTGCTGCATAATACATTCAATTGATCATAATTGATTGATCATAATTTTAAGGAAGTGCAAGCGCTACTGGCGGCTTGCGACAACGAAATCGTTAGCAAGTGGGTCCCCCGCGGGACCTGAAGCTATGCTTGTGGCCGTAAACACAAATAGCGTTGAATTATTTTAAAATTACATTTTCTCCAAAAGTATACATCCAAATTACATTCTATAAAAGCTAAAGCTTACTTTCATATTTTTTTCTTGATGACGGAGTAACTTTTACTTCTAAGCTTTGATATCTTTGTCAAGTAAAAAAAACATTGAAATATCACCTTGCAATTTCCAATTATTTTTTTGCAACAAAATGACTTGTTGCGACTTATTTATAAGAGGTAGGTATAAGGTATCGTAGACTTTATTTTATAGGTAATGAAACTGAATGTTTCTGGAGTACAATGTACTTACATATATTTAAGTAACTATTTGATAACGTAATACGATGGCGTTCCTAGTTATTGTTACTACATTGTTTAAGGCTAACTAAGAACTAAACCGTAATAAACCCTAATAACGCCTATAGAAATCCTTAGAAATGTAGCTTTCATACAAAATAAACAAAAAATAAATCGTACCAACAGATCAAATAAACAAACATAACTCTTCCGCTTTATTATATTAATATAGATATTAACTAGCGGACCCGGACGCGGCTTCGCCCGCTTAAACTTTACGAATGCTTATAGATATATTTAGGAAATTGTTTGTGAAAATATGTAACTAATTTAAATAAAAAAAAAATATAAGTAAACGTAACCATAGTAAAATATTAATAAAAAAACTAAACAAAACCAGCTACATTATTAATAATTTTATCTCTTTCTGTCTTTCTATTTCCCCGAGCTAATATCCAGAATAACTGAACTAATTTTTATTGGACTTTCAGTGATCGATTTTACTGATTTACCCGGGAAAAATCTTTTTACTCGTTTTCCTTGCGCGCGTACATAGATACTATATGAAATAACTAAAGTCCTTTCTACATTAAATATGATAAGTTTTGCGAGCAATATCAAATAAAATCCCAGAAAACTAAAACCACAATTTATTAAGTGTATAACAACGGTATAGATAACCATCCAACCAAGATGAAATAACCAACAATTCTCTCCTTAATACTTAAATAATATTACACCGATGCCGCGCAGGGCCGCAACTTACACCACACCAAGAAATTTATGAAAATCTAACTAATCTGCTCCTCGAATAAGCGAAGAACCAAAGAAAAGTATAAATTAATTATAAACAGCAAATAATTACATAAAAATTAACAGTAGTTCGAAAATGTATGAAAATTTACAAAACCGTCAAAGTCATCTGCCCGTTCGCGTCGGTTATACTATGCCGGTCGTATGCTAGGTTATTTCGAATCAGTGACATCTCCTTAATTATTTATTAGAATGTTATACAGTGAACTATAATTTCAATCTAGATGAAATGCTAAAAGTGACTATTATATTCATTTTCATAAAGATCAATATCAAATTATAGAAAATACATACAACAAAAACCCGATAAATATAGAGTAAATTAATTAAAATGGTTACTTGTTGTTACTGTGTTACTTTGCTCAAGCTTCAGAGATAAATATGGTATGTGTATCGCGGACTTTTTTAAACATTATTTAAAGGACAATATTTTTATAAAACATTATTTTTATGTATCTCATAATGAGTCGGCGCACGCCATGTATGCGTTAAGCAAGCTCATTTTGGGTGACGTTTGCTTATAACAACAAATAAACTTTGCAAACCGTTGCTTAGCAACGGTCAGTTGTTATTAACATGGCGGAATAAATTGCCTGTCAAATTGAAAAATATTTTAATATATTAGTATATATCGACAATATTACAAATATGAGAAAAAAAAGTAACCTATGTTCATCCGAAGACCCTCAAGTATCTCTGTATGAGTATTTTATTACAATTGAATTAGCGGTTTGGCCCTGATTGCGGCACAGACAGACAGACAGACAGACAGACAGACAGACAGAGTTACTTTCGAATTTATAATATAGGTATGGATGGATTAAATTAAATCAGCTTCACGCTGTATCCCGTACACAGCAGAGTAGGCAGAGGGAACCTAGTGTTAAGACACTCCGTTCCCCACTTTCTGCCAAATTCTGGAGGCATTGCGTGTTGAGTGGCAGAATTCAATGCCGCGCTTAGCCTCGACACCAGAGCGAAGAAATGGAAATAAAAATTTAAGTAAATATTTCATCTCCTCGAGTGGGGATCGAACCCACAACCAGTCGGTTTTACAGTCGCACTTCGTGCCGCTGCGCCATGATTAGCCTCGATATAGATATAGATATAGGTATAATATTAATAAAAATGTTATGATATTATTTCATGTAAAAATCGTGTTAATTTTTCTTTTTAGATCATACGTCCAATTAAGGAAGTTGAAAAAAGTAGAGCACCTATCAGCAATTAATCTTTAAAATAATATAAAAATAACTATTTTTAAATGCTAAAGACTGCAAACTGCTAACAAAAATAAAACACGATTTGTCAATGATGAAATCGATAAACGTTGACATTTCATTCGTATGGTCGTTTTCTCTAGTAACGAGGCAAAACGCGGCGTTAAGTCCCGCCACTCAACGCAATTCTTCTAGTTTTAATGGGATCGGAATGTCCTAACACTAGGTTCCCAGTTTTCTTCTGCCTACTCTGCTATGTGCGGGATAAAATGAAGCTAAAAAATATATAATTATTATTTATATCATATAATATTTTTCTTTATAGTAAAACAAAGAACTACATTAGATTTTTTCACCTCCCAAGAAATATATATACAATAAAATTTCCTTCTTCAAAAAAACAAAATTTTCCATTATTACGTTATAATGGCAGACTAGTTAGAAACAGACTGACCGATTGGTTATTTTTAACAATAACAAGGACTCGAACCCGCTCCGAAGAAAAATACTTATTAAGAAAACGTACAAAAATTTTGACGTATCGGGATTTGAACCCGCGCCTCTTTGGAAACCGTCACGCTACATTCACCAGAACGTATGGCTTAGTTGGTCAGAGCGCTTAATATACTCATTTACTTATTATTTACATTATTCTTATTTTACTATCTTTTGTTTAGTATTTTGTTAGATGAAGTATAGTATAGTATAGTATTGCATTGTAATAAATACATATATTAGTTATGACATTAATGCACTGTTCTATTTTACATTAAATATATTTTAAGAGAAATCCTTTACAATATGGATGTTTATGATTCCGACTCGCTCGGCCGGCTTTTTCTTAAATACAGTTCAATAAATATTCATGGCGCAGGGGCACAAAGTGTGATTGTAAACGTGACATGTTGCTGGTTTGATTTCCACGTGAGGAAATAAAATATTAATTTAAATTTATATTTTCATTTCCTAGCTCTGGTGCCGAGGAAAAGCGCGGCGTTGAGTTTCGCCACTCAACACGCATTGCCTCTGGAATTCGGTTGAAAGTGGGGAGCAGAGTGTCTTAATACTAGGTTCCTTCTGCCTACCTTGCTGTGTGCGGGATACAGCGTGAAGCTTATTATTTTTTTTTATTTTTAAACATTAGCATTTTTCAAGAGAGCTTAGCCGCACAGGAGTCGCTAGTATACAATAAAACACGTTAAAGAAATATACAAAAAGAATATATAAAAAATAAAAATGTTTAATTACTCTAAGGCCTGTAAGTCGAGTGACTTTTAAGAACATTTCCTTGATATAACTAAAATAATAATTATATTATACAGCGGCCCTGGCCGGGTCATTGATCACATCCCGTGTACTTTACGAATAGCTAGCATATGTAAATTAATAATTGTACTTCGCTTCAATATTTTTTATAGACATGCAATTTATTCTGCCATGTTATTTTAACCGTCGCTAAGCAACACAGGATTTTGTTACTTAAAGAAAATGTCACCCAAAATGAGTTTCCTGAACGCTTACATAGCGTGCGTTGACTCAGCCTTATGAAACACATAAAAACAATGTTTTACAAACATATTGTCCTTTAAACAATCTATTAAAAAGTCCGCGACGGTATATGTTTATCTCTAAAGGTTGGACTATATTAAGCTTTTTAATATATTTAATTTAAATTTAAATTTATCGGCTTATTGTTAATGTATTTTCTATAATTTCGTATTCATTCTTATTTAAATAAATATAATAGTCACCTTCAGCATTTAATCTAGATTGAAATAATAGTTTACTATATAACATTCTAATAAATAATTGAGAAGATATCACTGATTCAGAATGATCAGGCAGATGACGTTGACGGTTTTGTAAATTTTCATACATTTTCGATCTACTGTTAATTTTTATGTGGTTATTATTAATACGTATTTTGGTTTGGTTTGGTTCTCCTCGCTTCTTCAAGTAGTCGATTAGTTAGATTTTTTTAAATTTCTTGGTGTGGTGTAAGTTTTGTCCCAGCGCGGCATCGCTCGCTACCTTTTATTTAATGTTATTTAAGCATTTGTATTTAGTAATGAATTATTGGTTATTTCATTCGTTATTGGGTTTTTATTTGCTATTGCTCGCAAAAATCGTATCTCGTTCGTTCTTCTCTCGTAGAATCGATGATTGCTAGATTTCCGTTTCTTATAAATAAAATTGAAATGTCTTATTGTGATTTCAAAATAATTGTATTTTTGGAAGTGCATGTGGTTTTTTATATAATATACAAGAACAAAAAAACTATTTTATAATTTGTGTCTGTCTGTCTGTCTTTCTATTTCCCCGAGCTAATGTCTAAAACAGCTGAAGTCATTTTTATGGGACTTTCAGTGATCAATTTTACCGATTTACCCGGGAAAAATCTTTTTACACGTTTACCTTGCACGCGTACATAGTTACTATATGAAATAACTAAACTCCTTTCTACATTAAATTCGATAATTTTTGCGAGCAATATCAAATAAAATCCCAAAAAACTAAAACTACGATTTATTAAGTGTACTCGTATAACTACGGTATAGATAACCTGACTGAAATAACCGATCATTCTTTCCTTTATACTTAAATAATATTATGCCGATGCCACGCAGGGCCGAAACTTACACCACACAAAGAAATTAATGAAAGTCTAACTAATCTACTACTCGAATAAGCGAAGAATCAAAGAAAAAATATAAATTAATACTAAACAGAAAACAACAACATAAAAATTAACAGTCGATCCAAAACGTTTAAAAAAGTACAAAATCGACAACGTCGTCTGCCCGTTCGGGTCGGTCATACCGTGCGGTTCGTAGGCTAACTCATTTTGAATCAGTGATATCTCCTTCAGTATTTATTAGAAAGATGTGCAGTAAAATATAATTTTAATCTAGGTGAAATGCTAAAGGTGACTATTATATTTATTTTCATAAGAATCGAATACGAAATCATATTTATTTATTTATAATAAATATTTAGAGATATATAGAAAATACATTAACAATAGTCCAAAAAAAAAAAAATTAAATATATTAAAATGGTTACTGTGGCTCAACCTTCAGAGATAAACAGGTATCATCGTGGACTTTATTTAAAGTCTATTAAATACTTTTTAAAAGACAATATTTTTGTAAAACAGTTTTATATGTCTCATAAAGTTGAGTCAGCGCACGCCATGTAAGTGTTCAGAAAGCTCATTTTGGGCGACTTTTTCTTAAAACGACATAATTCCTTGTTGCCTAGCAACGGTTGCTTAGAATAAATTACATGTCAAATTGAAATGTATTTTAATATTTTAGTATATATCGAGAATATTACAAATATGTGAAAAAGAAGTAACCTATGTTCATCCGAATACCCTTAAGTATCTCTTTATGAGTATTTTATCACAGTTGAATTAGCGTTTTGGCCCTGATTGCACAAAAACACAGACAGACAAACAGAGTTACTTTCGAATTAATAATAATATATAATAATATAGGTATGAATGGTATCGTTTGTAAGGCTAACTAAAGAAATACACCGTAATGTTATATAGCCTATATATCTATCTCTTAAAAATAACCCACAGTAACCATTTTGTCTTTAAATATAAAGAAGGGATAATGCGAAACTATTTTCAACGCTGTCCGCATAATCTGTATAAACAGATTAAATTTGGCTTTTGCAGCATATCACAGAAATAGATATTGTAAAAGATATCAAAATTTTAAAATGTGGGAATAGAAAGGTCCTTGCGCTGCGTAAATGTCTATAGTTGCGCCAAAATCATATGTTGTAACTCGGTGATAGCATGTCTTCGTATAGCATTATTTATTTTTTACTGTTTTATTATAGTATAGATTATATTTAGTGTTATTTAAAATTTTAATACTTTTAAAAATTTATTTTACGTTGATAATATTGATAATATTGATAATATAGCTGGTTTTGTAATGTTTTTTTATTAATATTTTTCTTTAGTTACGTTTACTTATTATTTTTGTTCATTTTAATAAATTAGGTATTTTTTCTAATATTAAGAATTTCCTTTAGTTACTATTACTTATTTTGCTTATTCATTTCAATTACTTAGATATTTTTTCTTCACTTATTGTTCTTCATTGGCTTCTTTGTATTATTTAAGCTTATATTTGTTACTAAACCTACTGAAAACAATATCATAAATATATTTAATAAATATTCGTATAGTTCAAGCGGGCGAAGCCGCACGGGTCCGCTAGTTTATATTATATTTATTCGCTATATATTTTTTTCATATAATTTCTCTTGTTTAAATAAGGAAAACATATTGTCAGTAACAGGGGGATTGAGGCCGTCGTGGCGCAATGGCGCATGCGTGTAACTTTTGCGGTGACGGTTGTAGGTTCGATTCCGACTTGGAGGAATGAAATAATTAATATTTTCACTACCTCGTTCTGGTAATGAAGTAAAGCAGGGCGTTAAATTCTACCACTGGACTCAAGGCGGAAAGTGAGAAACGGAATTGTTTTAAAAGGAACGAAGTGTATTAAAACAAGGTTCCCAGGTACCCTCTGCTTACCCTGCTATGTGCGCATTGTATATTTAATATAGATCATACTGCCCTTCAAAGCATATTAAATTAATAATTTAGATCAAAACCGCCATCGCCGCACTTTCGATAAATTATCGCGTAGTTCAAGCGGGCAAGGCCGCGGGTGGGTCGCTAGCATAAATATAAAAGCTTAAGAGAGATCAAGCTGTCGGAGCTTTTTTATATTTGATGAGCTCAGTAAAGATAGATACCAACATTCTGTATTACATTACAAAAGCATACATTTTTTTTTTAATTAATTGAAATAAATTCATTGATATTCATTCCTTTCATACATTGGTACTTGGGCAAGTGGCAATGGGCGGGGCATATCTGTCGTAGAGCCGACGGCTGTTGGGGCAGACGGGTCTTAGAGTGGAGACCCCGTACAAAACGTCGGGTGGGACGACCCCCTGCTAGATGGACCGACGACATAAAGAGGGTGGCAGGAAGCGGATGGATCCGAAGAGCTGAGGATCGAGTGTGGTGGCGAGAATTGGAAAAGGCCTATGTCCAACAGCGGATGTTTGACGGCTGTCGATGATGATTGGTACTTAAAAAGCAAAATGTATTATTTAAATGATGTTTATCTAATCTTTATATTAATTTGATTATATTTAAAAACGTGCTAATAATAGGCACTTGAAATACAATTAAAATATATTTAAAATACGATTACAATTTAAATATATTTTCAGTGCTCGTTACCGGATCTGGACTCTGTACGCAGATTAAGGGACAGATACTAGTAGGTGGGCCTTCGATTTAGTTTTGAAGTACTAATGATCGTGGTATAAGTGCTCACAATGTTAATTAAAAAAAAAACAAAATTCAATTAATTTTATTCAAAATAAGAAGTTACATGCTTCATTTTTTGAACGTCAAATAATTTACCACCAGTTCACTAAAGTCAATTCCTCAGACCTGAGAAGACCTCAGCGAGACTTATTTTTCTAAAATCAATTTTATACAAATACATTTTTCCTTAGCCTTTGAAACAAACTTTTTTTAATAAACTTTTTATAAAGCGTTATAATAATATTTCTTATAGATTCTGAATCTGTTACTTACCTAGTGGTAAGTAACAGATTCAGAATTCAGAATTTGTATTAGTATACAAAGCCCCTAGAAGTATAGTTTTTAGTTTATAGTTTAAGTTATTTTGTACAAGTTGACTCCTTTGATAAATTTAATATATTTAGAGATGTGCCTCAAAATTTTTAGAAATCGAAACGACACGAGGACGAAATGAGGTTAACTTTTTAAATAACATTTCATGCTTACTTTTCGCGCGAGTGAGTAACATAGCAAGCAACAACTGTTTATTAAATTTATTTCATAACCTATAATGATATTTAATTTTATTATCATATAAATAAACAAAACAGTAAACTCAGTTCAATCATATAATATATAGGTAACTAGAGCTGAAAATAATAACTTATAGACATACTTATATATTTCGATAACTTTATAAATCGTAAAAATATATTTAAAGAAGTCATATTTCTATATAGAAAAAATATAAATTTTGCTAAGTATTATTTTTAGTCCATTACTGTCATGAACGAATTGATATAATGCAACCTTGCCTCATGACTGATAAGAGAGACCTTCAGTCCAACAATCGCTTATGTACATTCATATAGGCATCTATATTATGTATACGAATCATCTAATACAGAATTTTCCATAATTTTTAAAACGGTATTTATTTATTATTAATACTAATTGTATCCATCGTTGCGCAGTGTGACGGCGCCCGTAATGGCGATGGTTGTGGGGTCGATCCCCATTCGGGGATTCCCTCGAAGAACAGGAAAATGGAATAATTAATTCCAATTATATTTAGCAAAATAATAAGACAAGCGCAGCGTTTATTTCCACCATTCAATAGCTTATGTCTCGAATTCGGGTTCAAAGCGGATGGAGTACCTCGAAGTATATAAATATACTTAATTTTGACTGCATGCTATTACTAGTGGTTTACAATGTTAGCTTTGATCAATAATAACGAATTCACTAAAAATATTATTTTGAATAATTACGAATGGAGAAATACTTTGTTATTATCGTATTTAATATCGAACCAGCGGCCCGCCATAAGCTTCACTTGCTTGAACTGTATAATTGGTTATTAAATATTATTTAAGTGTTTAGAGAAAATTGTTTGATAATTTTACTATCAGACGGGCACTTTATTTATATGTATGTATGTACCTACAGATTGCGTCGTCTCAACAAACATTGGGCAAAATATGTCTAAGTTCGCGTTTTATTATTGTACTTATTAAGTAAAACTTAAAGGTATGTTATTTAATAATATTTTAAAACTAAGCATAAATTATGAATACATTGTACTTAGTTGCTTACTTTGCATATGCATTATAGATTTTTAGGTCATTTTTATATACATATTTTTAAAAATATAAAATAAATAAATCACCAATCAGCTTCACGCTATGTCCCGCACACAGCAGGGTAGTTAAGATACTCCGTTCCCCAAAATCGCCGAATTCTGGAGGCATTGCGTGAGTAGCAGGACTCAACGCCGCGCTTTGCCTCGAAACCACAGCGAAGAAATGGAAATATAAATTTAAGTAAGTATTTCATCTCCTCGAGATGAGGTGGGGATCGAACCCACAACCAGTAGGTTTTACAGTCACACTTTGTGCCACTGCGCCACGACTGGCCTAGCGCCAGGACTGGCCATATTGTTATTTGTTCTTAATTAAAATTGTCACAAACGTACATATATCATAAGCTTAGTACGTTAGTAGATCGATAGATACATGTGATAGTGAAGAGCACATAGCTTTGTGTACAATAAATGCTCGAAAAAAAATATTTTGCGAGGTTTTTGCACCGACTGTTAATAGTTTTGTATTTTTTAATGTATGCCACATTTATTAGATAGCATGAAGCCGCTTCTTATATTTTGTTACAAGCTGTAATTTGAAGCTGCAATTTTATTTTAATTTAAAATAAAAAAAATGACTAACTATTTTAGAATCACTCTATATATTATACTAGCGGCTCGCCCACGGCTTCGCCCGCTTAAAATACATGATTACTGATTTAATAAGCACAATCGATTGACAACTATAATGACTTCTAATATGATTTTTTTTACGACAATATCGTCAAAGAATTTTTTATTGTTTTAAATAAAAAAATACGACCATTGTTGATATTTGATATTTATAAAATATACATAAAGCTAATTATTATGTATTACACGTATATATTTTTGTAACTTTATGTTCTTTTTACCTATATAATATACGTCTCATCATAATTCTAAAACTCTGTTAAATGTGCTGATGTCAGTGAATAATTTAATTTAGGTTGTAGGATTCATAATATTCTTTGTAAAATAACTGTATTAATTGCATATTAACTCCTGTACAGTTTTTAAATTAGTTACATATATTATATGAACGAACCAACCAAAATATCTTTGTATTTACTTGATATTTCTTTCAAGATCGTTCTTTATCTCTGTGTTGAATTAAAATAAATTAAAATTAGCTTCACGCTGTATCCCGCACATAGCAGGGTAGGCAGAGGGAACCTAGTGTTAAGATACTCCGTTCCCCACTTTCTGCCAAATTCTGGAGGCATTGCGTGTTGAGTGGTAGAACTCAACGCCGCGCTTAACCTCGACACCAGAGCGAAGAAATGGAAATATAAATTTAAGTAAATATTTCATCTCCTCGATTGGGGATCGAACCCACAACCAGTCGGTTTTGCAGTCACACCTCGTGCCGCTGTGCCACGACCGGCCGGTTGAATTAATTACGACTTAAACTTAACTGTTATGATCTATGAAGGTAATCTCCACTAACAATTCAACTTTGCTTACTTTATTGTATAAAATATTATATAATAGTGCTTCAAAAATATATATTTTTATCAACAGTCATATAAACCAGACGTTTCGAATGTCATTCTTTAGCCAGGGTGATACCAGCGCGATTGCTATATAATATTCGCAGACAAACTAATGCCTTGAGTTCATTCAAATGACGATGACTTTTTTTTTAATGAACCGATTTTGATGAACTAAACTTTAGTAGTTAAGTTGAGTTAAAACAAAGCAATTGGTGAAATTTTCAAGAAAAATGCGGACAAAAATATATCGACAGACGGACAGACAAGAAATTCAAAAAAAATCTTTTTGCTTTCTATTATTCTTTTTAAGTGTCCCTCTATCCATTTCTGTCAAAATTACTAAATGTACAGACAAAATATTTTTACTGTCTTATTATATATAGAGATAATATGAGAAAATAGTGTTTCCACCATGTATCTATTAGATGATGTCATCACAATGATTTCATAATGATAATGGCAAGGATGTGAGATTCCTTATGGTTTTACAAAATTTCGCACAAATACAATAAATATTTAAATAAATAAAAATTTAAGCAAAGCAACAGAAAAAATCTGTAAAAAATGTTTATTATAAGTATTTGTTGTACAAAATGTCAACAGAAATGAGTATTAAATCGAGAGTTTACTTTGTACATTGTTTTAATATCTTATTAATATTTTATAAAATTCTTTTACCTAATTAATAATAATGAATGGTATAATAAGCTTTATAAGTTATTTATAAAAAAAAATAATACTCTTAGCCCTAGGCCCTGGCCTTTACAGCGACATTGGATTGGTAGAGGAGGTTACTCTGTACCTGAGAAGTTGCAAGCACTGCTTGGGTGCTTGAAATAATGTCGAGGCTCAAATTTCGAATTGCGGCCGTGGATAGGGCGGGGAGCAGTGGGCCGGCGCTCATCTCGTTTTATATATATGGTTCTACAGACCTGAGGTCAACTTACATTGGACAATCTTGAAAATTTGCTATTTTTTACCGTCATATAATGTCAGTTTTTTCCTAACATCACATAAATAATAATTTTACAAACAATATCAAACAAGAACATTAAAAACAGTTGTATAAAATAACACTGCAATTAACAATTTATCAAACAAAATACTTTAAATGGATATAACTTTCTTATTTATGAACCGATTGTAATAAAACGGACACTAAATGGTAAAGGAAGCTAACATTGGAAATTGCATTTAAGTCGGTTAAGCCGTTTCTGAGATTAGCGTGAATAAGAGAACAGACGATCAGACAGACTGAAATTAAAAAAAAAGTATTAGTATCTTATCGTTATCTTTCATGTACAGACACCGAACTGTTAAGATTTTGTTACGAGTTTAGATTAGTAGTTATTATTACCGCAAATAAAATCAATTTAAATATTATAATAAATCTGAGTTGGAAAGTAACCCATAAATATAGCGTTTACAGACATCGTTGTACATATAGCTGAAACTGTTGGATTCATTTTATTGTCTCAAAGATTCGCATCTGCCATGGGTGTATGGCAAATATTTTTTTATCATTTATATTTTTGAACAGTAGGTGCTGTTTGAAGCAATACATGTTTCATACGTCTTTTTTTGCGGTTATTTATCTATAGTTTCATAAAACCAATAATGACATTTGGACTTTAGCTAAAATCAAATTATTGTATGCAAATAAACCAATGCTTATTTTTCATTCTCTGTATGACATTATAATCATGTAGAAGCAATACTTACTATGGACTTAATTTCCATAGTAATTGTCCTATGTTTTATATTCATGTTTTTATCATAAATTAGCCAGCTATATCAAGTATCTACCACTAGTACCTACTAACATATTAATAAATACATAAGCAATAATATCTAATAAAATTTACATATTAAATTCTTAGATCTATTTATTTTTTATGTTAAAGCATTGCTTGCATCCAGGGTAAGCATATAATTTCTAATGACAATATAGACAATTTCACATTTCACAAAAAAACGGTTGTATTAAAGGCGAAGCAACCGGAAGTGGCATATTGTTTATCTAAATTAGAAAATATAAATATTTCCTCTAGCAAGAATCGAACCCACAACCATATCATTCAATCAAATATTATTTCATAATGAGATCTTTGATTTTCGCGATTATTACGCATTTTAAGTCAAATTATTTAACCGGATTAATCGCGTATTTTTACACATTTTTGGAAACCCAGTTTTTCGATCCGTCTGTCAATTGACATAATAATTAAATCAAATTACCGCCGATTTCTTAATTATCTCGCTTACCGCTCAGGATTCTTCCAGAAAGAACTGACTAGTCCTGTGACTAGTCGAAATCTTAAGATTTCGATTTTTTTCTTCTCTACTGAAATTAATGTTTTTGATTTTCAATAGTATGTTTTCCTAGGCGAAGATGTGGGTTTTATTAAACCTGGTGTAATTAATGGTTGGGTTTATCCGCTATATGCTTACACACAGCTGACTTCGTTACATGCCCATTCTTGTTACATTGTAGATGTGTTCCTTCACTCTAATACCGATATTTCACTTTGTTTGCCGGGTGTATTATGAGCCACATTCACAATCTAGTTTGTATACGCCTGAACACTGTAAAGGAATATTACTTTTCACTGGTCTCAAGAATTGACTTTTTTTAGTTAGGCTTGAATATATATTTAATGGAAGCTTCTTAAGATGTTGCCAATCCTGTCTGTAACACCCCTCACATATGGTAGAAGTGCCGACTGTCCCTCTACTGTGAGAGGCTTGTTGGTATTCTGTCAATGCTAGCGAAAAATGGGGAACTTGTTCTGAGGAAGGGCATTTTTCACCTGTCAAAGCACATTCCCTTAAAGTGAAACAGTTTCATTTAAAACAAATACATTTTAATTCTGTAACGTCAGTAATGATAAAATAATTAATTCGTACAGTATAATAAAACTGCATGAGCGGAAAAAGAGTACCGCCGTAGATAACGTTAGATGAGTCATTACTGTATTGTTTAAATATTATAAAAATTAAAATTAAAAATGAAATCAGCTTCACGCTGTATCTCGCACACACAGCAGGGTAGGCAGAGGGAACCTAATGTTAAGACACTCCGTTCCCCACTTACCGCCCAATTTTGTATCGCACTGTGCCCGACACCAGAGCAAAAAAATGGAAATATAAATTTTAATAAATATTTAATTTATTCGAGTGGGGATCGAACCCACAATCAGTAGCGGTTACAGTGACAGTTTGTGCCCCTGCGCCACGACTGGCCCCAATTTAAATTTTAATATTAAACTAGCATAAAATATTTTATCTTTTTTGATGATTTGTATGAACTATGATGAATAACCAAAACCTAAATATACTTTCATCACACTGAAATCCTAAAAAGTTTTATATGAAAGATATGATGCAATGAACCTGCAAACATCGCGTACAATTAGATATATTTCAACTGTGCCACGATAGCGTAAATATATTTAGAATTACATTACATTAAATAAATAATATTTATTATTTTTCATGAATGTTAAAACTGTAATTAAATTTTCATAAGAAAAATACTGAAAATATAAAATAATATAGACGGCTACCGTGGTGCAGTTATAGATTCGACATTATTTTGTTAACAAAATTAATGTCGAATCTATAACGATATTAATTTACACACTTACCTACTGTTAGCAAGGCGTAAGCAGAGCTTTGCTTTGATGTAATTGATTTAAAAAGCAAAGCCATAAAAAACATTTTAAAATAAATCAATAAAAAATTGCCAACAAAAAATATATATCAATTTTTATTGTCATCTTTAAACTATTTTTTTTTACTCTCGTCTGATATGTCGTTTTGAGTAATCTTTCTGATGAATCTTTCCGTTATATCAAGAAGAGTTTTTTAACTACTTGTTCAAATGTACTGTCTCTCATCGAGCTATGGACGGGTGCCGGTCTTGAGACAGTTGGAATGGGCTATTCCATGATGTGGTTTCTTTTGCAGCAGGTTAAGCAGGAAAATGTCAGATATTATGTTAACAAAAAAAAATAAGTTTACTTTTTTTTAATTAAAATATGACTTAAACATAAAATCTATATACTGCATAAATTAACGTAAAGGTTGGCTGCGAGAGAATGTTCTTTAGCTTTAAGCCTGCCGTTTTTCCATTTTTTTTTTGTAATTATGTGCAATAAAATATATAAAAATAAATATTAATATTTTCCTACTTTATAATATTTAAATTTTCAAACAGGGCCTTTTTTTAAAGAACTTTAAAATTGACGCAGAGTTATTACATTTTTATTCTATTTTGTGTAATTAGTACTCCTGTAGGGTTTCCGCTTGCCCAAATTCGAGTCTTAAACAAAATCATTACATATCGAACGAAGATCGAACTAGGATCGAACTTACATCGGTGCGCCATAGGTGCCCTTGATAAAGAGAAAAATAATATAGACAGAGAAAAATAACATAGAGAACCTACCACAACTTTTCATAGATCAATTGTATATGAAATATAAAATAACGAAATTGAATTGTATGTAATATCGAAAACATAAATAAGTTTAATCTTCTCAAAATTAATATAAGTATGTAAGAATATATAATGATGACAAGTTGACAATAGATAAAGAAGCAATTGAAAAAAAAAACCAGAGTAATAATTCGAAGTCAGTCGTGGCTCAGGTTCACAAAAGTGTGACTTTAAACGTGACTCGTTGTGGGTTCGATCCGTACTCGAGCAAATGACCTATTTATTTGCATTTATATTTTCGTACCTTCGCTCTAGTATTGAGGCAAAGCTCAGCGTTGAGTTCTTCTACTCAGCAAGCAATGCCTCCCGGATTCGGCGAAAAGCGGCGAGCGGAGTGTCTAAACATTAAGTTTCCTCTGACTACTCTGTATGCGGGAAACAGCTTGAAGCTAAAAAAAGGATTTGAAAAGTTATCAATTTAAAAAAGAGTAACAATACAACAATAGAAATACATAATATGTTTTGAGCATTTTTTTCGAATTAAATCAAATATCATTAGTAACTTAATCGGTGGAAAATGGGAAACGTAGTATCTTAATGGGAACAGAGTGTCTTAAAACTAGGTTCCCAGGTTCCCTCAGCCTATCCGGCTGTGTGCGAGATACAGCGTCACATAAAAATAAATAAATATTAAATTATAGCGTTTGGTCACTTGTATTGTCCCTGAAGTTTTAATTAATACAGCTACAGTAACTACTGAAAATACAAAGAATATTGTGAAATAATCACGTTTCAGTAATATTTAGATCAATACTAAGTAAGTACGTTGTAAATCGTAATTCTTAAAGCATGCGGCATCGGCTCGGCAGACGGCAGTCGCGTTCAGAAAAGCATGTGAGGTGGACGTATAAACTGCTTTGTCGTATTTTAAATAATCGCTTTCGCGCGTGTAAATATATATGTGAAAGTTATCAACCCGGATGAAATCATCGATATGAGATTCTAATAAGTTCGTAACATTTATATACTATTATTATTGCTGATTCATATTATTTTTTTTATATTAATTATTAACGATGTATATAAGTAGGTACATAATATAGATAGCTTCTGTCTTATATTAATTAGTTATATAATTAATTATATTACATTTAATAAAATGTGCCTACACTGTAAATGTTATTTTTTTTTATTTAATTGTTAGATAGTAATTAATTTACGTATGTTTTTTTTAATGTTATTCATTTATTATATCTATTTATTCAAATATATTATGATTTTTAAGCATAAATAAAGTTTTGATTGATTTAAATAATACAAACTAAATACAATACTTTCCACAGTAAATCAAGATCGTTGTTAAAGTTTAATATTTTTAATTCCAATAAGAATTAAATTACTAACAATAAGAAGAAGAGTACATTTTCCTTGATCATTCATATTATCTAAAATAGCAATTAATCTGTAGGATTATAATATTAATTTGGTGCAAGTACATTTAATATCTTCTGCGAACTTCAGATCCACATAAATACAAAGAGATGCATGTAGTTATAGATTCATATTTTAGCCATGTTACTATTGAATATTTCGAAATCGGAGTGTTAATATAGGTCTTACATGAATATTATAAGTATAATACGAAAATATACTTAAAAAATAATAGGATAAAAATCAGCTTTACACTGAATCCCACATACTGCAGGGTAGGCAGAGGGAACCTAGTATTAAGATACTCTGTTCCCCACTTTCCGTCGAATCCTGGAGGCGTTGCATTTTCAGCGGCGAAACTCGACACCGTGCTTTGCTTCGACACCAGAGCTAAGAAATGAAAATATAAACATTTTAAATAATTAAGTATTTTAAATAAATATGTCATACCCCCGAGTGGGGATCGAACCGACATCCAGTTACCAGGTTTATAGGCACACTTTGTGCCCCTGCGCCATGACTTTCCTCTATTATAATAAGATTTCAAATTAATGTTTAAAACTCAGACTCAAGATCATATGTATAGGTACATATGTAATAAGATTTATTCTTAGAAATATTGTCTAAATAATCTACTTTAGATTGCTATTCAATAAATGTTTAAATATTCATCGAGATATTTGTCGTATTATATATATTTACTTAAGTACTTGTACAAATAACGTAGTATCGCTGCTTAATATTAATAATAAATAATATTGACATTTATAAATGTAATTTCAGCGAAAATTATGACATTTTAATTTTTTTATGTTAAGATTTAAGACTTTAATAATTCCTTAATATTTTTTTATGTATATAATAACATTTTTGTATATAATTAATTAGCTTAAAATAGTTTCTTTTTAGTTTGAGTCACATTAACCAATTCTCATCATTCTATAGAAAGCCGTTTTTAGTTTGTGCCACTTCCTAAATTATATAATTTTATAAAAAGTAAATGGCGGTAGAAATCTTGTGAGCAATAGTTGACTATTCGCTAAGTTTAGTTCGAATGAACGCGACTTTGCGAATGTGTAAAAGTAATGAAGTCCTAATAAACTCCCATTTTATCGTTACATTATATTTTCTTTTTTTAGCTTCACACTGTATTCCGCACATAGCAGAGTAGGCAAACCGAAACTTTATTAAGACACTTCCGTTTCCCACTTTCCCGCTGAATTCTGGAGGCATTGAGTGTTGAGTGACTGAACTCAACGCTGCAGTTTACCTTTTACCATGAAACTCTACTACTCGGTCAGTGATGTATTTGGAATATAGCGTAAAGTTGAGAGGAAAAATATTATATTTTTCATTTGTATATTGTGCATACAATCCATACCTATATTATAAATTCGAAAGTAAGTCTGTCTGTCTGTCTGTCTGTCTGTCTGTCTGTCTGTCTGTCTGTCTGTCTGTCTGTCTGTCTGTCTGTCTGTCTGTCTGTCTGTCTGTCTGTTACGCAATCAGGGCCAAACCGCTAATTCAATTGTGATAAAATACTCATAAAGAGATACTTAAGGGTCTTCGGATGAACATAGGTTACTTTTTTTTCTCATATTTGTAATATTGTCGATATATACTAATATATTAAAATACTTTTTAGTTTGACAGGCAATTTATTCCGCCATGTTAATAACAACCGACCGTTGCTAAGCAACGGTTTGCAAAGTTTGTTTGTTATAAGAAAACGTCACCCAAAATGAGCTTGCTTAACGCATACATGGCGTGCGCCGACTCAAACTTATGAGATACATAAAAACAATGTTTTACAAAAATATTGTTCTTTAATGTTTAAAAAAGTCCGCTATACATATACCATGTTTATCGCTGAAGGTTAAGCAAAAGTAATCATTTTAATGAATTTACTTTATATTTATCGGGTTTTTGTTGTATGTATTTTCTATAATTTGATATTGATCCTTATGAAAATGAATATATAATTTTCATACATTTTCGAACTACTATTAATTTTTATGTAATTATAATTAATTTATACTTTTCTTTGGTTCTTCGCTTATTCGAGTAGTAGTTTAATTAGATTTTCATAAATTTCTTGGTGTGGTGTAAGTTGCGGCCCTGTGCGGCAGCGGCATAATATTATTTAAGTACTTATTATTTAAGGAAAGAATTGTTGGTTATTTCATCTTGGATGGTTATTTATTGCGTTGTTATACACTTAATAAAATATGGTTTTAGTTTTTTGGGATTTTATTTGATATTGCTCGCAAAACTTATCATATTTAATGTAGAAAGGACTTTAGTTAGGTATTTCATATAGTATCTATGTACGCGCGCAAGGAAAACGTGTAAAAAGATTTTTCCCGGGTAAATCAGTAAAATCGATCACTGAAAGTCCAATAAAAATCATTTCAGTTATTCTGGACATTAGCTCGGGGAAATAGAAAGACAGACAGAGACAAAAAATATAATATTTTTTATTGTATTTAAGTATTATGTAAATAACCACATGCACTTGCAAAAACATAGCACAACACATTTAATTTTTAAATATTTATTTTACTTTGATGATATTAATAATGTAGCTGGTTTTGTTTAATTTTTTTTATAAATATTTTAATATGATTACGTTTACTTATAATTTTTTTCATTCAAATTAGATATTTTCAAAAACAATTTCATAAATATATCTAATAAGCATCCGTATACTTTAAGCGGGCGAAGCCGCGTCCGGGTCCGCTAGTTATATATAAATCCCGGATCCTAGCCAGCTAAGCTAATTCTTCATATTTATTTAATGTACAGAAATTATATATTTTATCTGAAATTATAAAAAAAACAGTATTTTACACAAAAGTTCAAATATTTTTTAACGAACACCACATGATTTTAATAGCACCCGTCGCTATATAGGAAGCAAGCAAGCCATTGCCAAAAAAATCCACCTGCCAAAAAATTAAATTAGCTTGACGCTGTATTCCGCATTATATTGACAAAATTCTTTTGTATTTATAAACCGATTTAAATAAAACTAACAATAAATATTAAAGGAAACTGTCCTTTGAGTTTGATGTAAATCGGTTGAAATCGGTTAAACCGTTTCTGAGATTCTTAGATAAACGCACAGACAAACAGACAAAGAAATAAAAAGTCATTGTTTTGGGTTCTATTACATTTATAATTGCCCTTAATAATAGATTTTTCTGTATATCTTCTAAGTACAGACATCGATGAGTTACAGTTTTATTATATGTATAGATTATACATTTTAGGAAAACTCGAACTTTTACGGTAAGTACTTTCCACGGTTACAGGTTATACCAAAACATTTGTAATACTTAATATACGCGATTAATCCGGTTAATTACATAGTTTCATATAAAATATATACGCATATAACTTACGATATAATATATAATTATATTGTTTAAATATGTTCTCAATTAATTAAAACGTGGCACGCAAATTATTGTGTTACGTTAGTAGATATATTATTGCGTTTCACTAACATTTTGGTGCCCTCGTGGCGCAGTGGCACAAGAGTGTGACCGTAACGAGACAGTTATGGATTCGATTCCAACTCGAGTCAATGAATGATTATTTCTTAATATTTTCATTTCGCCGCTCTGGTACCAAGGCAAAAGCCCGACGTTTCGCCACTTACCACGCAGTGTCTCGAAAAATTTGGCGGAAAGTGTGGAACAGTGTGTCTAAACAATAGATTCCCTCTGTCTACCCTGCTGTATGCGGGATACAGCGTGAAGGTGAACTAAAATTTTAAATATAAGCGGTAAAATGAAATCATTTTAATACTAGCTAATTAGCAGCTAATAGTGCTTATAGGTGGAGATCCCATCGTTTAAAACTGTAGGGATTAGATTTTCTAATGAAACTTATATTTAAGAATGATACATGATAGTAGAATAGATTACACTAGGGTTGCCCAAAAAAATCCTGCCGCAATCACCTTTAATTAATGTTTTTCGTAACTCGTTTTTGGAGAAAATTGCACTCATATGTTTTTTATGTGAATCGCACATCATTTGAAAGAAAATCGCATAAGGAATTGGAAAAACAATGGTTGCCAGCTCTCAGTCTGCCGCAAGTCCAAGGTTGCCTGGTTTAAAGAGGTTACTTAATGTGAATATTTGCACTCATGTGTTTTTTTAATGAATTATATATCAAATTAAAGCTTATTTTTTTGTCATCACTAAAACACATGGTTGCCTGGAAAATGGCTGCCGCAAGCAAAGGTTGCCATCATTCGAAATATTTTATTCTGATTCCGTTTGACTGAGAATAGACGATGAAATACGCGATTTGCCTTATGTTTTAAATTAAAATATTATATAATAGAAGGTCAATCTTAAAATTAATGTTTATTCTAGATATTTACCTGTTAAATGATGATTATAATCATATTAAGAACATACAAAAAACTATTTAAATATGAAATCATCCTTATTTTTCAAGTGAAATAATGAACCCATGATATTAAGTCTTTGCTAAATCTGTTTTCTAAATACTAATACTAATTTAAATTATCATTTTAAAACGACTAAATTATCTAATTAAATAAATGCTTACAAATATCAATCTATTATAAGGTATTAATTACATCATGTTTCCTTAAGATAATGAAGGGCGACAATTATTGCGTAAGTTTTTTTATTAATTAAGAAAATATGGAAAATAACATTTCAATATACTCTCTCTCTCTCTTTGTCCTCTGCTCGTATGATTTTTTTCTCGTTTTTTTTTGATAACGGTTGCCGCAATCTTTTTTTTCTCACGCAACTTTTAAGAATTTGCATTGAAAGAAATATATATGATAGAATTATAATAAACAAAATTAATTTATCACAAATAAATTCTAAGAGGCCGGTTGTGGCGCAGCGGCACGAGGTGTGACTGCAAAACCGATTGGTTGTGGGTTCGATCCCCACTCGAGGAAATGTAATATTTACTTAAATTTACATTTCCATTTTCTTCGCTCTGGTGTCGAGGTTAAGCGCGGCGTTGAGTTCTGCCACTCAACACGCAATGCCTCCAGAATTCGGCAGAAAGTGGGGAACGGAGTGTCTTAACACTAGGTTCCCTCTGCCTACCCTACTGTGTGCGGGATACAGCGTGAAGCTAATTTAATTTAATTTATTTTTAAATTCTAAGAAATTTCGACAGTAATGCCGAATAATAAACGCTATTTAAGGTTTATGACCAGGAGTCGGCAAGTATCAATTAGTTGTCTACTTTTTACTATAGATAAACATTTTGCGGTGGTATACAAAGCAAACAAAATGCAATAATTTTATTTTCGTAGATGTATTGTTTCTAAATGCAATAACAGTGCAGATGGCCAAATGAGATGTTTTTGAACATATTACTTAGTTACTTACCTTTCGTTTTGGAGTGAAGACGTTTTTAGTTAACATGACAAAAATGAAGATCTGTTTTTTGTGCGAAAATGTGTGTGGAATTTAATAATGAGTCTGAAGTGTAAAATTATGTTGTTGTTTCGCCAAAAAATGATTTTTATATACAGTAACATTTTCTTAAATAGTAACACAATGCACGGTTATCACTTGTTACAAAAAGTTCATTGTTGTAAAAAAATATATAAAGAAGAACCGCACTCGAGGAGATGAAATATTCACTTAAATTTATATTTCCATCTCTTCGTTCTGGTGTCGAAGCAAAGCGCGGCGTTGAGTTCTGCCATTCAACACGCAATGCCTCCAGAATTCGGCAGAGAGTGGGGAACGGAGTGTCTTAACACTAGGTTCCCTCTGCCTACCCTGCTGCATGCGGGATACAGCGTGAATCTGATTTGATTTTTATTTTTCAATTATTTTCTAATGCAAAACGTAAGTATAGTTAATGTTTGATAAGTATAATTAAATTTAATGTTTAATATTATATATTTTTCTCTGAGGACGAAGAGAGAGATTGAGAGTTTATAACGAGGTAATTTTCCATATTTTCTTGATTAATAAATAAAATATCTGCAATAATTGTCAACCTACATTATATTATGAAAACATTATGTAATTAATACCTTATAATAGAACGACATTTGTAAACGGTTACGGGGTGAATTCTAAAAAACCATGAAACATGTGTTCAATAAAATATTTTTAGGAGTCTGAATTTCAAATATTATAAAAATCGGTGCCGATTAAAAAAAAACCCATACAAACTTTCAGCCCCTATTTTATTCCTTTAGGGTTCAATTTTCTTAAAATCCCTTATTAGTGGATGTCCAGATTACGAAAAAAAACATCTGTCCAAATTTCACGTTTCTACCATCAGCGGCTGTGCGTGCGTCTTACCTCAGTCAGTCAGGTACTTGTTTTATATATATAGATGATAATTTAGTATTTTTAAAATAACGATTTAAACGAGTATTAATATCTAGAAAACAGATTTAACAAAGACTTAATATCATAGACTCATTATTTCAATGGAAAAATAAGGATGATGTCATGTTTAAATAGTTTTTTGTATGTACTTAATATGATTAAAATCATCATTTAACAGGTGAACAGCTAGAATAAATATTAATTTTAAGATTGACCTTCTATTTTATAATATTTTACTTTAAAACATAAGGCAAATCGCGTATTTCATCGTCTATTCTCAGTCAAACGGAATCAGAATAAAATATTTCGAATGATGGCAACCTTTGCTTGCGGCAGCCATTGTCCAGGCAACCATGTGTTTTAGTGATGACAAAAAAATAAGCTTTAATTTGATATATAATTCAATTTAAAAAACACATGAGTGCAAATATTCACATTAAGTAACCTCTTTAAACCAGGCAACCTTGGACTTGCGGCAGACTGAGAGCTGGCAACCATTGTTTTTCCAATTCCTTATGCGATTTTCTTTCAAATGATGTGCGATTCACATAAAAAACATATGAGTGCAATTTTCTCCAAAAACGAGTTACGAAAAACATTAATTAAAGGTGATTGCGGCAGGATTTTTTTGGGCAACCCTAGTGTAATCTATTCTACTATCATGTATCATTCTTAAATATAAGTTTCATTAGAAAATCTAATCCCTACAGTTTTAAACGATGGGATCTTAGGCCATTACGTGTTTACAATATCCTCTTTGTTCACAGATACGTGGCCCATCAATTGACAACGTGTTGATTTCGAACTTTGGTAAACTGTGTCACCACGACAAAAATTCTAGCAAGATTATTTTATGTGAAATAATGCAATGTTATTAGATAGCAATGCATTGTGAGAAACTTTGAATCAGTAAATAAATATATAAGTAATATTAAAAGATTAAAATAGTATATATTTTATAAATAAATCATGACGCCGGGTGTACAGGAAGATCAGTGTGTGGCGATGAGTAACAATAATGTGATGCCCTTACTACCGAGGACGACAGTACGTTTGGAATTCCAAAATGTGACATGCTCCATCAACACATTTTCAATCACTAAACTTCGAATTGGTAAGCGTTTTTTTTTTCTTTTACCATCTGTCTCAAGTAGTAAAAAACATTAACTCTTTTATAGAGATGTGTAATTGATCTATTTTTAAAAACATTTTTTTTTACATTTCCTCCTTTTTCTCGCATCAGGCTAGACAGAAGGAATCTAAAGTTAAGACACTCATTTTATAATGTGAACCAGAACGGGGAAGTGAAGATAGATTATAGTTACACATGTTTAAGAAATGTAATGCTTATTAGCATGCTTGAAACGAGCGTGCTACTCAAATTGACACTGTGGCTCTCTCTACATAATTAAATAAAATCATCAGCTTGATTGCAATACAAGGGTTCCCAAAACCTTAATAAAAGTATTGTCAAGAAAGAAAATAAGAAAGAATAAGGCATAGGCACTCATTGTTCCGATATAAATTGCGTCCCCCCATAGGGATATTTTCGGAGAGATGCTATGCACGCGCCCCTCCACGAACGTCTGATCGATATTAGCATGCTCAATAAGCAAACATGTTCATACGTGAACAAAGCACGTCCCCTTTCCTCCGCACTGCATGTAGCATGCTTAAAAATTGAACGGCTGTCGAATCTCGAGCAAGCTCGAAATTACCGTGTTCATTATTATCAATACTTTGACACACATGCTAATATGAGTCATTGCTCAATAATAGCATGCTTTCGTGCTAGTAATGAGCATGTGTAACTGTAGCAAATATATAATAATACATGCTTTGGAATGGAACCCACAACCGTAACGTGTACAGTCAGAAGTTCCACTGCGCCACGATGGCTTCGCATGAGGTATCGCTGTTTAAGCGTTTTTTAGCGTTTCTTTAGCGTCACGCTGTACTCGCACGTAGCAAGTACACCGTTCCCATTAAAACACTTCCGTTTCCAACTTTCCACCGAATTCTCGAGGCATTGCGTGTCAAATGGAAAAGGAAATTAAAATATTATTTAATAATTCATTCTCCCAAGTGAGAATCAAACACATAACAGTCGCGTTTTAAATTCGCAAGTTTGAGCCCTTGCGCCACGACGGCCTCATTGGCCTTCATTTGTAAGACCGTTTACATCTTTCAATATTAAGTACTATAGAATAGAGAGATGTAGAGAGTTGCTAAGTCTATTTTTTGTTTTTGTAAGTCGAATTGTTAAAATTTATTAACTTTGATTAAGCTTGATGGATGTCATACAATAAAATTTCATTGAAAGCAATTACTACTTTGACTCTTGTTGGCGCGCGTTCTTTATATATGAGTATGTAGGTGTTTAAAACAAAGCACTTTTTCATTTACATATTTATATTTTACCTAGAATTGCGGTAATGTACAGTACTTGGAAGAAGTACAGACAGTACTTGGAAGAATAATAAATTAATTTGGTTAAAAACATTACAACAATTTCTTCGGTAATATAATGTATTTTTTTATTAAAATTATTTCATGTAACATGTTTTTAGTAATATACTCATTAAAAAACCAAAAAAAATATGGTTTACTTGACAGGTGCTTATTTATAGAATAACACGTACATTTACAAAATGAAGAAAAATAAATATTTGCCTTTTACCAATTAATGTCATGGCCCTAAAGATCTAGGTAACGATGAGTGCATAGATAACATTCTGAAGGACGAGATGAATATTTAATATATATATATATATATATATATATATATATATATATATACATATATATAGCGGGCGCTATATATATATATAGCGCCCGCTTGTACTATACATTATCTTTTCAAATATCCATAAATTTATAGATGAGGTTTTAAATTTTAGGTTCAATAAAACACTCAATTTGTCGCATGCAATTCTGCATGAACAAACGCACAGACAAACAGACAAAAAAATCATCGTTTTGTTCTCTTACATTAAAAAGCTTGGGGCTTTTTAATGTAAGAGAACAAAAAAACAATTTTCTCAAGTATCTTCCATGTACAGACACCGATCCGTTACGGTTTTATTATAAGTTTAGATTACTACTACTAAGTATTAATTAATTTAAAGTTTACATTTACATACAAAAACATATTTACTTATTATTTCTTTGCTTTGTTCAGTTCTTTGTATACAATGTCGATATAATAGGTATTGTGAAATCAAAAATTGTATATCCACACAATGTGAAATAAAAACTATTCAATTAATATAATTGTTTAATTACTAACTATGAAGTAATTATGTTTTAAAAAAAAAATGATTGTTGTACTTTGATCAACATTATATCTTCTGGTATAGAGGCAAAGAGCGGCGTTGAGTTCCGCCACTCAACACGCACTCCTCTAGAATTTGGCGAAAAATGTGGAACGAAGTGTCGGGTTACAGCATGAAGCGGATTTTTTTTTTTACCTAATAACTGACAAGTAACCACCACCCAATCTTCATATTCTCTAATACTAAGTACTTACTGGTGTTGGGTGTATGTGCACAGGAACTTTCACCGGCCAGTCGGTCTGGTTTGACTTGGCTCTGGGACCATAAGTAACAAAATTTACAACAAATCTTTATTCTTCAATTTTAATCAATTTTACATCATTTCTGTGTCAACTTTCAACGACACGTCTATATTTGCTATATAACGAGGCGTGCCTTTACTTTAGCAATTTGGCATAATGATTATGTAAGATATTTAAGAAAAGCTGAAATAACTGTACAAACAACTACATTGAGCTCACTACTTGCATTTTTTTAGTTTTAATCTATGTTTATCTAACTAATTTTCTATTTTATCTGATAAAACACATAAATGAATGTTATTTGCTTTTAATTAATCAAATTAGTACCTTTTCAGCGATCTATGTGCTCAACTTTCTGTATATTATAAATATAAATAATTTGTTTAACCGACTATAATAAATTAGCTATCGTGACTCATTAGGACTGTGGTTGACGTCAGTACATGCTATGGTCATGGGAAATCACTCATGGAAATTATTATCCTCGAAATTATTTTTATTTCTCTGGTCTTTTTGAATGAGACCAAACGTGGCGCTGGGCACAAAAGTGTGACTGTAAGTAAACGCGACAGATTGTGGGTTCGGTTCCCACTCGAAGAAATTAAATATTTAATATTTTCATTTTCTTCGGTTTGATGTCGAGGTCTGCCTCGTTTTGCCGCGCTTTGGTGCGGCGTTGAGTTACGCCATTCAACACGCAATACGTCCAAAATTTTGTGAAAAATGGGGAACAGAGTGTCTTAGCACTACTTTCACTCGGCCTATCCTGCTGTGTGCGGGATACAGCGTGATGCTCACTATTTATCTATCTTTTTAATTATGTTATTGTATGTTATATATCTAATAACAATAGGTAGCCGCTTGAAACTCAAAAAACTATTACAAACAGTCGTAACAGCGCCACGTTATCATCAATTATTTCATTAAAATCATTAATTCTATTGTGATTATTCGTAGTTTCTTTTTTAATTACTTTTTCTTATAGTTAATATATTCTAAGAGCTAGCTCTTCAATTACATTTGTATTATTTATTTTAAAATTATATATAACGCGAGTAATTAACTTTTTTTCATCGATTTAAAAAGTCATTAGCACGAAGGAAATATATTAAACACAAATATAAATAAACTTTATCCGTGTAAAATTATATTTAAATTAAATACTTAAAACTTTTCTTCAGGTATTCCATATTTTCTCTTCTTTTATCAATTTAATTTATTATCCAATCAATCCTCATTTGGAGAAATGATATATTTTGTAGGTATTTCTTATCTTTTGCCAAAATTAAGGAAAACTTAATTAGGAAATAATAAAATACTCGAAATATTTTTGTTTTCTCTGCTTTATCATGTTAAGTAGACGGGAATTAAACATCTGAATAACATTTATTGAATATATACCCAGGCAGAAAAGTATCCAATACAGTTTTCGTATAAAAGTTGCCCAATTTACAGAGAAGCGCGCTTGTACTCATGGATTACAAAGTGAAATAAACAATATACGCACATGTAAGTAATTGTTCGCTCTAATAAACAAACCGTCAATCATAATGACTTGCATTCAGTATAGGTAAATATCTATACCAACATACGAATATACCTATTTGTTTCCAAGCTGGATTCCCAATATCATAAAATTCGTGGGTGTAGAATGGTGGAGTTTAGAGCCGCATTTTGATTTATAACGAGAACGACAAATGGAAATGTTACATTCCCCCAAGTGGGAATCGAACCCACAATGGCTGCAGTCAGATGTCGCGATTACTCTGCGCCACAACTATCACCAGAACTAAAGAATTATAAGTGACTCCCCACTAAATTCTCTGGTATTAAAATTATTTAGTATAACTATCAGCTTTTGAAAACAATAATAATTAATTTTCAATTTTACTTACAAAAACTATTGTATTTGTTAAAATTGAAAATTGATTATTTATACAATACCGGCATAAATACTCATATAAAAACCAAAGTATTTGGAGATATTCTATTCTACTATTATAGCGTGCGTTTCACACCTTTTATGTAATTAAAATCGAACCATATTACATACATACCAAACGTAAAATAAAACTAGAACGAAAAAGTGAAGCGTACGGTTAATCTTTAAATACTGTATAGTAAAATTGAAATGAGGTCGTAAATATACCTATAAGTTACATAGATGTAGAGAAAAACAATGCACATATACACATCTAATGCTCTACGGCAACATTTGCCATTTTTTGATGTCATCAGTTACTGCATCAGCAGTTGTTGGTACTATTTCGGTCTTGAAACGTAATTAGAATTGTGAGAGATTGCGTCAAGCTAAATAAATAAACCCAGTTAAGTGCGAGTCGGACTCGTCCACCGAGGCTTTCGTACCAATTTCAGGATAGTAGGTCAAAGAGAGCTACACTGTACAACTTTTAAAAGTTGACAAAATTAAGTAAAAAATATTTGTTAAGAAATTTCTTAATTTTTAATAAGTATTTTTCTTTCTTAAGTGTGGAATAACAAAAAAAATTTGTAAAAGATTATAAATATAAGTTTGTAATGATTGTTTATTTATATTGTGAGTTCTAACTACGTGTCAAATTTAAAACTGTAACTGTTTTAATTAAGCGAATTTCATACAACATGCATCAAAATCGATACATAAATGCTCGTATCTTTTAATTGATGACTTAGAAGATAATTTTTTTCTATTCCTCAAAAAATTATAGACCTGAACATTTAATATCAATTTCAGCTTGACATCTCTACGTGATCTGGAGATAAATGGTCTTGACAGACGGACAAACCGACAACAAAGTGGCCCCATAAGAGTTCCGTTAACCTGTTGAGGTACGGAACCCAAAAACAAAAAAAAAACTGCAAAGTTGACGATGATATTTAAACATAGCAACCCTGCTGGAAGTTAAAAATAGATAAATAGTTCTTTAACAAGTCATTTACCTTGGCCGTGCCCTTTACCGTGAGATTTTATTTATTCCTTTTAATAAGTTAAAATGTTTCTTGAATACTTTACTAGAGCAACTTAAACTACGAATATAAGTTTTTTTTTTTTAAATATTTACCCAAGTTCAACTCAACATCAAGTTCTAACCAATCAAATCATTAAATTAAATATTAAATATAAACAGTCCTCCGAGTGGGTTTTAACGATAAAGCTATACTTTAGTATAATGACCTGATCTGACGGTTTTCAAAGAACTACTTTACTATTTATACTTACTTTACTATTGAAATGTTAGGTTACCTATTTCAAATCTATCTATAGTATAGGCAAGCAGGCGAATCTCGAATGTTTATCCCGCGGGTTAAAAAATAAAAAGTACATATTAATATTGCTCCCGTATCTGTTAAGACTAAATTCTCCTCTTCAAGAGTTGTCTGTGAGAGTGCTACTAGCAAAAAGGCCTTTGCATGCTCTGTTCTGCTGTTTTTTTATATATTTTGCTATATTGATTGTGTGTGCAATAAAATTTTTCTATTTTATTCTATTCTTCTTAATAATTATCTTCTAAATTGTACAATATTTATACAGGAAAAAGTAAATAGAAGTCTAATATATAGAAGTCTTTTACGTTGATATATATTTATAATACCAATATCATATTTCTAGGTCGCCTAAAAATAGGTTTTTAATCATTTGAGTTAAATTGTTAAAATTGTATAATATTTTAACGCTTAACGTTTTGCCACATATTTTTTGCTTTAAGAAACAGTTTCACGTTTTTTCACAAACTAAGGGGATTTTAACAAATAGTTAAAATTTCATGCTTGTATACTAATTTGTTTACAAGTTATGAAAGTCTCAAAAGTAGTTTGAAATGGGTCCTGTAAAATACACATTGCGCGAGCTTTTTAACTTGGCTCGATACGCTGGCGCGTGTCTTGATAGATAATCAACTTCTATCGTTTTTATATTTTTTTCTGAACAATGCGAGCAGTACTAATTACTAAGTTAATTAGTCTTATCGCTAATAGGAACAAATTATGTATCTAATAACCCAAAGCATCATCAGAAAAAAATCTTAATGGGTCGTAACTGTTAAGTGTTTTTTTTTTTTTTATTTATTTTACAGTAATACTTTTATATACACATTTTTATTTGATAATTATTATTGCACTAGAGTCGTAATTATGGTACATAATATTTTTTTTATTATTTTACTTTTGTTTAGTGCATTTAGTAGTTATCTATTAATGTTGTTTTTGTCTTGACTTTGATTCTAAAATGAAAGTATAGGTAAATAACAACAATAACAGGCACAATACGGTCAACAAGTCGTGGCCAGTGGCCACCCTGAAGTAAGGTATACAGATTTTTAAGAAATTGCTTACTCTTGATTATTTTCTACCCGGGTGACCAATGCGCAAAAGTTGCCTTTCTTTTTTTTATGTACGAGTACAGTATGGTCAGCAAAAGCCACAACTTGTAGACCATAAATAAAAACACAAAAAAGTTGATACCGCAAGTTAAAAAAATGCAAAAACGTTTTGCTCCAAAGTAGGACAATAATATTTTAACGCTTAACGTTTTACCACATATTTTTTGCTTTAAGAAACAGTTTGACGCTTTTTTCTACATAACTGGGTCGGTAGGCGGACCCTAGTGTTAGGCTCACTTTCCGCTGAAATTACTAGAGATTGCGTGTTGAGTGGCGGAACACAACACTGTGCTCTGTCTTGTTTTCAGATCGAGGCAAATGAAGTTAATTCATTCCCCCAAACGGGATCGAACTCACAACTGTTACGCTTACAATCGGAAATTGTGGCGCTGTGCCACGACGGCCATATTTCGAATTTAACAGTCGTAAATCGTAAGTAAAAGATTACGGTACGTCACTTGAAGTGTTTGTTATATGCTGTGATCACTATTAATTCAATAAACGTTAATGCCGTGTAAATTATATTGAAAATTAATGAAACGGAAATAGAATATTCTAGATTCAATTGCTTCAAATCAATGCTATTTGTACGATGAGGGAAAGCGATATTGTCCTAACCACGTGTTGGCACACGTTATGCCTTCTGTGGAGGGATTCCTCGTGGTGGGGTCGACTAGTTTCTAAACATGTTCTGGAACCTTCGTAGTGTCCACGATGACCTACAAACCTACTGTTTATTGCACTCAGTACTTATTCCGGTAGCAATTGACGTATTTATCTGGTGAAAGTAATTTTGCGTTCATACTCAAAAGTTATCTGGCCGTGCACCTTTCTTATTTGATAATATATCGTTATTATTTATATTATTTTGTATTATTACAAAGAAATTTTTAAAGCTTACTTGTTTTATTATTATTATTTATGTAGTAATTGTTTTTAAGGAATCTTTACATAGTATATTTATAACTACTTACTTATATCTATACTTACTAATATTATAAAGATGTAGAGTTTGTTTGGTTAAACGCATTGATCTCAAGAACTACTTGGTTCATATTTTTTTTTGAATAGAAGGTTTATCAAGGATTTTTTTTTATTATTTCTTAAACATTAATTACTACGAAAAAGAATAATAATCATTTAAATACTTTAGTAAAACGTCGTTTTCGATAAATATTGTTTTATATTAAGTGTCATCTATACTTATAATAAATTTAACATTAAAACAGTAGTATTTTTAACTACGTTCGAATGGTTACAGTTTAACTGTAAGTTCAATAGATGAAGCAGTGCATTAGACGTCATTTTCCGAATCGCACTGGTAAGTAAGGTTCTCAGTCAAAGAATGACTTTAGAAACGTCTTGATTATATGACTGTTGATTAAAAATATATATTTAAAGGGCAATTGTTCATAGTACAAACTACAAAGTAGATAAAATTTAATTGTTAGTAAAGGTTACTTTAATAAGGGTTAAGTCGTAATTATTTCAAGACAGAGATAAAGAACGACTTGATATTCAAAGAAATATCAATGTTTAAGTAAATATGTAGAGACGTTCGTTCGTTTGAAATAAATTGTATATATTTTTTTAAGAAAAAGTATAAAAAATTGAACGTAGGGCGAATTAAACTCGCACTTCTAGAAGTAACCTCTAAAAAATTGTGTATCAAGTAAAACTGCCCTAACATTATAATATACCTATTATATAAAAATATCCTGCAGTATTATTTCATTAGTTACAAGTGACACGCATCGGTATTGCACGATTGCACCCGTGCATGTAGATGCTAAGGGTATTTTAGGGTCCATATCTCAAAAGAAAAAAACGGAACCCTTATCTTATAATGATCTTATAAGATCACTTTGTTGTTTGTCTGTCAAGACTATTTTTCACCAGATCGCTTGGAAGTTAGGTACCTCCAATGCTGATGAGTATGAAATGTTCAAGTCTAAACTCACAGTCTAATGAGCTGGCTATGAGCGTTTATGCTTTGTTTTTGTCGCATTTTGTATCAAAACTATAAGAAATTTTCCGTTGCTCTACAATTATGAAATTTGGTAATTTAAAAATACCTAAAAATATGCTTTCTACGTATGCTTTGTAATACCTACATATTTATCAATTGTAGATTTAACTAATAATGTATGTTACTAACTTGAAAACAGTACAGGAGCTAATATGCAATCATTAAGGTTATTTTACAAAAAATATTATCAATCCTTATCCAAATCAATTATTTAACAGTTAAAGCTGTAACTGAAGGAATAAATTAAATTATTATTTGATTTAACAGAGTTTTAAAATGATGATAACTCGTACATAATACTGGCAAAAAGAATATAATGTTGTAAAAATATATACTCATAATGAATAATTATTATGTATCAATGCGTATTTTTTAATTCGGAACAAAAGATTGTTACGATTGTTGTTATCCTTATAGAAACTACGACAAAGTAGAGTAAAGTAATAAAGAAATCATATTAAAAGTCATTAAATACAATTATCAGTCAATTCTGTTTATTAAATGAATAATCATGAAGTTCAAGCGGGCGAAGCCGCGGGCTGGCCGCTAGTGTAGCATAAATTTATAGAATTAGTACCTACTCTTCACTTATGCTAGTAATATGAATATTTTTAATAATATTTTTTGTATGAAAGAGCTATGATGATAAAGGTGACACATTTATAATTACTATGACACACTTCGCTTGTGTTGATTCTCGTGGTGACTCTCAATTTTAGATAAACTAACAACAAGTTGTCTGTAACCAATTACATACTTGTCATCCATTGTTTTACTTCGATACTAAAATATAAAATACCGTTAACATCAATTAACACAGTGACTGGTTGGTTGTCTTCCATAAGTAATAAATAATAGTTAAATAATGAATGTACTTATTGTATTGGAACATAGCTAAGTAAATCGTCTCGCAGCGCTTGTGTTTTTCCATAGTTCTCCGTAATAAGAATCGTTATCAATGGAACCATCTATTTACAAAGCTATTACGATTCATGTGCAATACCGTCGTTATCGGAATGTGACGTCAGAGAGTTGGTTCACCGAAAAATAATGAACACAGAAATACGATATTCCAATACTAATCACATCGCAATAATATTGTATGGCGTCACTTGGTCACGAATTTGTATGGAGAAATAATAAAAATATATAAGTTTTATTTAATAATTTTGATTGTTCGTGTTCAAGCTTAAACAGTCAGCCTATGATTTTTAAAAAATAACTTTTTTACTTTAATATAGACCACTTTTCCATTTATATGTAGATCGTGACAAAACTGAAAAGATTGTTTTTGTAACTATTTTTAAGGAATCTTACGTATTACATTATAAGACGGTGAATAGGTCAATATACTCTGTATATTTTTTTCAGCTTCACGCTGTATCCCGCATGTAGCACTGATTCTTGAGTGACGGAACTCAACGCCGCGTTTTGCCTTGTTACCAGCGAGGAAAATCAAAATATTAAATATTTAATTTCGTCGAGTGGGAATTGAAACCACAGCAAGTCGTGTTTAAAGTTCGTGCTTGTGCCCCTGCGCCACGACTGGCCTTTACATAATATGTAGGTATATTAATAAAGATAACACAATAAACAATAGATGTTAAAAACTACATTCTGAATTAACAAAAAGTACGGACGCGGTTCCTGCAATATACTTATTCATTTTGCTAATTAAATATCGTTCCTAGAATCACAAGACTATGACTCTTATAATTATTAAATTATTTAAATTTTATATAATTTTTAAATAAAATATTTTATATGTTGAAATGTTGAATTTTCATAAAAACTCTAGCGAGTTTTTATGAAAACGTTCTTGGTGTGAAACAAGTTATGTACCAGTTGTATATATTTAAAGTTAAACAACATTGTATATTGGGTAGTGATCGTCGTGATCTAACCCAAAGGCGCTGTCCCACTGAGCCAAAGCCAGCCTGATGGCCTAATGTTCACAGTTAATGCCAAGAAATCTTAATAAACTCTTTATACACATTTTCCCTTAGTGTAGCTCGGTTGGGAAACACGAATACCTAATGCGACCAGACGTCCCGTTTTGACCGGAATCGTCCCGTTTTTCGCTTGTGTGTTCCGGCGCAAAAATGGCACCGAGACGCAAAAATGTCCCGGTTTC
Source organism: Heliconius himera (assembly GCA_021202915.1). Lineage (NCBI taxonomy): Eukaryota > Metazoa > Arthropoda > Insecta > Lepidoptera > Nymphalidae > Heliconius > Heliconius himera. Next base: position 112,276 of record JAJHJA010000822.1, read on the forward strand.
GAAATGGCACGAAATCTTGATCGGTCGAATCATGTTTTGCAACGTCAACTAAAAAACGGTTTTGTACATATAAAACACAAAAGTAAATGTTGTTTTTTAATAAAATTGTTAAAAAATAAATTAAATTGCTAAATTGCTGTTAATTAACTAAAAAAATCTATCATCGCGTTTTAAACCGAAAAAAGAACATTCTTATTGAAATACTTACAATAAAATATACCTAATCCTTACCTGTCGGAACATATGAATATAGGTTTTATCCATCATGCTCTGTCTTGTAAATTATAAATATATTTAAATTAAACCACAAACCAACAAACCACCAACAAACCCACGATCGGTGCAAATAATGGGAAAAAAAATATAAGATCAAGAGATTTAGGTTGTGCTATCAGTCCAATTACTATTACTACTACACAGTACTACAGTAAAAAATCTCATTGATAAGATAAGTTTGTAGGCCTTGCATATGTTTCACAGTATAATGATAGACAACTAATAATAATTAAAGATAACATAATTAGTTATTATATTTTAATGAACAAAGACATTATGTATTTGTACATTACAGTATTTGTATTTTATAATAATTTCGAAAATATATAAATGAACAATTTGTTTAATGCTGCTTTTATAGCATGTAATGTAGACGTATACTTTTCGAGAAAATGGTCAATTAATTCAACGCTCTGTTGACGGCCGCAACCCCCAGTTCGACTCACCCAGGGGGTGTCCTTGTCTCTGATAGCATCCTCTCAAGCACCCACGTAGGGAGTGCGCTTTCCCAAAATTGTGAAAATAAATTGATCATGATTGTATGTATAAATTTTTTGGCAAATGTATCATAATAAAAGTATTAGAGTTGATATGCGGGCGAAGCCGCGAGTGGACCACTAGTTGTATAACATAAAGGTAGCGTTTTTGATAGTTTAATTAAACACAACTTTTTAACATCAATTTATTTAACTACAAGTACTTGAAAACAATAATTGGAACGTGACGCTGCCCCTGTTATTATATCTACCCATATTCGAACCACTACCGGAACATTCGGTATTCTATTCTATTCTATACCTCATCAATACCGAATGCACTGCCAGTAATGTATGTATTTATAAGACTAAAGTACGGAAGGGGGAATGTGCGGACAGACAGACTTGCAACTTGGCAACTCTTGGCAGGCACGACAACTTGTTGACACTCGTTTACTTGCTTGCATTTCATACGGATTTCTATTGGTATGTTTAGGTTTTTTTTTTTGTAACTTATCTACAAAACCTTATCTATGATAAAAAAATCGTAATTAAAAAAGTTTATCGTAAACATTTTTAAATTTGTAAACGTTACGTATATATAGATTAATTTGATAATATTTAATAGTATGTAAAAAAAATGATTTCTGCTTTACGCTGTATCCCACATGTTCCCATAAAAACAAACAATGATAATGATTATTAAAATAGTCTAATTTAACAATCAATCAATTACAACAATCAACATATACCTATGTATTATTGATTTCCACTTTTACGAGGATAACCGTGAAGCTATAATAAATGTATCGACTTTTTTTTATAGCTTCACGCTGTATCTCATGTATAGCAGGGTAGGCAGAGAGAACCTGGTAACCTAGTGTGAAGACACTCCGTTACCATTAAAACTTGTTGTTCCCGATTTTCCGCCAAATTCTGAAGGCATTGCGTGGTGCATTGCGAAACTCTACACCGCGCTTTGCCTTCACCAGGAGTGAGGAAATGAAATTTCAATTTCCTCGAGTATTGAACCTCGGAATTCTAAATCGCAACCTGTCGCTTTTACAATCGCACGCTTGGGGACCTGCGCCACGACTGACCTCAGTCACATTATAAATACTTCTGCTTTTTATTATGGATCACGTGATAATCATCATCTATTATCTTCTTATTGCGTATTGTTACTATATAATTTATTGACATCAATATTTATACATATCATATATGTTTAATATGTGTAATTAAAGTTATTATCACTCGAAGCGTGTTAATATAATCATTTATTATATATTTTATATATTTACTATGCCTTAGATTTACTATAGAGTTACTGTAGTATCAATTATTAAAATATAATTATATTATTTTGTAATTGATATAAATTGATTTCATTCTTTGTCAACTGTTTTACACTATCTACAGCTAACATAATTCAAACCTAAATATTACAAAACAAACCCACGATCGGTGCAAATAATGGGAAAAAAAAAATAAGATCAAGAGATTTAGGTTGTGCTATCAGTCCAATTACTATTACTACTACACAGTACTACAGTAAAAAATCTCATTGATAAGATAAGTTTGTAGGCCTTGCATATGTTTCACAGTATAATGATAGACAACTAATAATAATTAAAGATAACATAATTAGTTATTATATTTTAATGAACAAAGACATTATGTATTTGTACATTACAGTATTTGTAAGTAAGTGCAGTAAAGTAAAAAATTATTATATGGTCCACTGGATTAAATTTTTGAAGGGTTTTTATTATTATCTTAAAATATTTCGTTTTTAGACGAGTATAATTTACTTGTATTGGTTATACATACATATATATTGTTACTTTTCTTTGTCGTATATAGTGTGCGATCTTATAGGAATTCAAATACTCTCTAAAGCGTATATTATAACTGAGTTAATTTATAACTTATAAGTAATTGCTCTACTACATAGTAATTTTAATATAGTATATGTAGTAGTATAATTATAACTTTAATTCTTTCCATTATCCATTATGTTTTACACTAGAAAAACTGAATGATTCTATTTTTAAATCTCAAATATTTTGTATGATTACGCCTAATAAAATTAAAAAATGTGCAAAAATTAAATATTATTTATTTTATAGAACTCGTTTACAGTATTGTATATTATAACTTATTATTTATTTCTTAGTAGTGAAATCCATATGTCTTTCTTTACAGACCATTTCACTTTTATGTTGATTAGTTTATTATTACACTGTGGTTTTTTATTCAGTAAATGACAGTTTGGAATAATGTATAATTAAAAAAAATAAACAATGGACACATATGCACCCACTGTTTAACCTTAACGATAAATATAAATACTTAAAAGGTTTTTATAATAAGATTCAAATTAATTCATACAATATGATAAGATGCGTGCTTGTCTCTTAACCCGACATTGGTGATGTCAGTTTCACTTGCATCTTTGGCGACGCCGGTCTCACAGACCAAGATTTTTGACCTTCGAAACTTTTGAACTTTGCTAAGAACTAATTAGTTATGAAACGTATAAGTAATTTCGTTTTAATCAAGTATTTTAATTGCTTTTGTGACAAGAATATTTGGTTATTTAATTTTTTCGCCACTCGCATTTTCGGCACCCACCTTTCCATAAAGCACCAACAATCCCATTCCTGTCTCAACACTCTAGGCAAGTTCAACTGTATCAGTTGACATTATGAATCGAAATATAAGAATTTATTACATATTTTATAAAATACACTTAAAATTATACAAATAACTGATATATTCATTAAGTCTTTAATACTATAGTAAAGTAACATTAAAAGGAACAATTTAAAAAGAAAATATATTTTTTTATAATTTACTTACGTAATTGGTGACGCCGGTCTCACGGACAACACCCATCGATAGCGGGTCAAAAAGTTATACGATTTTTCTTTCCCCCCTCTCGCAGACATACACGTCACCAATGGCGGGTTAAAAATAAATTTATATTTATTTATTACTTTAATAATAACTATTTGTTAAAAATAAAATATTATGGTAGGTTTATATAGGTAAAATTTTTAAATAAATATGAGAGAGAGAGAGAGAGAGATATATAAGTGAGAGATGTATTTAAATATACCTAATAAATGAATATTGTTTTCGGTCTTATTGCTGAAATCAAAACAAAAATGTAAAAAAAAAGTTTATATTCGTACCACATCTGTGGCTAGTGCTAATTATATAAGCAAAAACTAAAACATACCTTTTGCCCTTAATCTATTACTATCGCAACTGGTTTTCTTACGAAACTATGCCAATAGCCATTAGGAAAAGTGTATTTTCATGACGCTCACTCGATTACGCAAATATTTAATAGAACTATCCGATTGACAGCTTTTTCTTAGTTAGTATTAGCATTGTATAATGCTATGGAAATTATCTTAAAAATATTATTTAGTATAAAAATTGGAGCAATTTTTATCAATTTCAATGTTAATGCAGATAACGTCATTATACATACAATTGCGTAGTTTCTATATTATAATATAACAATAGTATCGTATCTAATTTAATTTTTTTTCATAGAAAAGTTTCATAGAAAATAACATTTTCTTGTATTTTTTTTAATATATCGCATATTTAAGGCCAGCACATGTGGTTAATAAATGAATAGCATTATATTTCGATAAATAATTATATATATGTATATATTTTATTTCAGAAAAGAAAAGTATATTGAAAGGCGTAGCCGGATGTTTCAAACCGGGGGAGCTGACGGCCATCATGGGCCCATCCGGCGCTGGCAAAACAACGCTGCTGAACATCCTGGCAGGTTACTCGTAAGTGAAAAAAATATTGATTACTTAATTACACAATGACTAAATATTTTTTTTTTTACAAAGAAACAAAGAAAACAAATATATTTGTTTTTATAATATAATTTAGTTTTATGTCTATTTTTTTATTTGCTATAATAACTATTCTATCCATTAATACTATTAATAAAAAAACTCTGCTTTCGAGGGAACTTATTGTTAAGACACTCCGTTCCCCACTTTTCGCCAAGTTCTGGAGGCATTGTGTGTTGAGTGGCGGAACCGCTTTGCTTCGACACCAGAGAGAAGAAATGAAAAAATAAATGTAAATAAATATTTCATTTCCTCTGCTGTGCTGAAATAAGTACAGATTAATAAACCTGTGAATAAATAAAATTATATAAATAAAATTTTATTAAATATATATCTAAATATTTTTTTATTAAATAGATAAATATTTTTTATTTAATTTTAATAGGTTAAATTTAATATTTAATATTTCAATAATACAAATATTAAGAAAAACATTTTATATTCGATAAAGTCTAATATTTGTAGTGCTAGTGATTGTGGAGATCTCTTCCAATAAAATACTTTTTTTTTAATGGAATCAATTATTTTACATTGAGGCCAGTCGTGGCGCAGCGGCACGAAGTGTGACTGTAAAAACGACTGGTTGTGGGTTCGATTCTCACTCGAAGAGACGAAATATTTACTTAAATTTATATTTCCATTTTTTCGCTCTGGTGTCGAGGTTAAGCGCGGCGTTGAGTTCTGCCACTCAACACGCAATGCCTCCAGAATTCGGCAGAAAGTGGGGAACGGAGTGTCTTAACACTAGGTTCCCTCTGCCTACCCTGCTGTGTGCGGGATACAGCGTGAAGCTGATTTATTTATTTATTTTACATCAAGAACAAAAGGCGCAAAAGGCACGATAACAGTGAACGGATCCAGTACGTGCGCATCGCAGGCGACTGGACGCGGCGGCGCGAGATACATCCGCCAGCACGATGACCTCCGCGTACATCTCACCGTCTACGAATCTATGTCTCTTGCGGCCGCTCTTAAGCTGGCCGACTTCAACTCGCAAGAGCGTAAAGAGAAAGTAAGACAATTTTGTTTTAGAGAAAGCTGTGCCACTCTTGTAGAAATTATTTACTCTCCATTAATATAAAAAAACCGGCCAAGTGCGACTCCGACTCGCGCTCAAAAGGTTCCGTACCATTAACTACAAAAATGGCAAAAAAAATATGTCTGTTGTATGGGAGTATATACTTTAAAATTAACTAAAACAACGTAAAAAATATGTTTATTGTATAGTAATCTGTATAAACTTATAAATTTGTTGAAATTTGTTTTGAAATTACAAATTTCAAAACTCTCGTAGTACCTATCTCAATATTTCGTTATTTTTATTATGTTTTCATTCAGCATATTTTTTATTACGATAACATTAAAAATCACTTTTTGCCTTCAAGTGGCAATAAATAAAGATTTTGCTTTATTAATTGATTACATTTATTAATATTGTAGGTATTAGAGGTATTGGCACTTTTGGGTCTCAGTGGGACGTCTCGAACGCTATGCAGAGATTTATCCGGAGGTCAAAAGAGAAGATTAGCTGTTGCTTTGGAATTATTATCAGATCCTTCTTTGTTGTTCCTTGATGAGCCAACAACGTGAGTATATTAAATTAAAAAAAAATCAGATTCAGGCTGTACCCTGCTGGTAGGTTGACCTTGTGTAATACACTCCGTTCCCCACTTTTCCCCGAGTTCTGGAGGCATTGTGTATTGAGTGGCGGAACTCAACGTCGCGCTTTGCCTCCACACCAGAGCGAAAAAATGAAAATATAAATTTAAATAAATATTTCATTTCCCCGAATGGGATTCGAACCCACAACCAATAGGATTTACAGTCACACATTGTGTCCCTGCGCCACGACTGACAATGAATGAGTATATTATTTGTGATATATATTTTAATTATAAATAATAAAAACAATGAATTTACATTTCGCCATTCTCGTTCAGTTTATACATAATATATGAAGATAATTTACGCACTTGCACCTTATCAATTTCGTATTTGAAAACAAACGATTTCGAGATACGATGTTAATGATATACGTATACGAGATAACATTATTTTGATATGCAATCATAAATTCGTTGTGCTATTGTGAAAACCATACCTAACGACCGTGGTTTCTAATATTATTAGAAATAAATATTTTTTGCTTAGATATAAGTAAATATTTGTATAAGTAACGCAGCATTCAATTCAATTATCTAACTGTTAACGTGTCAAAATATGTAGAATTATCAATTATCATGGTATCTTAGCAATACCATGTGATTTTTGACATTTATACAGACATGACTTTATCAGTTGTCATGAAACCTATGACTACTTTCAGATGGTCGTAAAATAGGAAACCAATACATTTGTCACTCTCTCTTTACTCATATTTAATATACGTGTGGCAAAAAAAATATATATATTTTTAATTTTACCTAGTGTCAAAACACTCCGTTCTCCGCTTTCCGCCAAATTTTCGAAGCATTGTGTGTTAGAGCGGCGAAACTCAACGTCGCGCTTTGTTTTGCTACCAGAGTGAAGATATATTTTTTCTAATAAATATTAACAAATTTCCACGAATGGAAATCGAACCCACAACCATCGTGATTACAGTCACACTTGTGTCACAGCGCCACGACGGCCTCATGCAATATCTTAGTACATTTATTTATACACCATAGTACAAATTATGTCAAGGAATTTGCGCTTTACGCTCTGCTGATTCAGATTACTCATTTTGTTCTTTATACAAAAATAATTGATTAATTGTTTATAGAATAGCCTTTTTACAAAGTAGTAAAGTGATAGATAACGTTATTCATTTTTTTTAATGCTAAGAACAATGTCTATATCTATCTATATCTATTTACAGCTTGTAACAATATGTAACTTTTATATGACGCAATAAATATAAAAAAATAACAAAAAAAACGACTTTAAACTACGAACTAAAAAGTAAAAAATAATTTTACATTAAGTAAAACGTACTCTATATAAAATTATTTGATTTTATTAAACAAAAAAAATAAATGTCTAATGCTACAACAACCTTACTACAATATCGAATTACTAAGCCTGTTTGCCAACTTCAAAATTATACAATTGAAATTGAAGTGTATCCTTTCAAATAAAAAAAAATCATCGGAATCGGTTGGCGTGATATTGAGTGTTTAAATTTAAAATTTATGTGATTTCCTCATAGATACCAATTGTCATTGTCAGAAAGAGACCAAAAATATGGTACCACACGGGAAGCATTGGCTTTGAAATATTCTTTTATTTGAAATAAATCACCAAAATCGGTTCACCCAGTCAAAAGTTCTGAGGTAACAAACAAAAAAAAATACAGTCGAATTGATAACCTCCTTTTCTTACAAAAGTCAGTTAAAAATCGGAATAAAATAATTAAATATGCTTGGCAATTCCACATAATTTAACATAAATCGACTAAGATGTAGAGCTTTGGAAATTATGGCTTGTACATAAAGTTAGGGCGTGTAGAGTTCGAAACTTGGCTCCACATAGGATCTGATATCTTTTTAATAGTGCGAGCAATCATCTTGGCAAACTTTAATATGATTTTGTTTTTAATTACATGTCCCTAATATTGATACTCAAAATATAATTCCTCAACAGCGGCCTAGACTCTTCGGCTTCAACATCACTAATTGCCCTTCTCAACGGCTTGGCACGAGGAGGTCGGACTCTTATAGCAACTATACATCAACCATCAGCGTTGCTCTTCGAGAAGATAGACTCGATTTATTGCTTGTCGTCTGGAAACACGTTGTACTCAGGACCTAGACAGCATCTCTTGCCAGCTATGAGTAGTGCAGGACTGAGATGTCCACCTTACCACAATCCGGCTGATTTTTGTAAGTTTTACATTTTTTTTCTTAACTCTACTTTTCGAGATATTTAGATATACATGCGCAATGTAATAATGTGTTTATATTATATTTTAACTTTGATATTAACTTAGCTTAACGTGCACGGAGGAGGTCAATTACATACCCATGTTGACCGGAATAGCGTTGCTCAAACCAACCAAAAAACGAAACTATTTTATCATTATTTCCTTTATTAACTTATTTATATTTATATATGTATATATTATTCGAATCACTGCCGCGTAAATGAAGTTTATTTTACAATTCACGAATGACGTCACTTTAGATCAATCTAATTTTACGAATAAACACTGTTACTCAATACGCAGCTGTGAACCCACTCTAGTTTATATATATCGAAACACGGCGCTATATTTCATATATATATAACATTGTGCTTACAGGCGCATCGTAGCTGAGATGCGTGGTGTAAAAAATAAACTATAACATTTGCAAGTTAACAGACTATAATAATTTTAGGTTACACGCGATGACCTTGGAATCGTTTACGATTAGATGACATTGGACTTAGCTAAACAATTAATATAATTATTGCTAATGCGGAATTATGTGATAACCTATTTGACTTTAAAGAGTTAAATTATACAGGGTGGAAGCGTCTGCGCTCCTTTTACGGGAACAGCATATAGGATAAAATATGTCAAACCCATACCTAAACAAATTATTTAATATACCTCAACAGTTTAAACGTAGGATTTTTTTTTCATTTCATGATTTTTATCCATACTGTATTTCATGTGACGCAGTGACAAATAGATAACAATAACGTAAACACATACTACTACAAAAAAAGTACTAAGCGTTGTCTATCTTTATAAGCGTAGGCTTATAAAGCAATTGACTTTTACTTACTTTTGATTATTTACTTCCCGAGTGAACTATGTGCAAAACTTTAGAAAACCTAACTTTAGGGTGCCCATACAGTATATTGCAAATGACGTTTCTATTAGGCAAGAAGCTATAAGCGATTACAAATACAAGTTTCATATACCATGGTTCTTAAAAATTATAAAAATAATTATTGTTTTATCTTCAACACTGTCTAAGATAAATTTACTTTGATAACACATTTATCAAAATATATACTTTAATAAAGTTTGGAATATAAATCACTAATTTTAAAGCTATCTTAGGTTCTATTCACCACAAGGATTACAAAGCTTGCTTGACATAAAATACAATATTTTCCTGTCAGTAATTTTGAAATCATCATCTTTGTTATTTTCATTTAATAAAAATGTAAGAATAGATAACCAATGACAATTATAATCTTATTATTGTACCTAATTTAAGTATACTTCTTTATATTAAATACAACGTAAACACACATACACAAAGTGACATGTTAAGTTTAAATTTGTTCTCTTTTAAAAAAATGATTAAGCAATGATTCTCTTCTTTCTTTTTCTATAAATTCTTATCCAAATTATAAAAAATATTTCTTATAAAATTATGTTGAAACTCAAGAAAAATATATTACTTTTGTGGAACTCTCAATTATTGTTACTGCATTTACTGTATAGTTTTTTTTAAGGCAAATGGTATTTATCATTTAAATATATAAAAAAAGATATATAAAAAATATAAATACACAAGCTAAAGTTAATAAATGCGAATATGAACACTGGCAAATAATTACAAAGTCGTGTACGCAATGCGTCTTTCCGTTGCTTGGTCTATTAAAATTAAGGACGTTGTTGAGAAATGACTAAACAAACAAGTAGTTAAAAAGCTAAAGAAACCACTTATTGTATTATAAAATGTGCGCCTTTTTACCTGTAATTATAGTCATTTATCGCAATTATTAATTCTACCTATGTACACGATAAAAAAAAACTAATAATTTTATTAACAGCTTCTAGCATAATATAATGACTAATTACTACATTAAATAATCATGGATAGGCAGGCATTATTTTATACTTGCTCTTTATTACCTACTCTTTATTTTTACGAATACATTTACGTTGTATTCTCAATATTAATGACATAACCGTACAACATTATTTTCATCTTCATTTTCTATGCCGCACATAGCAGGATAGGCAGAGGTAACCTGGGAACCTATTGTTAAGATACTCGGTTCCCATTAAAGCACTTCCTTTTCACATTTTCCGAATTCTGGAAGCCTTGTTTGTTGAGTGGCGGAACTTGACGCCGCGCTTTGCCTCAACACCAGAGCGAAGAAATGAAAATATTAAATATCTTATTTTCTCGAGTGAGAACCGAACCCACAACCTTTCGCGTTTATAGTCACACGATTGTGCCCCTGCACCAAGTCTGTTCTCAACCTACAATGCTCCGTCTAAAACGCTTTATTTGTTTTTAGTAATGGAAGTCGCATCGGGCGAATACGATATTGACTTAAAGAAAGCTGCCAAAAGTATGATTCAATACAAACCAGAATCAACGTCATCAGCTTGGGAGGATGTGCCAGTCATATCATCATTATCAAATACTTTGAGTAAGTATCAAAATTACGATGTTTTGTTTTTTATGCAATAATTTTAATATTAGCGGCGTTGAGTTCTGCCACTCAACGGGGAACGGAGTGTCTTAACACTAGGTTCCCTCTGTCTACCCTGCTGTGTGCGGGCGTGAAGCTGATTTGATTTTTTTTTATTTGATTTTATTATTGATCATTACTTCATATGGTTGGTCAGTAGTCAATAGAACCTAATGTCAAGACAAGTTCCAATTTTAAGACACTGTATGTTGAGTGAGCGGTAAAACTCAATGCCGCGGTTGTGTTATCAAAGCGGGGACATGAAAATAATTAATTCCCTCAGAGGACATCGAACCCACATCCATCCCATTTAATGTCAGAGTCATACGTTATCACACTGTGCCACGAAGGCGTACATAGACGTCAATATGAAATAATTCAATATATTATACAAAATCAATCAAATTTTATTTTTAACTGTACATAAATATATATTTTTAATTGTTGCCACTAATAATTAAATTCTCATATTCAATTGCTACTTCAGGTATGGATACAGAAATACATGATAAGCAACTTAGATGTAGCGGCAAAGGAAAACATAAAACTTATTCTAAACACATATACAGGCCATCAGGATATCTGCAACAGACATGGATTCTCCTTTATAGAAATTATCTGATTACTACGAGAAATTATGTGAGATTTGTTCTTTTTATATATTAAAACGTTTACGTAATTTACCTCAAGCCTTAAATGTCTATAAAGATTTTTTGCTTCACTCTGTCCTGTATATAATAGGTTTAGAAGAGAGAAATTAGTGTTGAAACAATGCGTTTCCTAATTTTCAAAACATTGCCGTTGCCGTTGAGTGGCGGAACTCAACGCCGCGCATTCTTTAGTTAACATAACCTTTCTGCCCTTTCTCTTGTTAATAAGGAACTTAAAACTATTCGTACCCTGGAGTTGGACAGAACCTATAGTATTTACAGTCCGAGGTTGTGCTGCTGCTCCACGACGTCCTCGATTATCTTGACTAAGATCAAAAGTAGTGAAGTATTTTTAAAATCTATATTTTATTTATCTATAATTTATATCTATATTTTATTTCATGATATTTCATAACAACTAAAAATTTTATAGTCAGTAGGTGCCCTTACTGCAAAGGTAACTTGTAGTCACTGGTATTACTAATTAACATCCATTAATTCTTGTCACATCACAATGAATATCAACTCATTGTCATAACAGAATATGTAAGAAGGGTCAGTCTGTATCTATAAGACATTGCCTTTGTACATCTTTGTAAATAAGGAAAACTGAGTTGAATCAATTTCTTAATTTAGTAGATTTTATGTAGTGGACTAACATTTCGATGAAATTTTTAATTATAATAATAATGTAGATATATACCTATATACTTACATATAGGCACGTCACATGAGGCCAGTCGTGACTCGGGAGCATAACCGTGTGAATGTAAACGCGACAGGTTAAGGGTTCGATTCTACTCAAGGAAATGAAATATTTATTATTTTAAATTTTTCGCTCTGGTGGCGAGGCAAAGCGCAACTTTTTCGTTACCACTCTCAATACGCATTGCCTCCAAAATTCGCCGGAAAATGGGTAACGGAAGTGTGTTGATAGGAACGGAGTGTCTCAGCACTAGGTTTGCAGGTTCCCTCTGTATACCCTGCTATGTTCGAGATACAGCGTGAGGCTATATGAATTAAAATAAGTAACGCAATTTAATACATAAGTGCTTTAACATTTTAGTTTTATTCTAGGCTCTCTTCTTGTATCGCGTGGCAGCACATGTAGTCATCGCGTTGATATTCGGATACTTATACCATGGCGTTGGTGGAGAGGCCAGCAGTGTACTTGGAAACTATGTTTATTTATACGGATCCATGCTTCTCGTTGTTTACACCGGAAAGATGTCCGTCACGTTGTCATGTAAGTAGTCTAATGCGAAAACATTAACAGCAGCAGCAACAATAAATTTACATTTTTACTTTAATAATAATTATAATAATTATTCAATATACCTGCTTTAATTTAACCAGTATGAATACAATAAAATTGTTATTGTTTAATCGCTTTAAAAGGAAATATTCAAAAAAGTCTAAATATACATTTAAGATGTAGAGTTTTTTGACATATTTTAAATGTATGGTTGTGTAATTACAGAGTATCGATAATTTTCAGCACACTGCTTTAGTGTCGATAGCATAGCGTAGTCTACAGAATACGGTCAAAGAGTCGTGGCCGCCACAAAGTTAGGCTTCCTGAACTTTTGCGCATTGTTCATTCAGGAATAAAATCATCAAAAGTAAAAAAAAACAAAATCAAATTTATGCAGCATTCTACACGTAACATCAGGGCGGCCACGACTCATCCACCGTACTGTGTATTAATAAGTGATTTATTTAAAGGAAAATAACAAGAAGATAACTAATAAATTAATTAATAATTAGTAATTAGTTAATATAATTACTAATTACTGAGTGCAACTTTGTATTCAAAATTATATAATATAGATATGTAATACAGAGAAAGATTGTAAGAAAATGTAAAGAACGAAAATTATATTTTAACAAAAAATCTAGAAAGGCATATATATACGTATAATTCTGTACAACACAACATCATGTTGCATAGCTAAAATTAAAAAATAATAAGCGCAGTTGATAAGAATACCTAACCTAAAGGCCATAGATAACAGACAAAACAAATAACCGACCCAACTGGCCTTCAAATAATAATCTTCAAGAATATTCCCTATACTTCAAGTAATACGATTCTCGTTTTAATAAGAACATAACATCATTATCGATAAATTACGATTATTGCGATTTAATGACCTCATTTACCAAAAAGTGAGGCCAGTCGTGGCGCAGTGGCACAAAGTGAGACAGTAAAATTGACTGGTTGTGGGTTTGATTATGATTTTTTTCTTATTTTCGAGTGGAACTCGAGAAAATGTTTTTTTTTTTATATATTTTTATTTTGTGTTGAGGCAAGGGGAAGGAGGGGAATAGACTGTGTTCTGTTAACAGAACAGAATATAGCGTAAAACTTAAATTATTTGATTTTTATTTACCAAAAATTTAAAAGGATAAGAATTTATACGCACGTGCAGGTTTTACACTATACAATACACATTATTAAATACATAATATGTTTTTTTTTCAGTTCCACTCGAGATGGACATACTAAAAGGAGAATATTTTAATCGATGGTACAATTTAGGACCCTACGTCGTTTCGGTTCTAGCAGTAGAGTTACCATTTCAGGTATGGAATTAATTTTAACTATTGTAATGTGTTTCGAATATGTGCGTAGGTACTTTGTATTGGTCGATTTTTATTGCAAGCTTTTACTTGATTTCTGCGAAGACCAAACAATTTCAACATTATTCCAAAAATATAAATATTTTATTATTTAATTATTGAGGCCAGTCGTGGCGCAGCGGCACAAAGCGTGACTGTAAAACCGACTGATTGTGGGTTCGATCCCCACTCGAGGAGATGAAATATTTACTTATATTTATATTTCCATTTCTTCGCTCTGGTGTCGAGGCAAAAGCGCGGCGTTGAGTTCTGCCACTTAACACGCAATGCCTCCAGAATTCGGCAGAAAGTGGGGAACGAAGTGTCTTACACTAGGTTCCCTCTGCCTACCCTGCTGCGTGCGGGATACAGCGTGAAGCTGATTTATTTATTTTTATTTATTTAATATTACCACTTTTATCGTCGTCATTATTTTAGGTACGAAATATCAAATTAGCTAAACCTTTATACTTGATATGAACCAGCAGTACAATTGAGAATACAAAAATCGAACTAATTATAGCAAAATCATGTAATAAATAAAATAAAACTATATTTCACTAGGCGCTCTTAAGCATTACTAAGGCCCCTATTTATGAGCCGCTACCAACTCTAAGATCGATCTTGAGAGCGATCCTCAAAATCGGTTTATAAGTACGGGCCTAAGCATAATAATTATAATAGTAAAATATTATCTCTATTAATTTTAATAAGAATAGAAGACAAAATAAACATTAACATTTATTACTTTCAGATGATTTCCTGCGTATCCTACGTGGTGTTGTCGTACTGGTTAACAGACAATCCACTGGAATCAACGCGAGCGACACTGTTCCTGGCCACAATAGTCGCAACGTCTCTATGCGCTCAGGCTTGGGGATACTTCATTGGCTCTACTACACCTACTAAGGTATCACTTTTGTAAAAAACTAAAAGTATTATAGGAATATCCTATAAATATTTTGTTGTATCCTCGTAGCCTGAAAGAACGTGAAGCTAAGTCACTCCACATAACAGCAGCTGCACCAGTTAAATGAAGAAACGGTGCTGACAAACGGCATTAAGACACTGTTTACTGGGTGTTAGAGCGGCATGTTGATACGCCGCGCCGTGCTGGTAGCATAAATAATAATTTTAAATTGCTTAAATACAACAACGGTTTTTATGAGACGGTAAACCGTTTAGTTACGTAACGAGTCGTTACGACACAAATCGTGAGAGAAAAGGAAGCCAGACAGGCTTACCTTTCTCTCATGCATACGGCAGCGGCAGAAAGGCTTCTCTTTGCTCTAACCCATAATGCTAGCCGTATTTCGGACAAACGTTTCTCTCTCTTTGCATGACTCAGTATTTAGTGTACGATAGATATATACTGTTGACAGGGGGCATATAATTTAAATGTCAATTGTTACTTTTGTAGGATTAAATAATGAGAATGATAATGTACGTTACACAAACTCTAAGGCAATATATTCAACAATAGTAATAATACTTTGTTGCTTAAGTTATCTCTTCTGTCAGTCGTCCCGAGAAGCACACGTCTATTTTAATTTCTAAACTAGAACAAATAGAAGTTTCGTTATTTATTTTTTTATTTAGCTAGAACAATTAATTATTAATACTAGATTTCTTCTGCTTGCCCTGATATGTGTGGGACGCATCGTGAAGCTGTATATAATAGTTTTATTTAAATACCGTACAATAATTCGCATATCAATTTTATTTTCAGATTGCAGTATTCATAGGTCCAGTGCTAGCTTGCCTATTCTCCATCTTTGGTTTCTGCCTTGCTCTAAGAGATACGCCGGACGTGTTCAAATGGTTACACCATATATCCTACTTTAGAGCGGGATTCCATGTTGCTGTACACTCAATTTATGGGTTTAATAGAACTAAAATGCACTGTGATAAAGGTATGTAGTGGGTCAGACTTTTTTTATTTTCACATTTCTACTACGAGACTAGTCATGACACAGGGGCATTTTAACTGTAAACACGACAGGTTGGGGGTTCGACTTCTGCCCGAGGAAATGAAAGTACCTATTTAATATTTTAATTTCCTCGCTCTGGTCACGAGGGAAAGCGCGGCATTCAGTTTTATCACTCAACACGCAATGCCTTCAGAATTCGGCGGGTCTAAATGGGAACGGAGCTTCTTAACTCTTGGTGCTCAGGTTCCCTCTACTAACGCTACTTATTAAATGTTGTGCATTATTTTGTATCTGTACAAAATATACCTAGATAAAAAATATACTAGGACACAATATAAATTACCAAAAATAAAAATACACAAGGAACATTTAAAATTCGAAATTTTTGTGTATGCAATGAATGTTTTCTTTTTTTTCAGAATATTGTCACTACATAACCCCAAGCAAATTCCTATCGGAAATGGACATGGCTACTATAGACGTAGGAGTCAATATGGCAATAGTACTGACTACGACTGTGCTCATGCATGTTCTCACATGTTCAACACTCTGGTACAGACTTAATAAAAGATGAACTTCAACTGAGTCTAAAATGTATTTGTATAGATAAATTATAATTTAGCATAAGATATGACTAACGTTTGAATGGCACATGATCTTTCAAAATATATTTTTTTATTTTTAGTATTGTAAATATGACATGTAACTATGAGACATAAATTTCTCATTCTATAATATTTTATAACTTTGTATCCATTTATGCATTTTTTCATTATTTTTTGTCTATTACTCCTAATTTGTACAATATTTCGATCTTCGTTTAGTTTGTAAGTTCTAGAATACCTCAAAGATAAACATAAATTTCAGTACGCACTTGGTATTTGGTTTTAGAATGTAATTATTTAATTTATATCTAGTTTATAATTATTTAATAAATGGATTTATTTTACATAATAGATAATTGTATTACTGTATTTTTGTTTTCTTTTTTTATAAATATTAGGCACATTCTTCCAACTCTCATATTTTATAATGTTTCTTTTTGACTTTAATAAGTATTACTTACATTACTTTCTTAATGCTTTCTGACATACAAAAGTTGCTTTATGATAATATTAAATGTTCAACCAAAATGAAAAATGTATAGGAACAGTTTCATAAAGATTGTATCGTACCAGTAAATAATTTTTATGAACTTTTTTTGTTATTAAAACTCTAAGAAGTAAAAATTATGATCTGACTACAAACATCGTCATTAAATATATAGGTAGTGTAAAGATATTGTGACATAATATAATTATGTTTTTATTATTGTGTATTGTTTCATATTTCACTAAATGAATAAATGTAGATCACAAAATCGTTAATTAATCATGATTTTTACAATTATTCAGTTAAATAAAAAAAAATATTAAATTCAGTTTAGTTTTATGAAATGTGACCATTTAATGATATGTTTAATGATTTTATGAGGCCAGTCGTGTCGCAGTGGCACATAGTTTGACTGGGAACGCGACTGGTTGTGGGTTCGATCCCCACTCCAGGAAATCAAATATTTATTTATATTTACATTTATTTGCAAAGAAATTTGCTCTGGTGTCGAGACAAAGAGCGACGTTGAGTTCTGCCACTCACCACGCCATGCTTCCGGAATTTAGCGAAAAGTGGCGAACGGAGTGTCTTAAAACTAGACCCCTCTGCCTACGCTGCTGCTGATTTTAATTTTATGAGACAGTCAGTTCTACAGTATGACCATGACACACGCACTTACTTAGACGTATAGAGGAGAAAAGGTAGATATTAGAAAATGTTTCCAATATATTATTATATATATCTAAAAATCTGATTAAGACATAATAAAACGACGATGACATTATTTTGTTAAATATGGTGTAAATGGTGCTACATATAATTTTGTTAATAAACAATTTATGTAGAAAAATAAAATAAACATATTTTAGTATCTATATAAATCGTTATATTTATTTATGACCCAATTTATTGTCTATTTACAAAGGTCGCACAGTCCGGACTACATAACAAATGACAAATATTCTATCTAATAATTAATTTAATTTTTGTATAATATTTCGCTTTGGTACGCGTTGAGTTCCGCCACTCAACACGCTATGCCTCGGAAAATTCGGCGGAAAGTGGGGAACGGACTGTCTTAATACTAGGTTCCCTTTGCATACTCTCCTATATGTGGAATACAGCGGGAAGCTGAATTTTTTTTAATTCATTAAGTTGGTATAAGCATTGGTGAAAGTAGATATATATTATTAAAAGTCTTTTATATATAATCCCTTTTTTGTATAACCTTGTGCCAAAATAGTCCTCCACTATTTTACGACAATAGGAAGTACGATAGAGAGATAGAAATGAAAATATCTGACACAAAATATAGCACTCTAATAAACATAGCACTTTTCACAAAAAGATAAAAATATGTTAAGCTAAAATATAATTTAAAATATTGAAAAGGAAAATTTATTACAGTTTTCACTAAAATCGGTCAAGCCGTTTTTGGTTTTTTGGACGTTTTTCACTTGGGAAGAAAATAATCCAAAGTAAGAAAAATCCTTTAATCAAATGTGTGCAACCATTTACAGCTAACCACAGGGCGACCACGACTCATCGATCGTACTGAGGGTACAATTCGCGAGACGAATTCGTGTGAGTGATCACTTCACTCGATTACTAGAGTAAAAAAAATATAAAAAAATAAAGTTTATTTAAAATTCTGACATAAATAAATAATTCAATTCTTCCACACCGGACATCGCATGCTTATAATTTTCACTCTTGTCTGTCTGTCGTCCGGTCTTGTCTTTGGTCCATGATTTATTTGTTCTTTTTTACTGTATTGTCACACATTTTTATTTTCTACTTTTAAAGGCCAGTTATGGTGGCCAGTCGTGGCGCAGCGGCACATAGTGTGACTGTAAAACCGACTGGTTGTGGGTTCGATCCCAACTCTACTTAAATTTATATTTCGATTTCTCCACTCTGCTGTCGAGGCAAAGCGCGGCGTTGAGTTCGGCCACTCAACAAGCAATGCCTCCAGAATTCGGCAGAAAATATGGAACGAAGTGTCTTAACACTATGTTCCCTCTGCCTACCCTGCTGTGTGCGGGATACAGCGTGAAGCTGACTTATAAAATACTTAATTTGTTATTAGCTTATTACAAACTACTTACAATATTTACTTTCACATACATATTTAAAATAGTTCATTCTAACAATAAAGAGTTATAAATAATAGCAAATTCATTTTAGTGGTTCATTGCTATATCATATTGTTGATTTAAATAAGATGTTGTGCTAACTTAATATTTTATTATTAGTGGGACTTTTCACTAGATACAATGGAGCTTTAAAAACGTTAAAACCTTTTATCTTTTAAGAGGAGGATGATATTAAATGTTTTTTTCTTAAATAATTACATATTCTTTTTACATTTTAGACTCAAATGCACCACTTTTAAATACGTAGAAATTGTTATTTATGTTATTCACAACACATTTCCGAAAAAAATAATCAACTTTTATCCTCCCCTCGAGAGATCCGAGGATAAAAGCCCCAATCACTCGATTATAATAGATAGATAGGTAGATTACTCTGTTATAGTAATATGGGAAAAAATGTAAAGAAAAACAATAAAGTTTTTTGTGATCGGTTTTTCGATAACCAATTCTATAATACTAAAAAACGAATAAATTTTATTCTAATGTGGATGCTTAATAATGTTCTTCCAAATAAGTACTCGTACATTCAAAGAAGATATCTTCTGAATTCGACCAATAAACTGAGCTGACAAGAAAAATACAACAACCGGGAACAGTTGTCGTGTTTCATGCGGGATGACAAATAGATTGTAGGTACTTATAAAGACTCAAGGTAAACCAATTCAACTACATTACGTGAGTAAATTAGTAGAACATACAAAAATTATGCATATTATAAGGTAGGTATATGTAGTAATTAGTATGTAATAAAAGGATAATCATTGATTTTACTTTATTATACAGCGTTAGGTTAGGGGTACCTAGTTACCTACGTACTGTTCCAAAAATCAATACAAGTCAGTGTTTTAGTTATTGTTTGAGAAAGTTACTTAATTGTTTTAAGATTTCATATTTTTTTTTATTTTTAAAAATAAAACTACTTTTAATATAAAAATTATAATAATTGATGTGAAGAATGTTTAAGCATAACTTATCTTTATCCCAACTTTCTAAATATTTGTTTTAACTAAAAATAATAGAATTTTATATTTCTTTAGCGTCATTTTATAGAATTTATTTGTATAATACAAAATCGTGACAGTTTCTATATTAAAACATTTAATAGCGTGAAATTATAATTTAATAATTATTATCGACTGATCTACTAGAATTTTTAGAAGTAAGCGATGTTATCCTCCTATCTTACACACGCACTTAATTTTAATAAAAAAAATCGGACAAGCCCGAATCGGGTCCGCCCACCGAGGGTTCCGTACAAAAATTAGAGGTCCCGAGATTTTTCTGAAATTTAGGCTTAGCTTAGCCAGAGCCCTTTCGTCTCATACCTCACTTGAACTAGCGTCTTTAATACCAAATTTTGCATCCCTTTTAAGGTTATTATTTTTTAGAATATAACCATAAATATATAGTTTTCATACTTTTTCCAAAGCTAGACTTGCTGTTTTTTTTAAATAACGTTTTTTTAGGAAATCATGGGGCCGTAGATCTATATATATGTATATGGTTTGAATTAGCTCGATATCTCTAAGCATTCCTGAGATAAAGGCAAACAGACATACAGACAGACTGTAAGGGTTCCTTTTTTTCTTAAAAGGTACGGAACCATAAAAACTCAAAATATTATAAAGACAAGTATGCAATAGATACTTAGGGACCTTCGGGTGTGTAATGAAACTGTTCCACATGGATAGATATAGTTATTGGCTGCCATATCATACATACAACATACATAAATCTTTATACTTATCTTATCTCTTCTTATCTATGGGATAAATTATCCCATAGATAAGAAGCATGTCTTATAGATTTGTAATAATATATAATTGTATGTAACTAAAAACATTTTTCAAATGAGGATTTTTAATTTAAGAGTAAACGCCCCTCCACTAAATTTGTTAGTTTAAATGTGTAAACGTAAGTAAATATTGCAACCCTTGACTTGTGTGCTTATTGCGATTTTACTGTAAGCTTGCAACTCGTCCGGACAAAAAAATAGGTGTATTTCGGATAAAAAGCAATATATACAAGCATAGAAATAACAATTAATTAGAAGCCGGAGCAGATTTCCCATGTCTAGTCTGTTAGACTGAAAAATTACTCATACTACATTTTTCTTTCTAAGAAAGGACGGTGCAGAGTAGAATAGAACAGCCTATATTTTATATGGGCGTAAAATTTTTAACAAGCTATTTCGTTTGGTATTATAAAAAAGAATTACATTTTTTAACTTGACGCTTTATTCCTAGCTAGATTCCTAGGAAACCCAGAGAGGACAGAAGACTAAACGTTACGGTTTTTGCATACCTTTTTCGTCTCGTTCACTGTCACCTACACCTGTTTATACATGCTCTCACTCGAAGACCCCTGTATTTTCGAAGATCAATCGAGGTCTCCCTCTGCCTTTCGACTTCTCCACATTACTGTCACCATGACATCCTCCCTATTACCTGCTATTCTGTGTATCTCTTCAACTTCAACTAACTTTGCATTTTTCTTTTTTTCATTTCATACCAAAATGTTTCATCTTCTCATCGGTTTCCTCATCTTATCAATGAAGCTAAGGAAAGAAGAAAGAAGAAGCTAACAGCTAATTCGGTTACCGGCGGCAAAACACTTTTCCAGATCCATTTCCTGTCTTCCGTTTCTAAGGAGGATGGAAGCTAGAAATTTATTTATTACGAGTCTACTAGATACTTACTTACAATACCTAAAAAACTTAGAGGATTCAAGTTCAAATCCTACTGGGTTACCAAGTGTTATTTTAATGTCACTCTTTTGCTAAAAACCGTCTATAAGTTAATAAAACTACCTACCAAATTAGGTACGTATACAGGGTGGAAGTGTAAGCACCACTTTAAATGAAACCACAGTTTTAACTACTCTATAAAAGCCTAATATAAATCAGAAAAAAAATAATTTCCCAAAAATGAAAAAGTTAATTTTTCAAACAAAATAAATAATAAAATTTTCGTTTTAAAATAAAACGCCATTTGTAAGAACGACGCACGCACACATAAACCTATCAAAGGAACACCGCCGCACACGCCTTATTTCGAAATCGAGTCGTAGGTATTGGAGATAAAGTTCAAAGTTGTTTAACATTTAGTAGTATTTTTGTAGTAGTAAGTGTTTACGTTATTGGGATCTATACGTAATTGCGTCACACGAAATACAGGTATGGATAAAAATCGTGAAATGAAAAACAAATCCTACGTCCAAACTGTTGAGGCATCTTGATTAATTTCTTTTAGGTATAGGTTTGAAATATTTTACCCTATATGCTATTTCCGTAAAAGAAGCGCTGCTTCTTCCATCCTGTATATTAGGTACATTTAGTGCAAATATAAACAGGCTGGAAGTGTTTACGCTCCTTTTATGAGAGCAGCATATAGGGTAAAAATATTCAAACCCATACCTAAAACATTAATCAAAATTCGTCAACAGTTTACACATCGAATTTTTTTCATTTTATGATTTTTATCAAAAAACATACTGGAACGAGAATGGGACGTCTTTCGTTCTATTTTACTCAACTACCTATTTTTTTCTATAATCAACGTTTATCTTCACCGCCTTCTTTAGGCCTCGTTCGCACGGCAACTTTTTGTAGTACGACAAAAGTAGTTTCAATAGAACAAATGCATTCGCGTGGATACGTTCACGCGGATGAGATTTTAAATCGCGGCTGAATTTTATCGCGCCGTACGCCGTACGCGTATTTATGGCAACGGAACATGGCTAGGATGTCGTCACACATAAATCCCGAATTGCTCTTTATATCAGGGGCTCCTAACCTTTTCTTGATCAAGGACCACTTTTATGTCATTCTTGGTAGCGGGTACCACTACGTAGGTACAATAAAGATTAACTGTGATAATAAAACAGAAACTCTAATCTGAATCTCGAAAACAGCTCCAATAATTAGTAGGTTTAGGTAGTAAGGTTTCATTTTTAGAAACGGATATTATTTGACGTTTTATCAATGTTTTCAAAAAAATGTAAAACTGCTACAAAATATCATTAGAATACAAAGGTAAAAGTTCTCGGTCATTCCGGCACTATTTTTTAAACGTAAGAAAATAATTTAAGTCATTTATAATAATAATGATATAAAATCTTTATTTCTAAAATAAAATTCTATTTACGTTAAATTTACAATTAACATAAATTATTTTTATTTATAATCAACAAAATACTATACGGGCACAAATTGTCAAAACTAGGGGTCGCAATCCGGGATATCGGACCAAATATAGGTCTTAAAAATCCCAGTTTTAATTTTACAAAAAACCGGGATTTTCGATATTTTCGGATTTTACAAAGTTAAAAGTTAGTTATTCGAATTAAAATGTGCCTGCTACATGCACATACATCGGCAAAAGTAAACGATGAGTTTTCCTCAAAATTCGGAATTTTACGAGATTAACTGAATTTGATCGGCCCGACCAACGAACGCACGAATACCGTATTTTCTCGTTGCGCGTCTTTGTTGCACGTCGGTGTTGCACGTCGTTGTTGCACGCTGTTCTTGCCCGTCAGTGTTCCAGGTGTCATTATTGTATTTGGTTAATGTCTCCAAAATTGGCGAGAAGCTTGAGAGCTACCCGTCCGGAACTCATCAGTTATGGGCGCTCTCAAAGGCTGCACTTGGCAACTTTAGCCAACCTTCGCTTCCGCCATTACGCACAGGAAATAACATCTTGGCCCACACGGCTAAAGAGAAAGCCGATCTCCTGGGCGCTCTCTTTGCCTCGAACTTGACTTTGGATGACCAAGGAACAACGCTGCCGACCATCCCGCGGTGCCAGAGCTCAATGCCTGAGGTTAAGAAAAGCGCTCTTATCCACCCGTTCTCGAAGAAAGGCGATTTTTCCGATCCATCTTACTACAGACCTATTGCTCTCTATCGCCCTCCTACTCTCAAAAGTCATGGAGAGCATCATCAATAGCCAGCTCTTGTTTTACCTAGAGGATCACCGATTGATTAATAACCGACAATATGGCTTACGCCATGGTCGCTCAACCGGTGATCTTCTGGTTTACCTTACCCATCGCTAGGCTGCGGCTATTGAAAGCAAGGGAGAGGGCCTGGCAGTTGCCGTTACCGGCTGGGCATGAGGCACTCCTGGCTAAACTTCCATCCTATGGGCTTGCCGAGAATTTATGCAAGTGGACGCTATCTTTCTCACTGGGCGCAGCATCAAGGTCGCTGTCGACGGTTTTTGCTCTAAACATATGCCCGTGAACGCTGGCGTTCCCCAAGGCTGTGTGCTGTCCCCTACGCTGTTTCTTCTGCATATCAATGACATGTTGGAGGATTCTAGCATTCACTGCTATGCAGATGATAACACGGTCTAACAAGTCTTTCTCGGGAAAACGCGGAACAGTGCCAAAATAAACTTGTATCTTCTGTTGAGGCATCCCTCGAGAATATCTTCTCATGGGTTGAAAGGAACTTAGTTCAATTTAACTCCCTGAAGACACAAGTTTGCGCGTTAACCACTAAAAAATCCCATTTATTGTATCGCCAGTCTTTCAAAACATTCCCCTTACAGCCGCGCTCAGTATCAATATATTGGGCTTTAATGTTTCGAGAGACTGCCAGTACCGCGATAATCTGGAGAGCAAGGCCAATTGGCCTCGAAGAAACAGGGGGTCATCAACAGACCGAGACCGTACTTCACGCCAAAGCTTCGATTGGCCCTGTATAGGGCCCAGGTTCGGCCTCATATGGAGTACTGTTCTCATCTCTGGGCCGGTGCACCCCAGTATCAGCTTGAACTATTTGATCGCATACAACGTAGATCCATTCGAATCATTGGGGACCCAATGATCTGTGAAAGGCTTGACACTTTGGCTTTGAGTAGAGATGTCTCCTCGCTGTGTATTCTCTACCGCATTTATCATGGGGAGTGTTCTGAAGAACTATTTGACCTGTTACCTGCCGCCGAATTTTCTAACCGTACAGCACGTCACAAGCTAAAATATCATCCACGCCACCTGGATACGTGGCAATCCAATACTGTGGTGTTTCATAGGAACTTCCTTTCACGCGTCACGGCACTGTGGGCAGGCGCGGCAGTGTTTCCAGGTCGATATGACATGGGTACCTTCAAAAAGCGCGTCTATCTCCACCTTAATTCCGGCAACGCACCAGTAGCTCCTCTGGTGTTCCACGGGGTTGTGGGTGGCGGTAATCACTTACCATCAGGTAACCCGAACGCTCGTTTGCTTTGTCTTTTCCATAAAAAAAAAGTCGAAACCCTACTACCTAAGCCTACTAATTATTAGAGCCGTTTTTGAGATTCTTTTTGAGATTTGGGGAATTACAGAAATTTCTTGTAAAAATAATTTTAATTTTAGTTACAGTTTCTGTTTTAATATCATAGTTAATCTTTATTATACCTACGTACTGGTACCTGCTACCAAGAATGACATAAAAGTGGTACTTGATCAAGAAAAGGTTGGGAGAAGCTGATATAATGAGCAATTCGAGATCTATGTGCGACGACATCGTAGCCACGTTCCGTTGCCATAAATACGCATGCGACCGTACTGACCGTAATGTAAGCGACTTTTTGTCTCTCGTCAGAACAGTAGTAGAAAGTTCCATATGTTCTATTTCAGTCGCCGGGTGCTTGAAAGGCCTCGTTCGTACGGCGACTTTTTTTTGTAGTGCGACTAAAAGTTTCAATAGAACAAATTCATTCGCGTGGATACGTTCAAACGGAAGAGATTTTAAATCGCGGCTAAATTTTATCGCGCACTGCTCCATTTCTAGCGCCCAGCGACTGAAATAGAACATATGGAACTCCCTACTGCTATTCTGACGAGAGACAAAAAGTCGCTTGCATTACGGTCATTAGGCCGCGAACATTCACCTTAGTTTGGTAGGTGTCATATTGTTTATTGTTTTGTTTAATAATTTAAGACTTGTGCTAAATTATTATTTCAACTAATTTTGATGAATGCTTTACTGAACAATGAACTAATAAATACTTTCCTTTTTTCAGTGAAATAGAAAACAATGATGGTGACCACTGCAAGAAATTTTGCTATCACTAAATGTTAACTGTTATTTATATAAATGCCTTAAATTATTTTCTTATGTTTAACAAAATAGTGCCGGAATGACCGAGGACCGATTTTTTTTGTAAATTATATTTTTAAAAATTAACAATTATATTTAGATAATAATTATATATTTTATAATTACTGATTTAAAATCTCTTCCATGTGAACGTATCCACGCGAATGCACTTGTTCTATTGAAACTACTTTTTGTCGTACTACAAAAAGTCGCCGTGCGAACGAGGCCTTAACAAATGGCGTTTTATTTCACAGCGATAATTTTATTAATTATTTTAAAACGATAATTTTATAAATTATTTTGTTTGAAAAAATAACTTTTTCATTTTTGGTAAAATCTTTTTTGTTTTAATTGTACTAGGCTTTTATAGAATAGTTAAAATTGTATTTTCATCTAAAATGGCGAAGATAAAAACACTCTGTATATAAAACTTAATAAGAATATGGAATGTAGTTTAAACGGGATGGATAAAACCAGTGGACATCCGCCTTTTCAATAGTTTTAATTTAAATAGTTGGTATACGATGATTCACCTACTTCCTTCACCTACTCCTTTCATTTAGATCAGTGGTTCCCAACCAGTGGTCCGCGGACCACCAGTGGTCCACAGAAGCCTAAATATGGTCCGCGAACGATTTTAATTTTATAACTGGGAATGGTGAGGCGAAGTTTCTGTTTGATTATCACAGTTAATTTTTATTATACCTACATGCATAGTGGTCCCGGCTACCAAGAATGATATAGGTCCTTGATCAAGAAAAGGTTGGGGACCCCTGATTTAGATATACTATATTTAGGTAAAGAAATGTTGTTCGTTTGATGGATCTGGACATTTATTATTTTTATATTGAAAATCATAGAACATAATAATCAACTTTTTTACGCTGCGTACAGCAGGGTAGGCAAAGGGAACCTAGTGTTACTAGTGAACGATATCCTCTAATTATAATATGATTTTGATCATTATGTAATTTTAAACAGGCCAGTGGCAGTGGCGCAGTGGCACAAAGTGTGACTGTAAAACCGACTGAGTGTGGGTTCGATCCCCACTCGAGGAGATGAAATATTTACTTAAATTTATATTTCTATTTCTTCCCTCTGGTGTCGAGGCAAAGCGCAACGTTGAGTCCTGCCACTCAACACGCAATGTCTCCAGAATTCGGTAGAAAGTAGGGACCGAAGTGTCTTAACACTAGATTCCCTCTGCCTACCCAGCTGTGTGCGAAATAAGTGTGAAGCTGATGTAATATTAAATAAAATTCGGAATAAGGTATAATAATGAAAGAAATAAATGTTGAACATTAGTAAAATATAATATTACAGATAACATTTATACTCTACCATAAATGATAGAGCAAGATTTTTTTATATCCTTTATACAGCTTCATATATATATCCTTTAATGACTAGAAATTTGAGAATAGTTAGTAATATATATTTATACGATCTATGGTATTTAAGCAAGCTATCTGTATTCCGTCTGCCAACGATAACAACAATCAGTTGTTGCAAGTTTGACAGTTGAGACACCTACTTAAGAACGGTGGGGAGAACGACCGATAATGGCCAGTCTTGTGTAAATTCACTTTTTATGTTAATCGATTTACAACCCACACTAATAATAGAAATAGAAAATCTATTGTTAATTAACATTGTAATTAATATTGACAAAAAAAATCGAGAATAACTAAACGTTGTTATGAATGAGCTATTACAAAAGTCGCTAAATATTTAACATAATATATAATAATATAATAACTTAATGAGCATTATAATTAAAATTGATTAAGAACAGTCAGGTGGTAGTAGCACTGGCAACCGATATTTTTTTTTAATCGGTTAATCGGTTACGCACGCTACTAGTAGAAGTAGTAGAAACGCCTGCGCAACTCAGTGTGCCGCTATTCGCCTCCGCGATCAGGCGTTTGCGACTGTCTTGTCGCCTCGCCTCTTTGTATACACGTCTCTTTGTGCTTGCTTACTTACGTGAGAACTGGGTACGCAAACCTTTGTCTCGTGTGATTCCCCTCAGTGTATGTGATAACATGGCAGTTGACAGCCAATGTGACTCTCAAGAGACTAACTCTACATCATCTGTCGAGGACTCCTTGAACATTACCTTCGAAAATGTTTGTTACAAAGTGCGACATGGATTCTTTGCTGGAGGTGAGCGAACTTTTACATAATTACAACACTGTTTACTTTCGCTTAACTTTGTATATGTTATGTTTTTTTTTACAAATAATAATATAAACAAACAGCTACTCACAACTAAATTAAATAATGAACTAATGATACTTAAAATGTATAGTATACAAGTTTGAAGTAAAACGTTTCGCTTCTGGCAATCTAATCAGAGACAATGAACTATAATACAACATTATTTACATAATAAATGATGTACAAACTTTACTTACGTTGTTAGAAATATTACCATCACTTACAACAATAAATATTAGAAAAATATTTATTATAATAGTGTTTATTATGATAACATATTTCATAGAACTCTTAAAGTATCATTAATTTAATTTATTTTCAATAAGTTTTTGAACATTTATAGAGATATTTTTTAGCATATCAATGTTAACCCTATCTTCCTCGACGCTCAACAGAAATAGTATTAATTGACATTTTAAATGCAAATAAACAACACACTTATAATATGGACTACATTATTTGTAATCTATGTTGGCATTTAAATTTAATAAAAATATTTTACTGATAACATAATTTTAATATAAATTAAGTTACAATCTTTATTTAGGACAAGGCTTTTCACTTTTATGATATAACGGAAGGGCTTATAACAAGTTTAAATTTAAGATCAAGTTCAACGAACTGTTTTAAGCGGCCATTTTGTATAATAGTACAGAATAAAAATAGAATCTTAAAATATTTTATTGAGATACTTTGAACTTTGACTTCTACAAGTAAATCGCCATTTAAATAAATTTAGGTTAGGTGTACAATATTACATCATTAAATCCTAGCCATTTAAATAAATTTAGGTTAGGTATACAATCCATACCTATATTATAAATTCGAAAGTAACTCTGTCTGTCTGTCTGTCTGTCTGTCTGTCTGTCTGTCTGTCTGTCTGTTACGCAATGAGGGCCAAACCGCTAATTCAATTGTAATAAAATACTCATAAAGAGATACTTGAGGGTCTTTGGATGAACATAGGTTACTTTTTTTTCTTATATTTGTGATATTGCCGATATATACTAATATTTTAAAATACTTTTTAGTTTGACAGGCAATTTATTCCGCCATGTTAATAACAACCGACCGTTGCTAAGCAACCGTTTACAAAGTTTGTTTGTTGTAAGAAAACGTCACCCAAAATGAGCTTAACGCATACATGGCGTGCGCTGACTCAACCTTATGAGATACATAAAAACAATGTTTTACAAAAATAATGTTGTTTAATGTTTAAAAAAGTCCGCGATACATATACCATGTTTATCTCTGAAGGTTGAACAAAAGTAACCATTTTAATTAATTTACTTTATATTTATCGGGTTTTTGTTGTACTTATGTATTTTCTATAATTTGATATTGATCCTTATGAAAATGAATATAATAGTCACTTTTAGCATTTCATCTAGACTGAAATTATAGTTAACTGTATAACATTTTAATAAATATTTAAGGAGATGTCATTGATTCGAAATGACCTAGCCTACGGGCGGCATAGTATGACCGACGCGAACGG
Source organism: Heliconius himera (assembly GCA_021202915.1). Taxonomy (NCBI): domain Eukaryota; kingdom Metazoa; phylum Arthropoda; class Insecta; order Lepidoptera; family Nymphalidae; genus Heliconius; species Heliconius himera. Next base: position 142,585 of record JAJHJA010000822.1, read on the forward strand.
GCAGATAGATGACTTTGATAATTTTGTAAATTTTCATACATTTTCGAACTACTGTTATTTTTTATGTAATTATTTGCTGTTTATAATTAATTTATACTTTTCTTTGGTTCTTCGCTTATTCGAGTAGTAGATTAGTTAGATTTTTGTAAATTTCTTGGTGTAAGTGGCGGCCCTGCGCGTCATCGGCATAATATTATTTAAGTATTTATTATTTAAGGAACGATTGTTGGATATTTCATCTCGGTTGGATGGTTATCTATACCGTTGTTATACACTTAATAAATTATAGTTTTAGTTTTTTGGGATTTTATTTGATATTGCTTGCAAAACTTATCATATTGAATGTAGAAAGGACTTTATTTATTTCATATAGTATCTATATACGCGCGCAAGGAAAACGTGTAAAAATATTTTTCCCGGGCAAATCAATAAAATCGATCATTGAAAGTCCAATAAAAATCAGTTCAGTTATTCTGGACATTAGCTCGGGGAAATAGAAAGACAGACAGGGACAAAAAATATAATATTTTTTTTATTGTATTTGAATATTATGTAAATAACCACATGCACTTGCTAAAACGTAGCACAATACATTTAATTTTGATTCTTTTAAATATTTATTTTACTTTGATGATATTAATAATGTAGCTGGTTTTGTTTAGTTTTTTTTATTAATATTTTAATATGATTACGTTTACTTATAATTTTTTTCATTTAAATTAGTTAGATATTTTCAAAAACAATTTCATAAATATTTGTAATAAGCATTCGTATAGTTCAAGCGGGCGAAGCCGCGTCCGGGTCCGCTAGTATTACATAATTTTGTTTGTCACCTAGATTTTGTCAATCTTAGTCATTTATTTAATTAATAAATGAAAACAGAGTTTGCGAATAGTAATATATATTTTGGTTTTTAATTGTTAAGCGTTAATAAAAAATCGTATTTTCTGTTCTCTTCTCCTTCTCTTTTTATTATGGCGTTACTTCACCAATAAAATCGCATTTCACATTTCTACACAATTAATATTACACGACATATCTATATTGCAAATATACCCAGAGATAACAGTCATGAGGAATGAGGAATTTACCAAAATATTTACTAAGAATAAAGTACTTACAACAAGACTTTACTTATTACGTACAAGAAAAACACCATTTTTTATATTATTCGATACCTAACACTATGTTATCTGTATTTAGTTACTATTATAGGAAAGAAACAAATAATTGAATAGAATGTATTACATTAACCATAAATAAGAAAATATTTCGTAGAACATTTCGTACATAGTAGTTATCTACAGCTGGACACTTATCACGCTGTGAATGATAAGGGAATTGTTAATTAGCGCTCAAACAATATTCATATTTTTGGACGTAACGAACATCACTTAGTACATGAAATTTAATTTCTTGCACAAGTTCAAAGTTTGAACTTCAAACTGATCGGAAACGAAGTAGGTCAGGATATTATTCACCTGGTATCGAGCAATTATTCGAAGAATCAAATGTAATTAATTATATAATAAAACTAGACTACACTAAAATACTTATTTAGAAAACGTATAAAAATTTATTACTAAATTAGAATATACTAGCTTCACGTTTTATCCCTAGTAGGGGTAGTCAGAGAGTGTGGAGCGCCAAACGCTACGGTGATATAATAATTTCTCAATTTAAAAATATTTGTATATTTACTAAATTACAAACACGTTGAACATCTTTCACTAAAGCGGCATTTCATTATGTTCTATAATTTAGCAGGTGTTATTCATCAGATGCTCTAAATCTTCAATTTTAATATATTAATGAAAAAAGGCTCACAACACTACAAATTTGTTAAGTCGGCATTTTATTATTTCTTATAGTTAAACTGGAACATTAGGGTTCTACAACTTCAATCTCAATATTTCAATGGGAAATGCTCATCACGCGCAACAACTTTGATAAAGGACGCATTTTATTAGTTCTTACAGTTTACTGGGCCATTGAGGCGCTTATTTTCGCGCCAATATATTGTAAAATAAAGAGAATCGAAGAAAAGAAAAGAGGTGATAAAGAGAACCGAATCGCTGTGATGGCAATACATAAAGTAGGTATGGAGTAAAAATACAAACAAAAAAAATATATTCTAATGAAATATTAAAAAAAATCAAATTTCGAATGATTTTTATGTTTTAATGGCGCGGGTTCGAGTTTAGCTAAGTTTAATAAATGTCATTTGTCATTGAAACAAATTTACGCTATTTATTAGGTATTTGTGGATTTATAAGGCGTATAATAATCGAGCTTACAATTAAGATAAGAAAATTAAAAAAAGAAAATTCAAGATTTTTTGGTCAATTTTCTTTTACTGATACACAAAATCAGTTATACCAATTTTTTTGTAGTATTTCATAATAACACTATAGAGTGTAACAAAGAGAGAGTTTTAGAGTTCTTAGTGTCCTAATGGGAACAGAGTATATTAATATTAGGGTCCCATTATTCCCAGGGTCCCACTGCCTACCCTACTATGTGTGGGAGACAATGTAAAGCTAAAAAAATATTGTCATTATGTTCTTGAAACGGTTAAGAGGAAGTTCCAATCGTCGTATGTACTCAATATAGGAAATAATTTTGAATTCACTATACATCTTAATATTATTAAGTTTAGCTAAGGCTGTGGTTGAGACAAATTAAAGGTTAATTACAGATAATCAAGACAAGATTAGAATCTACATTAATCAAATTTTCTATGATTGTTTTATTTTTAACATCTTGTTTTTAATTTTTCCAAGTATTTAATCCAGAGTCCGGGTATTTGGATTGCTTTTTTCTACCTATTTAACTTAATTTCTACTAAATTAATACTTCGTTTTTACTTATTATTATTATACTATTACTTTTTTAACTTCACGAAGTATGCCACACATAGCAGGGGGGTAGACAGAGGTGACCATGCCACCATGGCCGAGAAGCCGCGTTTTGCCTTTTAAATATTAATTTTCTCAAGTGGAAATCGAACTCGCAACCAGTCTCGTTTACATTTGCATGCTAATGGCCCTTCGCTACGACTGGTCTCGTTTTATATATTACGTATTAATATTAATTAGACATATCCTATTCTTTAATAATATATTTTTTTCTATTATTGATTTTTTATTTAAGCAAGTATAAATATTATTATAATCATAGTTTGATAGTAGTTCTGCAATTGAAGGATTTCTTTTGAATAATCTCTTTAGTAGATTTTTTTATCAAAAATATCTTACTATTATACATAGTTTGAATGCTGATGTATTTATATTTAAAAAAATATATTAATGTTTGAAAGAATAAAGTATGAAAATATGTTTAAGAACGTTTCTTAAGAATTTCTAACGAATTCAGAAAAATATATATATATATATATATTAAATAAAAGTGAATGTTAGCTATGACGCGCAATGAAAACTAAGTAGATAGAACTGACAATAGCAACCAATGGGTTCTGATTTATTGCCGTTTCCTGCCGAATTTATATTGAGATACCGATATCTATGGGTCCAAAGGAGTTAAATTTAAAAATCATATCGTAAATATAAATCAAATCAAAATCAGCTTCACGCTGTATCCCACACACAGCAGTTCCCTAGGTTCCCTCTGCGTGGTCAGAGGGAATCTAGGGAACCTATTTATTTACAATTATATACCTTCGCTTTGGCGTCGAGGCAAAACGCGGCGTTGAGTTACGCCACTCAACACCTCCAGAATTCACCGGAAAGTGGGAAACGGAGTGTCTTAACACAAGATTCCCTCTACCTACCCTGATGTGTGCAGGATACAGAAATTTTAAATACAAATATTTCGTCGCTTCGCCAATATTTGCCTCCATACTACCAACAACATCTACCAACAATCTCGTCGAATATTGGTTGGACTGAAAAAAGAAAAATTACTATTGCAATTTTAAGCACTATTTTTATATAAATACAGTAGATTTTTGTGTGTCCACTGCGTACTATCATAAAATTTTAAGAGCTCTCGTTAATAACGCGAAAATGTTGTATTATCCACTACGCGCTAGTCGAAATTAAATCTTAATTAGCTATTATAAGGTTGAATTTTGTTGAAATGATTTTATATCATAAGTCTGTGTCATAATATTTTGCATTTCTGGGTACTCTTGCCATTTTTTGAGCTAAGTTTGTATGCAACCTATAATCTAGTCTAGTGGATAGTTGATCGAAGCGTGATATACAGAACTTTTGAGTTATTTCCATTAGAGAAAACGGCGATAGCTACAGGCACATGCCGTATTTAAATAATTAAAGTAATACTTTTACGAAATAATATATACCTACATCGAAATTCAAATGTCCGTTTCTATTCAATTTAACTCAGAGCTAGGATATCATACTAGAAAGCTCTCAATATCTTCTACTGCAATTAGTCTCAGCTTCTACTCTGTAATAGTATGTACAGGATCAAATAGGCAGTTGCGATTTGATCTATAAATAAACTTTAACGTGAAACTTTAAACATTCTAAACACTAAAAATTTTAATTAAAACAATACAAAAATATATATATATTAAAGGCTTTTAACAAAAGTAATTTATAAAACTAATCGATTTTCAACAAAGCCAACTCTTCCGCAGCGCGTTTTTTCTAAGTTGAAAAGTTTTCAAGGAAATTTATTATAACCGACGCTATAAATTTGTTTTGCAAACAGTAAATTAGCCAGATGGAACCTAGTGCTAACACACGCCGTTCCCCGCTTTTCGCCGAGTTCTTGGCGTATTGAGTTGCGGAACTCAACGCTGCGGTTTCCCTTGTCACCCAAAGGAAGAAATTAAAATATTAAATTTTACAATCGCCAATTTGTGCCCCTGCGCCACGACTGCCTTAAAAAAATACAAAACTATAATAACTTAAGCCCATTTCATCGTTGGTCTTCCTAGCAAGGACCTTGGGTATATAGGTACTATGACTATATTACATTATCATTCTATCCAAACACGTGTCCAAATCATTGTATATAAATGTACTGGTTTTTATAATCTATGTAAATTTATTAAAATGTATAATGAAAAAATGTTTTTTTTTTCCATCTCCATATTTCGCACACAGTAGGGTAGGCAGAGGAAACTTAGTGTTAAGACGAAAAAATATTTGTAATGCACAGATCATGTGCATTACATAATTACATGTTTTGAAATTGCCCACCCTCTTAATTTATATCAGCTTCACGCTGTATCCCGCACACTGGAGGGTAGTTAGGTTATATTCATAGAAACAACCATATAATTGAGCTAAATACCAAACTTGATTGAAATATTCTTTACGTTATAAGAAGTTATTTTTGTATATACGTATTATTTATAAGCGAAGTTACTTGAAATATAAAATTTATTATGACGCATTACTCATAAAGTCATAACATGGTTGTAAATTGTCAAAACGACCCTAACGCGGTTTCGCTCGCTTTAAGTAAGTTATTGTTATATTATAGACAAATTGTACAAAATGCTTACATAAATAGCGTGTGTTATTCTAATAATCCTTACACTATACTATTGTATAGTGGCGCAGGGGCACTGTAAAACCGACTAGTTGTGGGTGCAATCCCCACTCGAGGAGATGAAGTATTTACTTAAATTTATATTTCCATTCGCAATGCCTCCAGAATACGGCAGAAAGTGGGGAACGGAGTGTCTTACCACTAGGTCCCCTCTGCCTACCCTGCAGCATGCGGGATACAGCGTGAAGCTGATTATTATTTTATACTACTGTAAAGTTTAGTCTAAATCCGTTCAATAGTTTTTGTGTGAAAGTGAAACAAACATCCATCCTCACAAAATTCCTCTCGTCTCCGCTTTAGTGGAGTCCAGGCCTAATTATTAGGTGGAACGGACTCCTTTCAAATAAAATAGGTTTACACTAACAAAGAATTTAGTATTTTGTATACATTTCGCTACGCTCCTTAGAACTGAGCGACTTCATTTCAACTCTTTCTGCTCGCTTGGTTCTTTCGGCCCGACTATTTCTTGGTGGAAATACAAGTATGCATTTTACTTTTGCGAGTTCCATGTAGTCCTTAATGGGCCCGCCCCTCTCGCAGGGGATACCGGGCTTAATAGTTTTAGAATTTTGAATTTTATATAATCATAAAAGAAGTTGTATAATAATAAAAGATGTTTAGATACATTCTGGTATTATTATGTGTATAATAAAATAATATATATAAAAAAAAACAAATAAATATATTTGTATTATTTTGTTTTTATCATAAAATATTTTAAAAATAAATATAAAACATTTAAAATAAAAACCGTGTGAACTTTAAGAACTACATGAACACATTAAGTGTGCTGAGTGCATTCAGTGCACATATCAAACTAAGGACGGCAACTACGGAAGATTATTTATTACAAGGTGGTTTTTATTTTTTATGAATCATATTTATTTTTCACTTAAAATTATTTTTTTATATTTTAAAAAGATATATTTTAAAAAGATAACTACGTCATACATTTTTTTTTACATTTTTATAGTGTTATTCAACACTTAGGATCACATGTTCAAATTTTTTATACATTTTCTTAATAAGTGTTTGAACGCATTTTAGAAAGGAAATTACTGTTATATTTATGTGCATAGGCTAATTGGGTGAAGTGCGACTTTGGTTCCACTCAACAAATCACTATTATAATATATTTTATATAAAAGGCCAGTCATGGCGCAGGGGCACAAGCGTGCGACTGTAAACGCGACATGTTGTGGGTTCGAATCCCACTCAAGGAAATGAAATAATTAATATTTTCATTTCCTCGCTCTGGTAACGAGGTAAAGCGCGACATTGAATTCCGCCACTCCGGAAAGTGGAGAACGGAAGTGTCTTAATGGGAATTAAGTGACCTAACACTAAGTTCTCTTTGCCTACTCTGTGCAGAAGACAACGTGAATCTAAAACAAATATAATACGCAGCGAAAAACAATTTACATATATATAGATTTGTTTTTCTGCTTTCTTTTATTAAATACGCTTACGCAAGATACTTTTTATGATGTATGTAAAAACTATATTTCTATATTACCGTAAAAGTAATACTAAAATATTTTTTAAAAATAAAAAGCAGCTAAAAATTACAAGATGTTAACAATTTCACTGTAAAATGATAGAAATATATAAAATTTAAGGTCCTAGTACACTGTAGATAGTCAAAGTTGATGAAACATAAACACAACACTGTACTTTTCATTCTTTGACAGTAATATCTAAGGCCAGTCGCACTTACCTTAACGTAATACAAATACTGATTAATTTGGAATAAATTTGTGTGATTTTGACACATGTATTTAGGTTACTGGTTAAAAAAAGAAATATATTATTATTAAGTTTTTTGTTTACTTGCGTTTAAATTATACTTACTTGCTTATATTATTTCTCTAAAAATTGGTTATGAGAAACATTTTCCTTCCTACTATTTACCTAATACAATATGACAATTCTATAAAATATATTTACTAAACCAGTACTACATTTTTACAAAATCAAAAATCTTTTGCGAGTAGCAAAGAAGACAATTTTTTTTTGTACCGAGATTTAACAGTTAGTATCAAGTCAAGGACATAAGATAATTAATATTTGCCAACGGCCTTAACTAAATTATTAATTTAATTAAAGTAACGAAGAATTGTAAAATTATGTTTCATTTTGCTTAATAAAAAATAAAATAAGTAAAATCGTAACAGGTCGTAGTCTGTATATGAAAGATTTATATAAGAAAATAATATTATTATTGGGGGGTTTTAATTAATGTAATAGATACAAACAAAACAATGTTTTTTTTTTAATTTTGTCGCTAATCTTAGAATCGGCTTAACCGATTTAAATTTGGTTTTCACTATTGGATTAAGGCAAGCTTTTTTTAACATATAGGTTTGTTTTATTACAATCGGTTTATGAATAAAAAAGTTATATCAAGTTAAAGTACTTACTTTGACAAATTTGCTAATTACTATAACAGTTATTTTATAGAACTATAATACTGAATAGGCTGCATCTTTAGCTTTCAATTAGTATGATGGTAAAAAACACCGAGATTTTAAGATTTAAGATACTCCAATATATGTTGACATCCTCTTAAGCAGCCACGTACTGCTTGCCTTTTAAGCCGATATCGAGCCAGATCGGAATTTATGTGGGAAAAACTACGTTTGTAGAGTGCCCTTGAGCTACAGTTTCCCTAGATAGATGTGAAAAAACAAAACATTTTTCTATTAAATACAACAATTTTTGCAAGCAAATTGAAATCAATGTCTAAAATACTGAAATTACGATTTATTTGATGCACAACTGTATAAATAACCAAACTAAAATAATTAATCCATTTTTAGGGTACCGTATCTCAAAAGGAAAAAAACGGAACCCTTGTAGGATCACTTTATTGTCCGTCCGTTCGTCTATCAACACCATTTTACTTGAGATCGCGTTGAAGTATCAAGCTGAAATTAATATTAGATATTCAATGTTTCATGTTTTTTGGAGCACAGTAATTAAGCTTCTAATACAACGCAGTCAAAAAATATGACCATTTATGTATAATTTTTGCTTCATTTTGTATTTCATAGAAAAAAATAATTACAAACCAATATTTGTAGTACATTTCGCAAAAATAAGTTTCTTAACTTTATTCGCCGCAAAATCAAAACGTATAAGATATTACACAATCACAATCCTAAAATTAATACAGAACTCTCAGTCTGACTCGCATTTGGCCGGTTTTTTTAAATACGTAGCCGCACGGGGGCAAAATAAACTAGAATAAACATTGCAAATGAAGCCATCATTTTAGGCATAAGGCTTAATATGCAAAGGATAGAATAGTTTTTAAATTAAAAATAAAAAAGATAAATAAATAAAGGATCGGATAGTTTTTTAAAATAAAATATAAAACGCAAAATATCCATAAATTTAATCGGTACCAATCCAATACTGTCAATAATAATGAATAATTTTGCAATTAAGCTGTTTTTGCCTAGATCTTAATGAACTAAAATCTTATTATATCAAGGTCAATATAAACTTACATATAATCGTGACATAAAATATTTATGATCAAACAAATCCCCTACATGCGGTGTCGTCAGATTTATTAACATTTTTAGAAAAGTATTAATAAATAATAACATGACATTTGCAAAAGTGCGACGAGCAACTAAATATCTAACTATACATATAAAATTTACTTAATTTTGTCATGTACATGTAACATTTGTCATAAATCTTACTATATCTATGAATAGATTACGATACAAATTCTAACATTGTTCATCATGTGTGTTGTGTGTTCACATTAATGCGTTTATAGTGCGCGGTGCGGTGTACTGAAAATGTCAAAACTTCTCCAAACTATTCATCTACTCTAGGCACTTGGATACAACATGTTCACACAGCAGCTGATGCGACATTAATTATCAGCTTCACGCTGTATTCCGCACACTGCAGGGTAGGCAGGGGGAACCTAGTGCCGAATAGTAATAATAAAAAAATAGTACCTAGTAGTAGCCGAATTCTGGAGGCATTGCGTGTTGAGTGGCAGAACTCAACGCCGCGTTTGTCCTCGACACCAGAGCGAAGACATGGAAATATAAATTTAAGTAAATATTTCATCTCCTCGAGTGGGGATCGAACCCACAACCAGTCGGTTGTACAGTCACATTTTCTGCCTCATTAATTATCATCTCTATATATAATAAGACAGTAAAAATATTTTGTCTGTACATTTAGTAATTTTGACTGAAATGGATAGAGAGACACTTAAAAAGAATAATAGAAAGCAAAAAGATTTTTTCTGAATTTCTTGTCTGTCTGTCTGTCTGTCTGTCGACATATTTTTGTCCACATTTTTCTCTGAAAGTACTGAACCGATTTACTTGAAAATTGCTTTGTTTTAACTCAACTTAACTACTAAACTTTAGTTCATCAAAATCGGTTCATTAAAAAAAAAATTATCGTCGTTTGAAAGAAGTCGTAATTAATTCAACACAGAGATAAAAAACGATCTTGAAAGAAATATCAAGTAAATATAAAGATTTTTTTGTTGGTTCGTTCATATGTAACTAATTTAAAAACTGTACAGGATAACATATGCAATTATTACAGTTATTTTACAAAGAATATTATGAATCTTTCAAATCAATAATTTAACATTTAAGGCTGTTTCTGAATGAGTAAATTAAATTATTCGCTGACATCAGCACATTTAACAGAGTATATTACATAGGTAAAAAGAACATAAAGTTACAAAAATATATACGTGTAATAAATAATTAGTTTTATGTATATTTTATAAATATCAAATATCAACAATGGTCGTATTTTTTTATTTAAAACAATCAAAAATTCTTTGACCATAATGTCGTAAAAAAAACATATTAGAAGTCACTATAGTTGTCAATCAATTGTGCTAATTAAATCAATAATCATGTATTTTAAGCGGGCGAAGCCGTGGGCGAGCCGCTAGTGTCACAATAAATTTTTCAATTAGAGACACTCGTGTCCATACAGAGACACTCGATGTATACACTGAATGAACCGTGTCATAGTCTACTCGCACCTCCAGAAACAGGATAAGCTGTCGTGCAGCATTGGTTTGTTCGTTCGACATAATTTTATTTATCCTAGTTGCCGTTAACCTTGTAACCTTGTAACATCTATAAGTTTATTTATTTCATATATTTCCTCTATTTTGTTTGCAGGATGTAAAACGATTCTTAACGAAATCAGCGGGCAGTTTAGTGCGGGTGAACTTACTGTCATTATAGGACAGTCGGGAGCGGGCAAAAGCTCCCTAATGGACATACTTGCTGGTTATACGTAAGTACACACTAAGGAATTGTGAAATTATACAATATTACATCATCAGGTTTACGATATGTTTATGAGATATCAAATTATTAAAAGTATATCTATCTATATATAATGAATTGTGAAGGTTATGTTTTTACTTTGTAAATAGCATAATTATATTGGTATATAATTGAGGCTAGTCGTGGTGCGTGGGTTCGATCCCCACTAGAGGAAATATATTATTTATTTAAATTTCTATTTCTTCGCTCTGGTGTCGAAGCAAAGCGCGTGAATTCCACCGTTCAACATGCAATGCCTCCAGAATTCGGCGGAAAGTTACACTAGTAGTAGTAACACTAGGTTCTCTTTGCCTATCCTGCTGTCCTGCTGCGGGATATAGCGTGAAGTTGAAATTTAGATAATAGGTATAACGTCATAGTTAAAAATCATATCTTAAAACTATTTCATAAAATATGTTTCATTCATAATCATATTTCATTTACGTTTCGAAGACCGAATCCAGAACCATTGCGATTACAGCCCAATGCGGTCCCACTACGATTATGTATGAAACAATACAACTGAAATACCGATACTTTGCCTCGATAGAGTATCGGTCGTAAAGTATCGATATTTACTGTTATCGTCAGTTAATTTTGGAAAAAATTGAAGGAAATAAAAAAAAACAGTAACAAGTTTTGATACGAAAATATACCTAAGTTTTCAAGAGATCTTAATAAATAAAAAACATTCATCTATTTAGTGCTCCCTTATACATATTATTTATATTTTTACGTTCTAAGTTTTAATTTGTTGTGTCTTTAGTTTGTAACAAAAATCGAATACTTTTTATCATTCTATGGACGCATGGATAATTTGAAGGAAAAAAATAACTGCCCCGTAAAATGAAAATACATACGATAGATACGAGACTTTAACCGTTAGCTTCTAACCTAATGTTAAGACAGTCCGTTCCCCATTCTCATTCCGCCGTATTCTGGAGGCATTGCGTGGTGGCACTTGCGTAACTGAACGCCACGCTTTGCCTCGACACCAGAGCGAAGAAATGAAAATATAAATTTAAATAAAATTACATTTACTCGATTGGGAATCGAACCCACAACGCGTTTCTGTAAACGCGCGCACACACTTGTGCTCCTGCGCCACGAGTGGCCTTTATATAATAGTCTTTAGATAACGATATTATTTTGTTAATTATTTATTATACAAGTTTATATCTTCACCTCACGACAATGTTTCATAGACAGCTGTGACCTTAAATTTTTATCGTTTTTCCGATATTACTATCTATCAAAATTGTTAATTTAAATGGACATTGCTATCTTTCTAACAGGTGTTTAAATGCAAGTCATGACTTGATTAATTACAATAAAATATTAGATAAACACGAAAAGAATTTTCTATATCTGTATAAAAAAAACTTCATGTTTGAGAATTGTACCATCAACGTACCGATAATGTCGTTACAAGGACACGGCATCTAGAAAAACTGTATTTGAAATTACTCTTCGCATTTTCTTTTATTACCATTCGCAAGAACTTAAGGAAGAGCAAAATTAATTACATCAATCTTTTCTTTACATAACTGTTGTAAAATATGAAATGAAAAGAAACTGTTAATGAAACAATAAGTAACTTACAA